>BSBN01001490.1:600000-1155577 GCA_027924645.1 Cunninghamia lanceolata
CTAACTTTTTTCAGGGCCAAAAGGTAAGACCTAGGCGCTGGGTGCCCTAGTCCTAGCTAAATCATCTCTTGAAATCTTAGCAATTAAAGGATTTACCATTATTTTTTATTTAGGTGTTAAAATAAGCACTTCACGAACAAAGATAAACATACATGCTAAAAGGAGTGCTAAACCTAGTGTGAAATTATAAGAGGTAACAATTTTTGACACTATATCATTGAAGACATAGAATGTCACTAAGTCAAGAGATGCGATAGCCCCCAAGCTTAGGATTCTATGAGTCTGCAATGCTTAGAAAAAGTGGTTACACACATAAGACACATAGCAAAAATCACACATATATATGAAAACATAATAAACAAGAGACGAGACCGAGTATTATATGCCAAAACAACTACGGTTAGCAAAATAATATGGTTCAATCCAAACATACACAAAGTATACACGAAGCATACATGGAGCATGCATGGAAAACACAAGCATACAAGGAGCATACATGGAAAACATAATCATACAAGGTATGATTCTCAAGATAGCAAGTTGTGTTATGCTAGGAATCAAACCAAAAACACATCATGAGCCACAGGCTAATACAATCTATTGTTTACTAGGTGGTTATGAAGGCATAGCAATATGAAAACATCATAGGATAGTAAGATTCATAGATTTACTAGGTGAGTCCCATGTCAACAGGTAGAAAATGAAAGCATCACGGGCTAGTAAGATCTGTAGATTTACTAGGTGAGTTCCATGTCAACAGGTAGCAAATGAAAGCATCACAGGCTAGTAAGATCTGAAGACTAGGTGAGTTTCATGTCTTGACAAGTAGCAAATGAAAGCATCACAGGCTAGTAAGATCCGTAGATTTATTAGGTGAGTTTCATGTCAACAATATCAGAAATTACAGGACAAGCAAAATGTGTTGTTTTCTGGGTAACTCTTGTAAAGTGCTACAAAGATAATAAAAAAGTGCTACAATAGCACAACCAGCCACATGGTGTGTGAACAAAGTGAAGCGCATAGTAGAGTGTATGCTCCCACCTTAATGTAATTGTTAATGCCATCAAGGAGCAATTGTCTTTAAGGTAGAGATCAATACACGCAAAATAGGCACAAGATATTTCTGGAAGCACATGCCCAAAATATATGTTTCCAAAAGCTACATCGTGACAAGGGGTTGCCCCTAGACATGATGCCAAGTATTAAGTAGCATCATACAAAACCACCAAGGGATCTACTTAACTGGAATCAGTATATGAATGGTTGTATAAAGGGACACTCATTGTTTGGAATTATCAACATCCTCCAGCCAATAGAACTATGAAGATAGAGGAAGAAATATCACATGAAATCAAAGAAAATAAACTTTACTTGCTAAATAATCCAATGCTTTACGTCATTCCCAAAAGGCATAAAATTGCATTTATGACAAATAGAAGAATGAAGATACATAAAGAGGAATGTCACAACAGATTTGTTCCCCTTGTATCCTTGCACCAACAAGAGCGTCAAGGGTCATTCAAAGAGAACTAACAAATAAAATACACGCCAAGAAAGACATACGAGGATAACATTATGTATACAAGCATAACACAAATACTACACATAAGATGAGGGTACTGCTCTTGTGAGTCAAACTATAGCAAATTGTCCTCCTCATAATGTTGCTCATCATAAAGGGATGGGGCACAAGATGCTAGAGGGACTACAACAAGTGTGGTACAAGGAGTGGCACCTAGTTCTTCACATATAGAATCATTCACTAGGGAAGGAGCTTCACGCAAGCCCCTAGAGGCCAAGTCCATCGATTTTGTGAAAATCAAGGACAACTCTAAAAGATTTTCCAATGGCTTAGGGATGTCCTTCAAATCAATGTCAGAATAAACTACAATAGGTGATATAGCAGTGTTAACTGCAGGGTTGCGAGCACTATCAATCATAGAAGAACAATAAATAGAGGGATCCTGTAGACTCGATGGGCGCTTAAGCATTCAAAATGGTTGATATGGACAGGGTTCGCACTTATGCTTGGGTAAGGGAGGTAGAATGTCAATGTCAATGGTGGCAAGACAAAAGACACCAGGAAACACCTAGTGTCGGGTACACTGGGATGAAACTATTTGTGATAGAGCACTACTTGAAACAACTCTGACATTGGGTAGGTTTAAGGGCTCAACAAATGGTGGAATATCTAGAATAGATGGTAGGATAGAACTCTCCGTAGAAGGAGCAAGGGATACTTGGACCATGGGAACAGTCTTTTCAATCTGCTCAGTCATCGAAGAGATGGGAAATGATAGGTCAAAGGGTGGAGCCAAGTCAAGGGACGGCTACATAGGAGATGGATTAGAGGGAAGGGGTTCGACCCCTATAGTAAGCTGGCGAGTCACAGCATGACGTCGTCTCTTGCATTGTTTCACATTTTGATTTCATCTTGTACAGTTTAGAGCATTCTTAGGGGACCAAGGTGTTTCACAATGTGGGTTCCCTTTCTTCCTCTACTCAAGGAGTGAGAGGAGGAATGAAGGTTGGGAAAAAATGGGAGGAGGATTTCTCAAGGTGGGTTATCATTCTCTTGCAACCTATGAGATAGGCGGAGGTACTGAGACATCCATAGGTGATTGAGAAACCATGAGGAAAAGTTCCCACGCAATAGGTTGCTTTCCTCTAAACTCTAAAGAAGCAGGAGGAATAAAAGCAATCCTTGATGGGCAGGGAGGTCTGTGCTATGTAAAGTGTTTGCCTCGTGGTCCTAGGTAGGACAACAGAGGTGGAACCTCAACATAGATACTAGATGCTCAGGGTCAGGGAAGGATTCCTAATTCAGATTGTGGTTCATTCACCACTTGTGGAATAGGGGGAACTACTATCGCAGCTGCAAAAGATTGAGGGACCTCAAAGGTAGCAGCTAGGATAGCACATGAGGAAGCACCAACAAACAATTGAGCAATTTAGCTAGCTTTGAATTTATGATAGGAGATAAACAAAAATCATTACAAGGCCAAACATGTTCAACTGGCTGTGACCAGAAGTAATCAAGTGAAAACTTTCCACAAAGAGGCAAGGGCTTAAACCCACTATGATATACAGTATGCATCTATCCCTAAAATGGAAACTTTAGACACTTATGGATTATGGAGGGGGCTTCCTTCATGGAAGCGATCCATGGATAGCCTAACTTCACACAAAATTGATCTAAGGTTGGGATGATGGCAAAAGACACATCTAAGACTTTTGGTCTGACCTAGATGGAGAGGGTCAAGGCAGCAAGGGTAGGGTGAGTAGAATCGTCATGCACTGTAACGAAGATTTACAATTTCTCATAGTTATCTCAGTATAATTCATTCATGTAGAGGAACTCCTCCATAACTGTACATTTTCTAGGCATACAAGATCAACGAGTACTCCCCTTGTGGGTTTGTCATTAATCTTGGCAGTACTGTAGAGAGGACCATCAGGTGCATGAATAGAGGCATCAACATGGGTAAAGGAAATGTCAAGCTCAAGTTTAGTTGGCTCTTGGTGAGGAAAAGCATCTATCAAGGAAACTAGGTTGTCTAGGTTTTTGTCTTGATGATCATAAGTTATTGAAGTAGGTACTCTATCAGCAGATGGTTCCACAAGGTTAGTAGCATGGTGGGGTAGCGGGTTTGTGTAAATTTACAAGTTTTGGGTTGGCAAAGTTATGGATTTATTCCCCTTGTCATTCTCACTGGCTTCTTGAGTAACATTAGAGTCAATGAGGTCTTGCACTTCATGTTTAAGACGTATGCATCACTCGGTGTCATGTTCAGAAATTTGATGATAATGACAAAAGGCCTTCGAGTCGAAAGAAGGAGGTAGTGGTTTGGATGTGTCAATAGGGTGAATGGGTGGAAGACGGATGAGGTTATTGTTAAGAAGCTACAACATGTTGGAATGGAGAGATTTGAAAAGCTGGGGAAAATGTCGAGTCCTTGGTTTAAACTTATAGGGGGCCACAGTAGGTGTTGCGGCCGCAACATGTGATTGAATATTGTTTGAATAATTAGAATTAATTTTGATAAAGTTTTTGTTTTGTTTCTTGAATGATTGATAATGTGGAGTAGTGGCTTCAGACTGACCAATGGGATCTGACGAGGAAAAGCTCTCATACTGATTGACCAATAGTTGGTAATCACGGAGAGTCATACAAAGATGTGTAAATGAAGGATAGTGCATCCACAATATCCAATCACGGATGTGCAGCTATAGGTTTCCAATGAAAACCCTTTGCACATCAACATCTGGAAGAGAATATGAAATTTGAGAGAAAAGGGCTTGATAATGCCCAATGAAGTCAATCACTTTCTCCTTCACTCCTTGCTTGTAATGAACCAAATTGCTGAATGTGACTTGAGGTCTGATATTGGCTTGAAAGTGTTGGAAAAATTGATTGGTGAATTGTTGAAAAGAATGAATTGAATTATCAGGTAATGAGCAAAACCAATCCAAGGCCATGTCTTTTAGTGACTGAAGAAAGAGTTTAGCCAAGAGAGCATCTTCAAAGAGAAAGTCACTGCACAATGCGGTAAAATCTGACACATGATTATTAGGATCTCCTTTTCCAAAGCACTTCTCAAAACGGGGAGCTTTAAATTTATTGGGCATCAGAGTGCTTAGGATAGAGAGGAATAATGACCTACGAGTGTAATAAGATGGAATGGTGGGTTGGGATTAACTTTGACTCATGGTTGCTAATTGTTGTTGTAAGGAATTGACATTTTGCAAGAGTTGGTTTATTACAAGACCAACAGATGAAGTGACTTGCGAATGGATAGAATGTGAAGGAGATGAACTAACAAGAGGTTGAGAAACAATGTGATTGGCATTTTGGTAAGTTAATTGTGGATGAGATTGGCTAACAATATTCTACGAAACAATTGGAATAAGGTTTTGACAAGTAAACTGGTAGCTAGAGGAAGGTGGGACGAAGGTAAGGTTCCCACTTGTCATCTTAGAACCAGTGTTAGTGAGTTGTTACCAAATTGTGTAGTGGTGGTGACAATGGAATAAGTGAATATTGAAATAGAAGATGTCAGCATGGGTACTGACATCTATGTCCCCATTTGGTTTTGAGAGGATGTGTTGTGGAGGAGCTCTATGCAGCTAGCTGATGACATAATGTTGTTATCCACTTTGTGAGCTGGGCCACGTAGAACTTCCACACCTTGTGGATCATCGAGTAACAACTTTCTTAGATTCTCTATAAGAGGGACGATCTTCATAGCCAAATGTTTCGTTTCCAAGAATTGTTGGAAACTAGCCAACTCATTGTCTATCTTATGAATTTGGGCCTCAAGAACATGGGCCACAGAGTTCTCAAGAGAATCAAGAGAAGGTTGTGTCTCAGAGATCGTCAGCAAGGTGGGGAGATGATCTAAAGATGGGCGTGTTCCAAAACTTCGTGGGATGAATAGTTTATCAAAATTAAGTTTTGATGTGGGAACACTAGAGCTAGCTAAAGGACAGGAGCCCACTAGGATTTGATAACTTCTTTCAAGATGTTCGTATTTGGAGCATCGGGTCACAAAAATCATAAAGCAATTATGAATTTTAAGACACTCATGTACTCTTAAGAAGCGATATAGAAGAAAGAGTGATGACAAAACAGATATGTTGATTAATGGATAGAAGAATGAGAAAATATTGTTTATGTTTTTGTCTCCTAATCTAAGAGAAAAGAAGAATGTTTAAGTGTTTTTGCTTTCTAAACTAAATGTTCAAGATAAAGTAATATCTATGCAATATAAGTGCTTAATCAATTTATAAACTAATCAAACACAACAAAGCTAAAGAAGGTACAACAAAGCTAAAGAAAGTACAACAAAGCTAAAGAAGGTTGCAAGCACGTCAGGTTCACCAAAATGTTAGATGGGAAAAGAAGGCCTAATCAATCATGAAGTAATTAGATAAATCTTTCCTCATCAAACATTAGAACACAATCCACCAATGGCTTGAGGGCTTGGTTGTTGTCCCTAGAGAAGAGCCAAGATGTGGTTTGGTAGGGGCTATATTCCTTTGTTGCAATGATTATGGATTGATGAAAAATGTCTTGATAAAACTATGCAATGAAGAAACCTAATGAGCTAACTGAGTAAAAGTGTAGACAACAGTTACAGAAGATAAAAAATAGGAGCACGACTGAAATAAGCAAAATGGAAGGCACCTATCACCAGAAGAAGGATCTATCAGAGTTAGACACGGGAACTGGACACCCTAGTCCTAGAGTTTTTGGGAAGATAAAGGTCTATGCAAAGATCTCCGTCTCTGTATCCTTCGTCTTCCTATCATTTGTCGATATTTGAAACCCTCGATTCAGATCTGCATGCACAAGAGGAGAAAAATGGATGTGCTGTATAGGGTCTTGCCTTGGTCAAACCCCATGTAAGTGTTCCCACTTCCACTACAATAGATAATAGAGAGAGTGTGTGTTCACAATGAACAGAGATAAATAACTGATAAAGATTGCAATAATCAAATATAATGAAATGAACTCACCATGAGCATAAAAACCTAGTTGGACTGGTGTCGTAACACTAGTCACACACTAGGAGATGTTGGAGAAGGAAGACGCTTTCTCAAATACCTACAAAGGTTAGTGCAATAGCAGTAGTAATAATAATCCAAAAGTAGAGAGCTTCAAAATCATAAAGAGAGCTTGTTGGTAGATAGATCAAATATTCATCCTAATGTCATTTCATCATGTCTCTAAATGAGAGAGAGAGAGAGTTATGTATATATGAATCCCAATTACTTTTTAGAAGAGTCGTGTTAGGCTAACAAAGGTGTATCACCAAATGTAACAAGGTCGACACTTCAACATCCAACTTTATTCGGGGCCAAAAGGCAGGACCCAAGTGCTGGGTGCCCTAGTCCTAGCTAAATCAACTCCTAAAATCTCAGCAATTAAAGGATTTACCATTATTTCTTATTCAGGTGTTAAAATAGGCACTTCACAAACAGAGATAAACATACATTCTAAAAGGAGTGCTAAACCTAGTGTGAAATTGTAAGAGGTAACAATTTTGACACTACACTTTCAATATAGTTCTGTAGATTTATTTTGAGTGAGTTAGGAATTCATTTTTGTAACAGAATATCTTTTATTCATGTAGCAGATTATTTTTTATTCCTATAGTAGAACACTTATTTTCCTATAGCAGATTATTTTTTTGTTCCCGTCATAGATTCAAAACAAAACATCAAATAGGATTTTAGCTTACACAATCAATTTATTAGGATAAACTGCATTTCACTACACTCAATCTACTACCTCCAGCCCTTAAGCATACAGTTGTTACGTCTTTCACAAGTTTATGACCCAGATTGATAGAGAGTTAAATTGGATTGGAAACCTAAGTACCAACTAACATTTCAACATAAGATTGAAATTATTATCTTTAGTTTTATCTCAAAATTTTGGTGTCGTTGTCGAGGAAAGGCTTTAAAGGCCTAATAAGTCTAGTAAATTGAGTTAGGACTAGTGCATCAAGGTGAAAGTCCACGCAATTGTTAACCTTGCCTAGGTAATTACCCTTGATTTGCATTGTTTAAATCATATAGATGCATGAATCAAGCTAGAGATGATAAAGGTAGATTTGTTAAACAAACTATTGTGAGTAGCTCATTAAAAGACAAGAATCCCACATCAGTAATTAAGCCACAACCTATGAACAAACAAGTGAAAAAGAAGCAAGTTGAACCTACCTTAGAAAAATGTGTCATTGAGTCAACCACCATACCTATAGAATCTACAAGTGAACAAATAGAATCAAATTTTGGATCATCCACAAACATCCCTTCCACATCAAAAAATTTAGACAAACCTGAATCATCATTAGCATCATTAAGGAGACCTCTTAGTCTAGTTGCTTCTAATTTTGTCAAACAATTTAAAGCATCATGTACGCATTAAGAAGTGGTGGTAGAAAAGAAGTACAAAGGCAATATAAACCACGTCCTTCATCTTTTATTGTTCATTGGGCACCATGGTCATCAAAAAACATGGGTGATGAACATAATCATGAAGTTGAATGAGATTTGGCTAATAATTAACCTATAACCTTTGAGTTTACTATTGTGAATCCTGAAGAATAAGAAGCACATATGAAAAATATACCTCATTCAGGTTTGCCTATTTTTCAAGGTCTTTTTGTTGAGGATCCTGATATGTTCTTATTTGAATTTGATGTGTTGTGTCGTAGTTATGATTATCAGAGTGATGCACATAATCTCAAATTATTCTAAGCTACATTGAAAGATGATGCATTATGATGTTTCATGGGACTAGGATGACATACAATTTGCACATGGGATAACATGAAAGGATGATTTTTGACAAAATATCAGGACTATTATAAAACAAAAGAAGTTTGGGATGAAATTTTTAGGATGCCACAATGAGAAGAAGAAATACTATAAGATTTTCTCGAACGATTCTTGTTCAGTCTTTAGGATCACGACAAACAAGACTATCACTCGAGGCTATTAAAATGCTTTTCTTAAAAGGGCTTTGTGATGAATGCATTGATACTTTAAATCTTATAGGTGGTGGGGATATTTCTAAACTTTAGTTTGATGAGATTTTTGAAATTTGTAGGAATTATTCAAGATCCCATCAATCTATAAGAAGTTATTCTGGTAGACAAGTTTCTTAAGGTGGCACATTAGGTATTACCAAGCATGAGTTAGGTACATTACTTGATGATTTAAAAAATGATCTTTTGAGCCATATGGGTAAACAAATAGACACTTTGTATACACGTCAAAAATAGGAAGAAGTCAGAAAGGCACTTTCTATTTTCTATCCTACTTGCCGCAAGAGACATACAAGTGAAGAATGTCCTTATAATAAAACAAAAATTTCATCTTTAGAAGATGATAGTAAAAACACTTCCTTGCGACCATTACCTATAGATATGGCAGAAATGGAATATACTAAAGAACTTGTTTATTAAATGGCTCAAAGGAGACCGTGGTAGACAAGGGCTATGCCACATGGTATGATCAATGAATATAATGTACCTTATAATTCTATGGGACAACCTAGTGGATAGTCTACTCCTTTTCAATATCCTACCCCACCTGGGTGGTATGGAGGTTGGTAACAACCCCCATCCTATCCTCATTTGCTAAATCAATACTCACAACATCAGTCCTCTCCACAACCATGGCAACAGTCATGGAGGGCAACACCACCCCTCTATCCACAATATCCATCATATCCTATACCACCTACCATTACCCCATATCAACAACCAAAACAACAATTTCTACCACCTATACCATCTACATCCAATAATCCACCACCGAATCCATCCCATCCACCAAGGGCTACACTTATGCTCACACAGCCAACACCAAATCCAAATAATAAGGTGGCTCAACTGGTTTATAATAATGAGGTGATTAGATTTCTAACTTATCATGTCAACACACTAGATACCAATGAATGACAAGTTAGGTCAAGAAAAACTCTCCAAAGATCTAAGCCTCCTATAATCACTAAACTTGAAGAGTCATAAGAAGAATTTGAAGAAACTCAACCTGGTAATGTTAAAACCTTGGCACAACCAACACCACCACCTCCAAACCTAGATCGATTTCATTCTCAACCTATTTAAAAGGAAGTTTCTAATTCAGGATTTGATCTTGTCAATGAATTGTGAAATTTATGTGTCAAAATTCCTCTTTTGGATTCAGTCAAGGATATTCCTATTTATACCAAAATAGTTCAAGAATTGCATACACATAAACAAAAAAACAAGATCCAAAGATTGTTTAAGTCATTGGACAACTTGCCGATCTTATGCTTGGTAATATTTCAGTCCCTAAATATTTTGATCCTGGAAGTCCAATGATTCAGGTGTGTATTGGTCAAATTTATATTCCAAATACACTTATTGATTTGGGTGCTGCTATAAATGTTATGACTAGTGAAACTAAAAAAAAGTTATGCCTTCAAGGACTAAGGCCTACACCTACAATTCTTCAGATGGCTGATTGTTCTTTAGTAAAACTCAAAGGTATGATAGAAGATGTCATTATTTTTGTTTATTTGTGGGAATATCCAACTGACTTTATGGTTTTGCAGCCTAAACTAAAGATGGGGGGATATCCTCTAATTCTAGGAAGGCCTTAGTTGGCCACTGTAGATGCCTTCATCAATTGTCATTCAAGTAATATGGTTATTCTAATTGTGAAAAAAAAGAAACAATTGACATTATAGCCACCAGCACAACCCTTATTGGAAATAGATGATCCATTGTGGGTTGATAGTGACATTGAAGAACCATTTCCCATTTTAACAATTGATCAAAGTCATAGTCTACAAGAACCCTCAGAAGATGCCATAATTGCTAATTTCTTTCAAACAGGTATTCCTCAAGTGATGTTTTAGAAAAGTTAAGTTTTCATTCTTGTACAAAAGATAATTGTCCATTTGGAAATTTTCCTTTAGTTGTTGATTCACAATCTATACAATATTTTATAACACTTCATTAATTACTACCACATGATTGTGTGTATAGTCCATTTTTTCAATGAAACATCCATCCCAAATAGATAAATTGATCCATCATTACCATCTACCTCACAATCTGCAACTATCCCACACCTACTCAATCTTAGGAAATGGAAGTTCTACCTAGAAGAACACTTAATATTAATCCATAGCTAAGTACAACACAAATAGATGATTTGATTTCTATGTTGAGAACTCATAAAGTTGCATTTGAATGGGACTATCAAGATATGTATGGTATACATCCTGACACTTGTACTCACCATATTTATATGGAGAAGAGAAGTCATCCAGTGAGACAACCACACCATAGATTGAATCCCATCTTACGTAAAATTTTTAAAGAAGAACTACAGAAATTACTTAATGTGGGTTTCATTTATCTGATTTCATACAGCCAATGGGTTTCACCATTGGTAGTGGTCCCTAATAAAAGCGGTAAATGGCATATTTTTGTTGACTATAGAGCTCTTAATAAAGATACTAAGAAAGATCATTTTCTATTGTTGTTTATTGATCAAGTGCTTGATACTCTTGCAAGGAAAAAGTTATTTTCTTTCCTACATGATTTCAGTGGGTATAATCAAATTAGGATAGCACTTGAGGATCAGGACAAAACTACTTTTACATGTCCTTGGGGAATATTCACTTATAATGTTTTACCCTTTGGATTATGTAATGCACCAACAACATTTCAAAGAGCTATTTTAAGTATTTTTTCTGATTTAATTCATGATTGTGTTGAGGTATATATGGATTATTTCACCGTATATGGTAATACTTATGAGGAAGTTAAGAACAATCTTGAAAATTCTCTTCAAAGATGTGAAGACACTAATCTTTCTCTAAGTCATGAAAAATGTCACATTCTAATGACTAAAGGTATAGTATTAGGTCATTACATTTCTTCCAAAGGTATTGAGGCTGATCTAAAGAAAATACAAATTTTACATGACCTACCTATACCTACTTGTCAAAAAGAAGTTCATAGTTTTCTAGGACATGCCAGGTATTATAGAAGATTCATTCAAGATTTCAATAAGATTGCCTCACCACTTTTTGTTTTGTTAGGAAAGGATAATAATTTTCTTGGAATGAAGATTGTCACATGCCTTTGAAACCATTAAATAAAAACTTGTCACTACACCAATGTTACGTGGACCAAATTAGGAGCTACCATTTCACATTCATATTGATGCCTCTAATACATTGATGGGGGATGTGTTAGGACAAAAATATGGTACACTCTTTTACTCAATTTATTACATAAACAAAAACTTCATTGGTGCTAAGGTAAATTATATAGTTACTGAAAAAGAGTTCTTAACTATTGTATATGTAATTAATAAGTTTCAACATTATATTACAAGATATAAAGTATTCATTCATACTAATCATTTTTCAATTCATTTCTTGATGAATAAACCTGTTGTTCCTGGAAGAGTCATTAGATAGATATTATTATTATAGGAATTTGATATTACTATACTTGATAAGCTTGGTCATGAGAATGTTGTTGTGGATTTCTTATCCAGGCTACCAAATGCTAATGAACCTATTCTAGTTGACAATTCTTTTCCCAATGAACATTTATTTGCAATCTCTGTCAAAAGTCCTTGGTTTTCTAATATTGCCAACTACTTAGTCACTTTCAAGTTTCCTCCACATTTCTCCCCTCAAGATCGAAGGAAACTTGTTGGGCTCAGTGGTTAGTACACTTGGATTAGTGAGCTGCTCTTCTGTACTGGGATTGATAATGTCGTGCATCGTTGTGTAGCCGAAGATGATGTCTTTGATATACTTCAAGCATTTCATTCAGAACCATGTGGGGGACATTTTGTAGCTCAACGCACTGCCAACAAGATCCTTACTTCTAGTTATTATTGGCCCACACTACATAAGGATTGCAAGAAATATGTTCAACATTGTGACAAATGCCAACGCATGAGGCGACCCATGTGTTCAGATGACATGCCACTCCACCCTTAGTTCTCCATTGAACCATTTGAAAAATGGGGATTATATTTTGTAGGACCTATCAATCCTCCATCCAGAAATAAGGAGTACATTTTGGTTTGTATAGATTATGTTACTAAGTGGGTTGAAGTTGTGACACTAAAACATGCATGGGATACTAAGGTCGTTGAATTTCTGTATACTGAAATCGTCACAAGGTTTGATGTACCAAAGGAAATTGTGACTGATTAGGGACCACAATTCACGTCTGAACTAATTTTTGCTTTAGTTTGTGAATATGAGATTCAACATCGTAAGTCTTCTCCCTACCATCCTCAAGCCAATGGTTAGGTTGAAGTCACCAACAGAGAACTTGAGAATATCCTTACCAAGACAATAGCACTTCATCGAAAAGATTAGGCAACTCAACTTCCAGAAGTAGTATGGGCTTATCAAACATGGAAGACCACCACTAGTCTTACACCCTATGAGCTTGTCTACCGTAAGAAGGTTGTATTACCTATTGAGTTTGAAATCAAAACTTTACGTATTTCTATGGAATTGGGTTTGAATCTTACTAATTCTTAAAAAGCAAGGATTGAACAGCTCTATTATTTAGATGAGATGAGTCAAGCGGCTTTGTTTAATGTAGAAGTAGTTCAACAACAACGTTCTCTTTGGCATGATCTTTTCATTCATAAACGGTCATTTAAGCTAGGAGACTGGGCATTTTTGTATGGGTCCAGATTCTAGGACTTCAAAGGTAAATTTCATACCAAATGGGTCGGGCCTTATGAGATTGAAGTTGTCTACGACAATGATGTGGCAAAAATTTGCACTGTGGACTCTAATTGCATAGCCCTTATGGGTGATCCCACAATACTGGGTTACACTTTTTGGCCAAACTTGACATTGAAATGAACATTTTGAATTAAATCTTCACTTTTGGACACCTATAGCTGCCAAACCGTGAGGAATTTGAAGATGATGCAAACTAGTGATTTGTGGAATTTTGTCTATAGATTCTAAATATATATTTTTTAAAATTTTTGGAATCAAATCGCATTTATTTTTCCATCTCCTTCGATAACTAGTTTTTAACAGTAAATGTCATTTTTAAAGAGTGATGCGTACTATAAACCACATAACCTTTTTTCTATAATGGATAAAATTCTATTTTTTTTAAATTTAGATTTGTAACTACAATATCTAGAGAACGCATTTGGTTTCATAATGTTTTATTGAATATTTTTTTAAAATTAAGTTTTGAAGTCAAACCAATTACAATTTAGACATAGGTGTATTATAAAGAGCATAACTTTTTTGTATGTATCAGAATTCAATTTTTCTTTTGTTGGAATAAGGACATCAATACCTAGAGGACATGTATTTTTTAGAATTTTTTTCTATATTTTCCTATTTTTTCGTATGTATGAAACAAAGGCCTTGATGTTCATTGAAAAACCTACATTCACAAGAAATAAAAATTGAATATAATAATCAAATTAAATATATTTAAAATTATACTTTTGGGAAAGCTTATAATAAGGACTGCATACTTACAAAACACAAATTTTAAATGAATTCATTTGATCCCCCAAAAGGTAAATCAAAAGTGGTTTTTTATCAACATTTTGATAGGTGTAGAGGAGACTCCATTATAGGTATGGTTTAAAACTAACAGGGTTCTATCCAAGGGGGTTTGATCAAACCCTCTTCAATTTAAATCCTTTAAATGGAACCTTTCAAGGCTTAAATCATTACATTTTCTAAAAATATGCGATTTCAACAAAAAATAGGATGTCCCAGAAAGTGTAACCCATTATTGTGGCAGCACCCTTATTTTTAATGGTCATCATCTAAAGTTATACAAGTAGCCTATCACAAAAGAAAGTTTTATTTCTAGTTTGAAGAAGGAACTCCATGTTTTTGATAGAGTTCATGTCGCCTCTTCAAGTACCTTCTAGGTACTCCTAGAAAAAGAAAAAAGAAAAAAAAGGTAATAAAATCTAGCAATGAAAACCCTCGGGCATTGTTAGACAGTTACAATTTCAAAATCGGGTTTCCGATGGATTGTAATTGGAATAAAACTTCTAGAAGTGAAAACTAATTTTTTGGCACCTCTAAACGATAAATGACTAAAAACTAGACCACCAACGGTCATTTTCATTAAAGAGAGATAGAGAGAGGAGAAAATAATATAATATGGTTGTTTGCAGTTTAGCTATAGGAACTCTAGTTCCTGTCACTAGCCTTTTTCTATCACTGCAAAGAGCCTCCAACATTCTTCAGTTAGCACTTAACATTCTACTCTACATCAGCAATGTACAAGTACCCTTTGTCCCATGTCAACATGATTGGTTGGCATGTTGGTTTCACAGAACTACATTTTCATGCTAGACCTTCATTACTTGTTATGAAGGTGATTCAGGAGCATCCTAGGTTGCAGAGCAATCTTGCATCAACCAAAAATATTTGCATTTTCTTTTGTCTTCATTCATTTTCCAGTTCATTTTAGTTCAATTCAATCAATAACAGTTTCAACATTTTGTACCACATTTTGCTGCATTGTCATATTAGCTCTTGTGGAGTAGGAATTAGCATCTAGACATCATCATGCACATCATATCCAAAATTCAGATCATTTGGATTAGTTTACGAAAAGTTACCACTATCAGAAGATAACCTAGTTTCATAGAACAGAGCATACAGATAGTAAGCTGAAGGAGAAGGTTTTCGGAGCACTTCCGTGACTTGTGGAACTAAATGAAACATCATTCAAGATGGTTTGAGACCTATTTGACCTTCCTTGAGATCCCCATCAAGTTTCCATCATTTGTGGAGCATTACTAGTTGTTTAAGGCCAACCTATTCATTCCTGCATGTTACACCTCCTCATTGGAGTTTGTAACCTTTCCTGGCCTACGCAGAGGAATTCGATATATAAGCATGTCTTAGATGCCTAGGAAAGCAGTGAATCATAAGATGATATTTAGTTTAGGATTTGGTTCTGTAAGGTGCTCCAAAGCCATATCTGTTGTGACTGTAATTAGGCATGTGAGCCCTAATTTGTAGCCCGCATGTTGTCAACATAAAATACATTTGAATATTTGATATACTGAGTATTTTACATCCTACATTTGAGTTGCTTCCGTTGTGTTTACTCTTGTTGCATGACCTGGACAGTTCACTCTGTGGACCCTCCGACCGTGACTGCACCAAGTGGTATAAGAGTGAAGTTTGAATCCTTTGGGAGCGAAGTTTGTGAAGGCATTCAGTAAGATCTTTCTATGAACAAATTGCCGACCTGAGGCAGACTACATGTGTTTCCAACCAATCACTGATTGTGAGGCACTTGTCACCTTGTAGCCCAATCGCCAAATTTGAGGCAGTTACACTTGATTGTAGGAGGAGATGCCGCCAAGGAGAATACCTATTGTTGGTACTATGGCTAGAGGAATGGATGAGATGGTGGAGATGATGAAAACAATGAAAGTTTGATTGGATATTGTAGATTAGATAAACATTTAAGGTAGAAAACAATAAACTAAATGCAAATAACACAAAGTTATACCTCACATGCAAACCCAATCTCATCAAGGGAGGAAGAAGCCTTTGCACCCAAAACAAGCTCCTAAGACATGATTATCCCTAGACAATAGATTCAAATGTGAAATGCTGCTCTAATTTGCAACTCACTATTCTAACTCAAGAGTGATTTTGGCATAATAACTTTGCATAAACTTGGATCATGAAAATGGATGGAGAGAGGTTCTATTTATAGATTTTTGTAAGGGATTTTGATCCAAGGGTGGAGATTGATTTGGAAGATCAATGGTGGAGGATAAAAGTGATGTGGAGGGCCTAGATCAAATCTTGAATGAATGGAGGGCTAGGAATAAAAGTGATTCTTTTATTCATTTTGGGAAAAGGAGTTATTAAATGAGCATGGGGGTGAAAAATTATTTTTGAATTAAAGATTCATATGGAGGAATGTAAATGAATTAAAAATTCATTTGGGGAGAAGTGGAAATAAATGAGTATGGGTGTGTAAGGAAAATTAAATGTGATGTGGGATGTTTTTAAATAAAAAATTGACTTATGTGGATTTAATTCAATTTTTTATTTGGAGGATGTGGGGAAGGGTGTTAAACAAGGTTTGACCACCCAAATGAAGGGGTTAGGATTAATTAAACATAGGCTTCATTTAATTAATCCTAGGGCTAGGATAAGGTAGGCTAGGGTAGGCAATTAAATAATAGTTATTTAATTGTCTAGGGTAGGGATAGGTCAATTATAGGCTAAATTAATTAGTTAACATGGTTTTAACTAATTAATTGGATTTAGTGAAAAGGGGGAAATTGATTTAATAAATATAGCATATTTATTAAATCAATTGGCTAAGGTTTGGACTAGTGAATTAATAAAATTAATTCAATTTTGGGGATAATATGATGTGAATTTGAGAAATGAAAGGGGCAATTAATTAAATAAAAATTTAATTAATTGATTAGAAGGGAAATTGATGTGTTTTAGGGTTGTCGGGTGTCAGTTTGATGGTAGAAGACATTTTTAGGTGTCTACATTTGCCCCTCTTTGACATGGCATCAGGACCTAGGAGGGAAGTGGTGTCAAGTCGAAGAAAAATATGCCCCAGCTGTCGGGAAGGTATGAGATGGATAAGAGATGCCCCCTCGAGAGGTCAGCGGGAAAATAAATTTTTCCAGGCGAGTTCTCAAAAAAGATGTGATGGGAGTGAAAATCAGATAGGGGATGGGAAAAGAGGATGACGGGAAGAAAAACAGAGGAAAAAGGCTGAGATCTGCACCCTGGAGGGAAAAAGAGGGGGTGGAAGAATGACATGGCC
Source organism: Cunninghamia lanceolata (assembly GCA_027924645.1). Taxonomy (NCBI): domain Eukaryota; kingdom Viridiplantae; phylum Streptophyta; class Pinopsida; order Cupressales; family Cupressaceae; genus Cunninghamia; species Cunninghamia lanceolata. The sequence goes on from BSBN01001490.1 coordinate 617,367, forward strand.
TACTATATTAGGGAAAGTGAGCCCTAAGAGTGCCACATTTGCACTCTTTGACTTTAGAGAAGAAGAAGTGACGGTGAGATGGCTGACCGCAACCCCCAGTTTTCGCGACTTTGACACATCTCCAAGCGGTTCCAAGAGTTTGGCCGGGCACCTGAGGCTGGACCCCAGGTAGGGTCTAACCCTGACTTTGTGATTTTTTGATTTACGTGCATTTTTTTGGGGGTTTGGGTTTGGGATTGGAGCGCGTAGCGCCAATGGTAAGGTGGATTAGCACCATCCTCTGGATTGGCGCTATCCTCTAGGGTAGGGTTAGGGCGGTTTGTCGCCCTTTGGTAGGTATTTTAGCGCTATCATCCGGATTAGCGCAATTTGTAGACAAAATAGGGTATTAGCGTTTTAGCGCTAAATTGGGGTAAAGGTGGCGCTATACTCTCGAATAGCGCCATCTTGGGAAACAACGCTATTTTGCATGTTAGCGCGATTTAGAGGATTAGCGCTATTAACTGAATTAGCACTTTTGGGGTAATTGGCGCGATTTTGCAAATTAGCGCCAAAATGTCAAGTGACGCCATTTCATAAAATGGTGCCATGTATAGCGCGCAGTAGCGCTATTTTTTGGATTAGCGCAAAGAGGTCTGTGCAGTGGCGCTATTTTCTATAATAGCGCAGTTTAGAGGAAATTGTAGCACCATTTTTTTAAATGGCACAAGGGGTTGTCTGTTTTGGTGCCACATGATGCTGGCTTTTTAGACATTAGAAGAAAAAAGGGGGTGATTTGGAAGAAGATAGGTTGACATCTAACCAGAATGTTGGGTATGCAGGATACCCGCCGCTTTATATTGCAGTCACGAGAGTGACGAGTTCCATCCGTGATGGCACTATTTGATGGTTTTGATGATGCTACGTGGGCTCGACTGGTGAGATTGGGGCTTCTGACGGTGGCATCGATGCCATTTCTACGAGCTCATAGATCTCTGATGACAGCGGTTGTGGAGCGGTATCACTCTGAGACCTACAACTTTCTGTTGCCGACTGGTGAGATTACCATTACACTTGAGGATGTTTATCACATACTCAAGCTACCTATTCGAGGCCGGCGTGTTAGATATGACACGAGGATGGGGCAGAGTGCCCTGATCAGAGTGTTTGGAGCGGACCACATTATTCTCTCAGAGGATGGGAGAGAGATGGACTATGAGGGGACACTGGCTACGGGTGCAGATCCGTTTGCCTTATTCCTATGTGCTTTGATTGGAGGTGTTGTGATGCTTGATAGGCGAGGTAGGGGCTTTCTGGTGGCTAGGGGGTGATAGAGGGGATGGTGAGGCATGAGACTGTCTATGCTTGGGGACTGGTGATGCTGGGGCAGTTATACCATGAGATGCATGCAATCACCTATCTGCATGATAGAGCATTGTCAGCTAGAGTTACTCTACTTCATGTATGGATTTGGGAGCATATCACAGTTACCACGCTAACATGTCGATATTATCGGCGGCCGTTTGAGGCCTTTGTGTTTTTATATCAGGATGCAGAGTATACGTACATTAGACAGGTACGGTATTGGAGGAGGATATTAGATGATGTGATTAGTGTGACTTGGTGACTGTATATCAGCGTAGAGCCATGGCCAGATGATGATGTTCATCTCCCTTTTGCGTTTCAGCAGCGGTATCTTATGGGTCAAGGAGACCATACTATAGATATGTATCTACCCTCGTGGGTCATGCGACAGTTTGGTTTGAGATAGGACACTCCGCAGCAGATGGCCATATTTGTGCAGACCCCTCGAGATGTGGCCTTCTGGCCTACAGCCATACAACCATAGGTCGCCCTAGCTGATTTTGGAGCCCTTCGGCCAGTGCGGTGGGATTGGAGGAGCACAGTGAGGGATGCAGGGACTATGCCTGCATATAATATATGGTGACAGATGCATCAGCCCACTCGGTTGACGGATCCAGTGGAGGAGGCAGCAGGTTCAGGAGGGATGATTCAGATGGTGATGGAGATGACTCGGATGAGGATGACCGCTTGGAGGAGGGGGAGGAGATTATTGAGGATGTCCTCATGGAGATTGGAGAGGATGGAGAGGAGAGGTTGGTTGGTAGGGATGGCCAGCTGATAGATGTGCTGGCGGCGATGGCAGCAGGACAGGGGCAGGTGGGGCAGTAGGTTCCTATTGAGCAGGTGCAGGTTGGAACAGGGAGACAACCTAGAGGACCTCGGCGGCGTGGGGGATAGCCGAGGGTGGATAGGGGTGATCTACTTCCACCACAGGTAGCGCAGTAGCAGGCAATTGGGGGAGGACAGCAGGCAGTAGGGCAACAGGTAGGCCCCTTAGGGATAGTGGGAGAGGGAGAGGTTGAGAGGTTGACACCTTGTTGGAGGCCGCGGGATGAGGAGGAGATGGAGACTCTACGAGCATAGGTGGTGAACCTAGAGGAGGCCATAGAGAGTCGTGATGCAGAGTTGGTTTAGTTGTGGGGGCATTGGCCTTATTGGATGGGGCAGATGGATAGGTGGTGGCGTTATAGGCACAATTAGCCCAGGCTCAGGGTGATATAGTCACTTTGACAGGAGAGCGAGATGCGGCACTTGTCAAAGCTCAGCAAGCTGAGACTGCATTGAGTAGCTTACAGGTTTCAAGCGGTGGACTGGCTCCTGTGTTGACAGGGATGTAGGCTCAGTTGTCCTAGGCGTAGACACAGTTGTATCAGTTACAAGGACAGTTGAGTCAGGCACAGGGGCAGCTAATTCAGGTACAGGGGGATTTGACAGAGGCCAGGGCACGGGTGGAGTATTATCGGGGTCTGTACTATGCGGCCGTGCCAACAGTGCAACATACCCCGAGCTATAGTCAGGTCAGCAGATCAGGGGCCTCCCGATCTCATAGGTCAAGATCAATGCAGTCAATTCAGCAGACGATGCCTCATCCCTCATACATGCCTCAGCAGGTTCCTCAGGTGCAGGCACAGCCACAGCCACAACCGCCGACAGGATCACAGCCTTAACCAAGGTCAGAGTCTCCCACTCCCTCGGATAGAGGATCCTCCATGTGATAGTTATATCATGTTAGCCCTTAGAGGCATTATATGAGGACACTATATTTTGATGCATATATGAGCGATGTACATTTTTTTGCGGTGATTTATAGATGATACGATGTTTTTTGATGGTTTATGATGCTTATGATTATGATGCTCTATTATGATGATGTCTATGTGATGGATGTAGTATTCTTTATGGGTTTATATGCTATGGATGTGTTATGTTTATGCAATTGTGTTTTTGATTTTATGGATGCATTTATGATAGATTTATTGTGATACATGTATGGTGTTGTGATTTTATGGACTATATGATCTATAATGCAAATGAATGTTCAGACTAATAAATATTTATTATGGATGCAATAATATGATGGAATGGAAATGTATGTTTATGTATGAAAATATGCATATGCAGCTAGATGTTTATTAAATGCATTTATATGATGATGTAATGTAACTAAATGTTGATGAGATGGAATGTAGTGCAAATGTGATGATTTATTTAATGTTTATGTAATTTTAAATGATTTGGAATGAACCTAAATGATATGCAACTTAAATGGATAAAATGAACCTAAATGATATGCAATTTGAATGGATAAAATGAACCTAAATGCAATTTAAATAGATAAAATGAATCTAAATGATATGCAACTTAGATGGATAAAATGCACCTAAATGATATGCAATTTGAATGGATAAAATGAACCTAAATGATATGCAACTTAAGCGATTAAAATGAACCTAAATTGATATGCAATTAAATGATCATGACATGTAGCTAAATGATATGCAATTTAAAGAGATGAAATGAATCTAAATGATATGCAACTTAGATGGATAAAATGCACCTAAATGATATGCAATTTAAGTGATTAAAATGAATCTAAATGATATGCAACTTAAGTGATTAAAATGAACCTAAATTGATATGCAATTAAATGATCATGACATGTAGCTAAATGATATGCGAGATGCAGTTTAGGTGATAGGTGGCATGCAAAGTAGGTGATAGGTAAGATTATTCAGTCCTGATACACATGATGTTCTTTGTTTGACCCTAAGTGTTGAGGCTATGGGAGAGGGGATTAAGCGGGGAGAGGATAGGGTTGGATAGTTGGGTATGGGTAGGATTGGGAGTGTCTAGAGGATGGGGTTGGGAGACAAGAGGATTGTTAGGTCATAAGACACCACGTCATTGAGGGGGGATTTACTTTGGTTCAGGGTATGTTGGATGAGAGTTAGCTGGGGGAGTTGGGTTAGTGAGGGTATGAAAAAAAGGGGGGGAAGTGGTTATCAAATCTAGGCCAAGATGGGGTAGTTGAATGAGTGATTAGGATGATGATTTTGAGCTAGTAACAGTAGTTGCAAAAGGTTAATTGAGAGCATTTCTTAGTTTGCTATAGCAATGTAGGATACAGTTCACAAAGGTATGAAATGACCTAGGTGATGATGTATATCCTACGTTTGCATGGACTAGACCCACAAACAATAGGTTATTTCATGCGTGCCCAAGGTAGTATAATCTTGCCTAGCCTAGGAAGGGGACTCATAGCGATGAGTGTGAATAATGCATATAAGGTTTTGATGCCTATATATGCAAATGGGACACATCATGCTAGAACTGACCTAGGCTTCAAGATATGAATACTATTCCTGGAGTAATGAAACCAACCCACAAGCACAGCATACAGAAACAATGACTATGTCTACTCCAGGTGTTGTCCACTACTTACCATGATATAATGAGATCAAGGTAGCTTTGGAGATGACCTAGAGTGAGACAAAAAGATAAAAATCAATAATCAAAAAGACCAACGAAAGATGCAAATAGCCTTTGTGTACTCTTGCCAAGAGACGTGTTGATAGGATGACAGATTTTTGTCCATTGTGGGAAAGATATATCCTAGGACACAGATCAATTGGTTTTGATTGGAGAATTTTCAAAGATGGGCAAAAGAACAGTCTGGCCAGGTGTAGGATTATGGTTGGTATGTTGATTGATGATTTTTGTGTTAGGGGACATGTTTCGAGTGTATACGTAGCATGTGTATCATTTATTAGATCCAGAAAGCTCAGTGAATGGGGGTCATCCAAATGGGTTGGATGGGTGCATCTTAGATACCTGAGTACTGGAAACATCCTTCGTATTCCAGACTGCCTACATACCCTGTATCCATGGGATCAAGGTACTTTCAAGATGCGGGTGAAATGAATATGTAGTTCTAGCAAGACTTGATGATGTGGGAATGGTTTGGGATGGTTGTGATGTGATGAAGATTGATGTATGTTTGATGATTGATGTATGGCTTGTGTTGTTTTGTGTTGTGTTTTTGGATTTTCTGTATTTTCTATTGTTTTTGTATTTTATGATTTTGCGATGTTTTTGGATTTTTTGATTTTTTGCGACTGTACAAACGGAAGCTTACAAGGATCCTCATTCGATGAGCTAGCCTTGGGATGGGATAGTGCGGGTTGGATGATAGGACTTGATGTTTCAAAATTCCAAGCCATGGGATGTGTGCGATATGGAATGTTGTGATGGAAAGAGGACTTATTAGATGGTAGAACCGACCACTACGCATGGCGCCTAAAACAGGTTTTCACCATGGTACCTATCCAAGGCGTCACCGAAGTGATTTTCACCATTGGAAGTTTTTATTGCACTCTGATTTTTCTTGATTTTTGATTTTTTCTATTTTTTGGATTTTTTGACTTGGGGTACAAGATGGGTTATGCATAAAATTTCTTTAGATGCAGAATGTTCATCGGCTCATCCAGAGGCTACCCCTCAAGTGTTGCAAGTTGATAAGCTCCTGATCCATAGTCAACTGTGACGACATATGGCCCTAGCCAATTGGGTTCAAACTTTCCTTGCTTAGGATGTTCTTGCAGGTTCTTTTGATTTTCCATTAGACAAGGTCCCCTACCTCAAATTTTTAGTTTCTAAGCCTTCTGTTGTAGCTTCTTTTGAGGCGGTTTTGATATGCCTGTAGGTGATTCAACACATTCAGGCGTTTCTCATCCAGTAGTTCTAGTTGATGCAACCTTGCAACGTAGTATTCCTCATCAGAGATAATGTTTTGCAAGGACACTCGAAGAGATGGGAGCTCGACCTCTATAGGTAAAATGGCTTCATATCCAAACACTAGTGAGAATGGAGTGGCTCCTGTTGGAGTGCAGATGCTTGTGCGGTAGGCCCAAAGGGCAGGGTTGAGTTGGAGGTGCCAGTCACGGCTAGCTTCATTAACTGTCTTCTTGAGAATGTGGAGGATGGTTTTATTAGAAGCTTCTGCTTGACCATTTCCTTGAGGGTAATACGGTGTGGAGAAGTGGTGTTTGATGTCAAATTTTTCACACAAAGTGCGAACTTCTTGGTTCTTGAAGGGCTTTCCATTGTCAGTGATGATGGAATGGGGGATACCATAGCAGAAGATGATATAGTGGAGGATGAATTTTGAGATTTTGATGCCAGTGGTGAAGGTGAGTGGTATTGCTTCCACCCACTTTGTGAAGTACCCGGTAGTAGTGATTATGAACTTATGGCCATTTGAGGATGGGGGATGTATTTTCCCTACGAGGTCGAGTCCCCACTGTGAGAAAGGCCACAACGTTGTGATCAGTTGCAACTCCTGTGCTGGTGCGTGGATGAGATCGCCATGTTGTTGACATGGGAGGCATTTCTTGATAAATCGGTAGGAGTCTCTATCCATTGTTGGCCAATAATATCTGGTCCTGAGGATCTTTTTAGACAACGCGAGTCCACGTGTGTGTGCCCCATAGATACCTACGTGTACCTCTTCCAATGTGACCTCAGCTTCCCTAGAGTCTAAACATCATAGAAGTGTACCATCAAGACTCCTTCTGTATAATGTATCACCTACAAGGATAAATCGGGAGGCTCGACGGATGAATGATTTTCTTTGTGAGGTGGACAGATTAGGGGCGAGTATGTTGTCATGGAGGTATAAGTATGTTTCTTGGTACCACGGGGATAGGGGACCAATGACTTCGCACACTAGTTCTGATTGAGGAACATCATATGCGAGGATGGGGAGTTCTTCGATCAGGAACTCACATTTCTTGCTGTCTTTCTTCATGTCTACCAGAGATCCTATGGTTGCCATGGCGTCTGCTGCTTTGTTATTGAGCCTTGGGATTTCCTCAAAGTGGATGTCATCAAAGTAATCTTCGAAATCATCGACCATCTTCTTATAGGGAAGGAGCTTATCATCCTTGGTTTTGTATTCATTATTGACCTGCCTGATGACCAATTGAGAGTTGCCATACACAGTTATCTTTTCAATTTTCCATTGGATGGCCATGCGGAGACCTGTGATGAGGGCCTTATACTCTGCTACATTGTTGGTACATGGAAATGTGATCTTGAAGAATTTAGGGATTGTGTCGCCTTGAGGGGTAACAAACAGGATGCCTGCCCCCGAGCCTTTGTGAGTGTATGATCCATCAAAATACATCTTCCATGTGTCTGTGGCTAGTGTGATTGTCAAGATAGCTTCGTCAGGAAACTCTGCTATTGTAGGATGTTCTACCAGAATAGGTGCTTCAGCCAGCTGATCTGCTATAACTTGTCCTTTGATGGCCTTTCTCTCAATGTATTCTATGTCAAACTCAGTGAGAATCATGACCCATTTAGCCATTCTCCCAGTAAGAGCAGCTCTGTTAAGCAGATACTTCAGTGGATAAATCTTAGCGATGACCTTGGTTTTGTTATTGAGCATATAGTGTCTTAACTTTTGTGACGTGAAGATGAGGGCTAGACATGCTCGTTCAATTTGGGTATAGTTGAGCTCATAAGAGATCAGTGTGCAGCTGATGTAATAGATGGCTCTTTCCTTCCCCTATTCATTGAGTTGTGCTAGCAAGGCTCTGATAGCTGTCTCTGTTGCGGAGATGTAAAGCAGGAGGGGTTCGCCTTGCCTTGGTGGAGTTAGCACAGGAGGATTAGCCAAGTATTCTTTTAGTTGGTCAAAGGCATCCTGACACTGAGTGTTCCAAACAAAAGCTATGTCTTTTCTAAGGAGGTGCTGGAATGGTTGACATTTATCGGCCAACTGAGAAATGAATCGACGAATAGACTAGAGTTTTCCCTGCAGGCTTTTCAGTTGTTTCAATGTTTTCAGAGGAGGCATTTCAGTGATGTCCTTGACCTTTGTGGGATCTACCTCGATTTCGCATCTAGAGACTATGTATCCCAAGAGTTTGCCAGAAGTTACCCTGAAGACACACTTCTTTGGATTCAGATGGACATTGTATTGCTCTAACCGATCGAAGATCTTGGCCAATACATCTAGATGTTCTTCTCTTGTCTTTGATTTGCCTAGTAAGTCGTCGACGTAGTCTTCCATGATGTGGTGAAAAAGGTCATGAAAGATGACGATCATAGCTCTTTGATAGGTAGCTCCTGCATTCTTTAGGCCAAATGGCATTACTACCCAACAGTATGTCCCCCATGGGCATATGAAGGCAGTTTTTTGCTGGTCTTCTTTGGCAATTTTTATTTGGTTATATCTTGAAAAGCCGTCCATAAGGGATAACATCTCGTGTCCTGCTGTGAGATCCACTATCATGTCAATGTTTGGTAGTGGGAAGTCATCTTTTGGGCAGGCCTTGTTAAGGTCTCTAAAATCAGTATAGCAGCGGATTCGGCCATCTGGTTTAGCAACTGGTACTAGATTTGAAGCCCATTCAGGATAATCAATTGGGCGTATGAACCCAACATCTAGTAATTTGTTTAGCTTCGCTTTGACAAGGAAGGCCACCTGAGGATTCATCTTTCTAAGTTTCTACTTTACTGGTTTCACATTAGGGCTTACTGCAAGATGATGGACAACCAAAGCGGGATCTAGCCCTGGCATATCTGCATAGGTCCATGCAAAATTGTGATTTCTGCGTGTGAAGAAAGACAAGAAGTTCTCATGTTCCTATATGCTGAGAGATTCTGCTCTATATGTGATTTTACACTATTCCTTTGTCCCAAGATTCATCTCCTAGGCTGAGGCTGGTTCGACCAAGATGGGTGATCTGTCTGGATAGACTTTGTCTATCTCAGGGAGGCCCATGCTTCCATCTCCTGGTGCCTCGTGGAGGTTTTCATCAAGAGATACGTCTTTTGTTTTTACTTTTTTGGGATCTGATACTACCGCAGAACAGTTTTCACCATCAGATCCATTTTTGATTTGTATGTTTTTATGACTAGAAGCAGGGGTTGTCTCCCTAAAATAGGCATCTAGATTGAGTTCCATGATGTATCCTGCTTTGTGATCTCCTAGGGGGAAATGATCTCTAACCCCCATCATTTTGGTGATTGCCTCATCGTTAGGTGCTATGTCGAAGACAGGAGGTCCCCGTTGGTCCGAATCTATAAGTTCTGGGTATATCCGTGGTAAGTCATTGGAGGATGAGGCGAGGATGGTGATTGTGTGGATGGTACATATGGATGAGTCAAAGAAGTCAGCAAAGTCACTAAAGGAGTCTTGATGATCCGTTTCATTGACGTTGTCAACATTAGGGGAAACCGTAGCAACCTCAGCTAAGATACATTCACCGGTAGTGAGGATGTGTTGTGGTTGACCATACCCTAACCCTTGAGTATAGGGGTGTCTTGTTGCTTGCAGCGATTCTATGATCCCCTGTTCATGAAGGCCAATACCGCCTTGTCCTTTGTAACCCATGCTTTTGATTATTTTAGACTCTTTACCATAGATGTCTGTCAATATGGTGGCAGCTTCTTGTTCTATTTCCTCGTCCTTATATAGCCAAGATGATATGTCCTCAAGCACATCCTGATCTAGGAGATGTTTCTTCTCAAAGATGGGTGATGGTTTGCACTTGATGATGACTGTGTTGGCCGCCTCTATTTTTGGGATGCCAAATGTATTAGGATTGGGTAATGTGCCCACACAAAAGGTACTGTGCAGGTCGTATTCCCCACATCCCATGTCCCTGAACTTGATCTTGACCTCAAGTGGTGGAGGTGCTTGGGATGAAGTGGTGGCAGTTGGCGGGGTCGATGTATGAAGTGGAAGCTGTTGGATTAGCTTTGGTGGTGGCTTTGTTGTATGGACAGAAGGTTTGGTTGTGGCCTTCCAAGAAACTGCAGTATTGGAAGGGACGAGGATCGGCATAGACAGTTACTTTCGTGCCGTTGTGGGGGAACTTGAGGCATTGATGGAATGTAGATGGGACAGCTTGCATGGCATGGATCCATGGTCGGCCAAGAAGAATGTTGTAGGGGAGGTCAAGATCAAGGACCTGACATTTTATTTCCTGTATTTTTTGTCCTACCTGAATAGGTAGCTTGATGGTGCCTTTGGATAGCCTCTCGGTGTCATCATATCCTTTGATTGTGATGCACTCGTTGGTGTCTACAACCACATCGGAGTACCCCACGTGTTTTAGCAGTATTAGAGTGCATATGTTTAGGCCAAAGCCACAAGCCACCATCTATTAAGACTCATTTAATGGTGTGTTTGTGGATACGGACTTCGATGTGTAGGGCATCGTTCTGTAAGTGTTCAGAAGTAGGAAGGTCCTTTCCTAAAAATGTGAGATGGTGAGGTGTGGCGATATGTGCTACCATGGCTTGGAATTGGGTTACATTCAAGTTGGCGGGAACTTGAGTGTCCAAGAGTGCTTTATCAAGGACATCTTTGTGAAGGGGGGATATGCGAAGCAACTAAGGATGGAGATTTGTGCGGGTGTCTTTCTCAGGTTCTCTAGGAGGTTATACTAATGGGTAGGTGATGGGCGTATGGTTGGGCGAGGGGGTAGGGGATCTAATGTGGATGCGGGCGTTTGATCGGTGGGAGGGGCTGTGTGGATAGATACACGGCCACGACGGGTTGTGACAGCGCAATCAGGTGCTTGTGCCCAAATGGTGATTGTGTTGACATGATGGGATGATGGTTTGATTCGTCCTATGATAGAGTCATAGGATGCAGGTGGTGGGGTGACATTGTATGCTTGGTTGGATGAGGAATCTTTATTATGGTTTGGTAGTGGATCCTTGTAAGCTCTGAGGTTGGCATTTGGTGATGGTTGGGCACTTTGATCAAGGCTAACTTGATTTTGATCGATAAGGTCTTGGATGCAATGCTTTAGTTGCATGCAGTCAGCGGTTTTATGACCCGCAATGCGGTGGTATTTGCAATAGTCATTTTCATTATACCATGCCGCTTTGAGTTCATTCTCCTGGCGGGGTCTAACAGGTGGGAGTGTGATCAAACCTTTCTTGAGACATCTGTCAAGGATGTCTTCAATGGGTTCCCCTAAGGGTGTAAATTGTCTGCGAGGTTTGCGTGGTTTAGCTTGCCCCCTTTGGTTTTTTACATTGGTGGCATATGTATGCGCAGGTGTTTGGTTCTGTACATGTTGGACGGCTTTCACATCTGTGACGCCGTCATTCAAAGTGTTCTTGTTCTTCCCCCAATAGCGTGATTTGTTGTTTGATTGCGTGTTGGCATTGTTGTTTGTATTGGGCGTGTTGTTATTGGATTTGTAGTTGTTGTTGTTGTTGTTGTGGTTGTTGTTGTTGTTGTTGTGGTTGTTGTTGTTGTTGGTTTTGTAGTCGTACAGTTTGATGGAGCCTTTGGTAATGAGGGCCCGTTCAATGGTGGTGCCTTTGTCGATGACCTCTTCAAAGGTGGATGCACAAAGGATTTGTAAATGAAACCCTAATTCCTGATTAAGGTTGGCCACGAACATGGTGACGAGTTTTTTTTCAGGAATTGGCCATGGGAGTTTGCTTGCTAAGCCTCTCCACCTTTGCAAGAAGGAAGCAAAGGCTTCTCCATTCTTTTGTTTGGTGTTGCAAAGGTTTGTCATAGACATTTCGTGCTTGAAGTTGTAGGAGAAATGGTTTACAAATTTCTCCGCAAGCTTAGGGAAAGTCCTAATGCCTGGGGGGAGATGTGCAAACCATTCAGCGGCTTGACCGCTGAGGCTTCTTGGAAAGAGTCTCATAAGATATGTATCGTTATTTGAGACCTCTAAGCAAGCGATATAAAACTCCCTAAGGTGATCTCTAGGGTCTCCCTTTCCCTTGTATTTGTTGAATTTAGGTGTCTCGAAGTTCTTGGGGAAAGGGGGCATATACAATGTGCGATCGAATGGATAGGGGCAAATGTCCTCAAAGGAATAGTGTTTTCTCTTGCCCCCAATTTGTAGGTCATCGACCTTTTGGATCAAGGTCTGTACAATGTTCGTGAGATCTTGAGGTTGTTGTGGTTGTTGCATGTAGGGCTGTTGATTGGTGAGATGTTAGAGATGGGGTGGGATTTGAAGTTGGGGATTTGTTTGACTGAAGTGTTGGTATTGTGGGTTGGTGTTTTGGTTGATTGGTGCCTGATGTTGTTGATGTGCGTAGAGTTGTTGGAGAACATGTGGTGGTATTTGGGGATTTGTTTGATTTATGGGGTTATGTGGATACGTGACAGTGGACGGATTGACGTTGGATAAATAGATGTTAGATGGGTTGGAGGTATTGTAAGGTGGTTGTGAGAATAATTGTCGTAGGTATGTAATGGTTTGGGGGTTGGGTGGAGGCACACTCGTGGATGTTCTTGTTTGCGTGATGTTGCCTTGTATGCCCATGGTGATTTGTGGCATGGAAGGGTTTAGAATGGTTGTGGTAGTAGATGTGGTAACGAGTTTGGAGGTGGTAGGTTTGGAGATATTTGTGGAAATGGTAGATGTGGTAGCGGTAGAGGTTGTGTTGGCGGTAGATACGGTGGGTGTTGACGTTTGAGAGATAATGGGTGTTGTCATTTGAGAGATAATGGGTTGGGTGTTGGATGTGGATGCTTGGTTATTTGATGTGGTAGGAACGATTGTAGAGGTGGATGGTTGTGATGATGTCATGATGGGGAGTAGTTGAGCACCAATTTTGAGAAGATGATCTAGAAATCTGTTTGGATCCGACCTTAGGACTTTGTCAAGCATGTCCATGTTATCAGCATCTTGTGTGAAGGTTAAGACATCTAGATCATCTTGGGATATAGTGAAAAGGTTTTGTGGTTGTGGTGGTGGTGGTGGTTGTTGTTGTAAGAAATGGAAAGGATTTTCATTGGGATTATATGAGGGGATGTAAGAATACGTAGGTGGGTTGAATGATTGGTTGATGGGTGTGTTGCTACTATTGGTGTTATGCATTCCTGTGTTCTAATATTTCTCTGCCATTTCTTGGATTTTCTTGTGTTGTGATCTAGTAGTGCGCATGCAAGTGGATGGATTTGATTTACGAGGTGAAAATGAAATAGGGATGGAGACCTTAGAGGATTTGGATTAATTTGTTGGACCGAAAGATGAATGTGGTAGTGAGATGGAATAGAAGAGAGGATTGATGGTGTCAGATTGTCATTGATGTCAAAAAGGTCTTGCAGGATCTTGAGTTGATCTTGTATCAGGAGGTTATACTTCAAAAGATAAGGACTTGCTTCATATGTGTTCAGATTTGTGTTCAAAAGATCTTGGGTTGATATTGTTGCTCATGTTACGGATGTCAGATTTGTGGAGTTAGTTTGTAAATACATGATCATATGGATTGGTATGATTAGTTTGGTAAAGAAAAGAATGTTGCTTTAAGGATATCAATTGTGTTTGTGCAAAGTCTTCTTGAATAGATCCTCAAGATTGAGTTACATCAGGATGTCAGTGATGTGTTAAGGATAGTCATGTGCTTCAGATGTTGATCATATAGGAGTTCAAATGGTTTACATGCATTTTCATATTCAAGCTATGTTGACACAGGTTGATCATGTTCTTGCCTTGTTGTTAAATCAGGTTGTTTATCGTTGGTGTTACAATGAATGTTTCAATCGATCTTGGTTTGACAAAGTTCAAATGCTTCAGCAATACAGATCAGGTAGTTATAAGAAGGTTTGATACAATATGGTATGATGATACAAGGTGATTTCAGATGATGTCTTCAGTCAGAATTTATGTCTTGACATTGATGCTAATGTGGCTTGAGGTTGATTGGTTTGATATTGAAAGACTCTAATTTGTGAGGTCATTTAGTAAAGTTTACTTCTCTACAATAATTTTTTTAACTAAGTGAAATCACAATGAGGGTATTGTCAAAGTGTTTGTTGAAGTATTGAAGTGCTTCAAAGAATATTAAAAATCCTAAATTGGTGCATTTCTTGCTTTGTAACATTTTTATGTTATATTGGCTCATTGACTTGTTGAGCAGGTTAAAGCCACTTAAGTGGCAATGTTAAGGGTGTTAATGTCATTGGGCAACCGGCCCTTTCTTCTTATAAAACTTTGTGCAATCGGTCAAGTTCAGTGGTGATGTTTTATCAAGTGCTAATAGCATTAGGAGTTTGCCCGATTCATATATATGACATGAAAATAAAGTTTGAAATTACATGTGCGGTGGGCGCGAAAGTCAAGTTTGTGGTTTTATTTAAATCTTCTAAGAGCGCGTGGGTTGAAAGACTAAGTTTAGCACATGACATGGGTTTGTGTGAAGCATTGGAGAGCTCGATGGATTTTTAAGGAAAAATGTTTATTGTTTTTCATTCAAAATTTTTGTGGAAAGAATATTTACTAATTTTGTAAGGCACGATTTATGCCTTAAGGTAATCATATGGAGGAGCATGTTTTAAGCATCGAATGCTTTATCAAATAAAATATTGGATGGTCGACCGAATTTTATGAGATGTTATTTTTGGATTTAAAAAGCATTAACTATGCTTTATGTAAAATGAAGGGGCCACAAATATATGTGGGCATGAAATTCTGGAAAGTTTTTTTTTTGGATAAAAGGCTTTGTTTTTAAAGTTTAGTATTTTTTTTAATTTCTATTTTATTTGCCTTTTTAAAATAAAGCATGAGATCCAATATGGAAAGTATAGGAGTTTTTTAAGAAGTTTTGAAAACTATTTCTAAATTCTATTTCATGCCTTCGAAGAATTTAGTGAAGATTTTTCTGTGAGAAGATTGGTTTATTTTTTGAAGATACAGAGAAGGTGAAAGGTTTTCATGAAGATATTTTTAAGGAAGATCAACAGGATTGAATGATGTTTAATGGAGATAATTTGTCTTGTGAGAAAATCTTATTGAAAATTTATTTAATATTTTTAGTTTGCAATGAGAGAATGTGTTTTTGTAGGAATATGAATCAAAATTGAAGAGTTTATTTGCAGGGGAGATGAAGAAAAGGAAATGTGTTTTTGCAGAGAAGTGAAATTCCAAGAGTTCTGTTGTTTATAGTTGCAAAATTTGTGTGATCAGATGCAGGAGAAATTTATGAAGGAATGTGAAAGGTTCCAAGGCATTGAAGAGACAAATTTGTTTTGCACATTAAAATAATTACAGAAATGAAACATACAGAAGATGAAAGGTGAAAAGACATTCAACTTGTATAAATTTGTTTTTCAGGTGCATTGATGGTATGAATTAAGAAGGATAGAGATGAAACATACAGTGTTGTGAAGTGTTGAATGGATTAGAATACAGGATTGATATGCAGTGTTGTTGAATGGATCAGAATACAGGATTAATTTGCAGAGAAAATTGTTTATAAAGATTTGTATATGGAGCTTGTTTGCAGGAGTATGTAAAAGAAAATGGTCTTGATTTGAAAATCAAACAGGAGGTATAAGGTTGTATACAATGGTGCAAATCTGATTGAACGGAAATCATGTCTTGCACACAAAGTTTGATGTTTTGTTAATAGTGATTGTGTTTCCAAGTGAGGCACAGTATGCCAATAAGGCTTGTGGTCAATGAGACCATGGTCAGTGAGACCTTTGTATATGTCAGTGAGACATTTGTAAGAAGATTTTTTATTTAAGCTAGTGAGGCAGTTCTGGAGTGGTTTTTCTACCCCTGGAGGGTTTTCCACTCGTGCAATTCTTGTGTCTTGATTCATATTGATCATCTCTCTGTGGTTGTATGTTTTACTCATGAGTTTTGTGCATATGTGTTTGACAATTCAATGATAACTTTTTCTCCCTGTGCTCTCCAAGTTAAATTTTGTAAAAAGATTCAAAAATTCACACAACACTGATTCACCCCCCCTCTCAGTGTTGTCCTTAACTCCTACAAGGATGTGGTGGAAGATGGATATGTCTTTCTAGAGGTTTTAATCTAAGGGTGGTATGAGTGGACGATATTGATTTTCTACACAATTTTTGGACCAAAAGATAGGTGGTGGATGACATTTGTTTTGAAGAAATTTTGTTGATGTTTGATTTTGATGTTTGATATGGAGGATTTTGATAGTCAACAAATTGAGCTTAGGTAGGACCTAGATTTGTGGTTGCACAAAATGGATATTTTTTTTTGTTTGGGGTAGACTAATGACCTTACGCAAAGAGGGATAATGATTTCACTTGGAAGGTAGACTATTGACTTTCCAAGAAAGATATGATGTGAAGGATGAAATATAGATCTAACTTTAGCTCAAAAGGATGACAGATCTTGATGATGTTTTGATTTGGGAGATTTTGGGAATTTTTGGAATGATTTTCTTATGACAAGGATTTTGGTTTGGTCCAAAAGGTATGCAAATATTAATAAGGATGAGGTGGATATGAAGATGAGGTAGGTTTGATGTAGCAAAGGGGTCCAACAATGGTGGTGATTAATCCTCTAAGGTCAAAGAGAAGGTGTGATTTTAGAAAATTTTGAAGAAAATGGTTGTACTGTTGTTAGATTTTTGGGATGTGAATATGGATTATGGCAGAGCAGATGGTAAAGATCACAATTGGATAGGTCTCTATTTTAGGCAAGTTAATCTAAGAATAGCGCCAATCCACAGGTGAAATGGTGCCAAAATCAGACAGATATGGCGCTAAAACAAGCCAGTGTTTGTCGAGGTCCTAAAAAGATAGATTTTTTTTTGGCAATTTTGGATTTTCTTTGTTTTGGAATGTGATCAAATGATTTGGTTTGTCTCTTGGCCAGTTTGTTGCAAACAATTCAAGCACAATAATCACATAATAATCAAGATTTTGCTTTGTTTTGTGAAAAAAATGTGTGATTTTATTTAACAAGCACTTTGAACAGCCTAAGGTGAGGATGTGACAATATTTGTAGAATCCCCTAGCTACGCCTATTCAAAGCGGGTAGCTCCAGGATCTTGGTAGCACCGGCTCCTCCTTACAATTGCACACACTTCTCATGCATACCAAGATCTAGGTTTCTTATAAGGCTTGTCCCTCACCAAATCTTTAGATTATCCTTGCTACCTCGGCTAAGAACCGCACGAATCGGGGCCACTTCAAAGGTTTCCCTTCTGCGTCAACAAATAGAAGGATTTTGGCTTGCTAAACAATGGTTCGTAGTAAGGGCATCCGTTCAGGTGGTTATACATGCGGCAATGCTACTCTCCGTTATGGAGTCTCCTAGCCTCCAAGGGTTATGCCTTGGAGGGTTTTGGGGGAGGTTGGCTGTGGGTATAACACAACAACACCTGTCGCTTGTGACTTTCATCCCAAACGCCTTATTTTATATAGCGGCTTGGAAGAGCTTAGATTTAGCTTGATGCCGCTTGGGTCATTCCCACCTTTCGAAGCAGGGTGGCAGGCCCTCTAAGGATTAACAAAAGCAATACAAGCACAAAAATACTTTTGATCCCCAAGTTCATACAAAGATGCGAGGGGAGAGCATACATATTGTTTGTGTTTGCATCACACAAAGCATGGTTCATTTTAGTTCTTTGGATTATGTTGGGGGTGATTAATGTAAGTTTAGTGAGAAGCTTTTGATTCCCAAGGTCACCAAAAGGTGCGAGGGAAGAGCATACGTTTTTCACACCACAAACACAACAATGAAAACACTTCACACAAGTTACTTTGATTTTCTTGATTACATGTGTGAATAATGCAAATTGTTGTTCTTTTTTAACCCAATGATTTCAATTGATGCAATTTGCAGTTCTTTTTAAAGCCCCAAAATTGAAGTGTTTGATAGTTGTTGGCACACAAATTTATAAATTTTAGAACACCAAATTTTAAATGTTGGGCACACACACACACAAAGATTTGTTTGTTGTTGTTCAATTTTATAGCACCAAATCAAAATGTTGTGTAACTAACATGCAAAGGGTTCATTTTTAGATTCCCAAATTGAAGTGTTTTGCTAAGCTAGAGATAAAACCATCCTGCAAAAAACTTGTTAGTATCCGCAAAGATGATAGTAAAAACTTGCAAAACACTTGTCAGTACCTGCATAGCCAGCAAAGTCAGTTTTCAAAATAGCGCTAAAACAGAGGTCCAATAGCACTACTGCGGACAGGAAAACGGTGGCTCTGACAGAAAATAGACCGAACCTGACACCCTATACCGATGGCGCTAATTCAGACGATAGTGTCAATACAAGACCCCGAAGGTGCCAAAACAGAAGATGGCATTACAATATTACAATGCAGGTGCTAATAAAATACATAGCGCTAAAACAATATAACAATAGCGCTAAAATAAGAAATAGCGCTAAAAGAGGTCTGTGAATGCGCCATTGCGCAACTTGTCAAACAGTCTAGTTACACCTGCGGATAGCGCCAATCTGGGAGATAGCGTCGATACGAGGCTGAATGTGGCCGACCTGCAAAAAAGTGGTTTTATAACAAAAATGGAGGGTCAGGCTGCACACACAAGATGTCCCATTAGCCTTGTTAGTCATTAGCAAACAAAAAAAAGGCCAAAGCAGAAACTAGCATACATGTTTAGATTTTATGCAAATTTTGGCATAACTTCCCCTTATATTCTCTAATATTCCTACAAAACAAAGAGCAATTTAGGCACAAAAAGCAGCAGGAAGATCGTTAGAAAGGAGACATGTGAGTGGAGGTTAAAACAATAATAAGAAAAATGCTCCACAGGGATGGTGCTAAAACAGAGTAGAGCGCCGATATCGACTAGAGATAGCGCCACTGCGCAGTATGGATGGCGCTACACCTACAAAAACACGTAACTCACACCAAAAACTCACAAAACGGATTAGACTTGGACCTTGTGGGGCCCACCGGGCATGCCAATGTAGATTAGATAAACATTTAAGGTAGAAAACAATAAACTAAATGCAAATAACACAAAGTTATACCTCACATGCAAACCCAATCTCATCAAGGGAGGAAGAAGCCTTTGCATCCAAAACAAGCTCCTAAGACATGATTATCCCTAGACAATAGATTCAAATGTGAAATGCTGCTCTAATTTGCAACTCACTATTCTAGCTCAAGAGTGATTTTGGCATAATAACTTTGCATAAATTTGGATCATAAAAATAGATGGAGAGAGGTTCTATTTATAGATTTTTGGAAGGGATTTTGATTCAAAGGTGGAGATTGATTTGGAAGATCAATGGTGGAGGATAAAAGTGATGTGGAGGGCCTAGATCAAATCTTGAATGAATGGAGGGCTAGGAATAAAAGTGATTCTTTTATTCATTTTAGGAAAAGGAGTTATTAAATGAACATGGGGGTGAAAGATTATTTTTGAATTAAAGATTCATATGGGGAAGTATGGGTGTGTAAGGAAAATTAAATGTGATGTGGGATGTTTTTAAATAAAAAATTGACTTATGTGGATTTAATTCAATTTTTTATTTGGAGAATGTGGGGAAGGGTGTTAAACAAGGTTTGACCACCCAAATGAAGGGGTTAGGATTAATTAAACATAGGCTTCACTTAATTAATCCTAGGGCTAGGATGAGGTAGGCTAGGGTAGGCAATTAAATAATAGTTATTTAATTGTCTAAGGTAGGGATAGGTTAATTATAGGTTGAATTAATTAGTTAACATGGTTTTAACTAATTAATTAGATTTAGTGAAAAGGGGGAAATTGATTTAATAAATATTGCATATTTATTAAATCAATTGGCTAAGGTTTGGACTATTGAATTAATGAAATTAATTCAATTTTGGGGATAATATGATGTGAATTTGGGAAATGAAAGGGGCAATTAATTAAATAAAAATTTAATTAATTGATTAGAAGGGAAATTTATGTGTTTTAGGGTTGTCGGGAGTCAGTTTGATGGTAGAAGACATTTTTAGGTGTCTACAGATACTGTTGAAGAAGACTGGAGAAGAGGACTAACACCTCGACCTAATGTTGAAAGTGATGATGAAGAATTTCAATCCGATGATCAAAATGAAGAAACCCTAGAAGAAAAGGAAGAATCAGATCAAGTGAAGATGTTGAGAGCTATTTCAAAGATTGGAAAGCAACCTAGAGTGGAAGTACCTAATTACATTAGAAATTTGAATCTGGAGGAACTGATTGATTGGATAAATGACTTGGAAGAATACTTTGAATATGAAGAAATTGAAGATTCGGAGAAGGTGAGATTCGCAAAGACTAAGTTGAAAGGACATGCTTCTATTTAGTGGAAAGAAGTTCAGTTGGATAGAAATAGAAGAGGCAAAGAAAAGATCACAAAGTGGGATAGAATGGTGACAAAGTTAAAGAATCAGTTTATACCTGTTGACTATGAGTTGGAGTTGTTGAAGAGATTACAAAACCTGAGACCAAAGAAGAAATATGTGGAGTATACTAAGGAATTTCATAAGATAATCATAAGGACTGGACATAGCGAAGCAAGCAAGGAGAAAGTGGCAAGGTACATTAATGGATTGAGATTGAATATTCAAGAAGAACTGAGTTTGGTAAGCATGACAACAATAGAAGAAGCGTATCAGTTTGCCTTGAAAGTTGAAGAGAAGTTGAATAAGAAGCATGAGCAGAGACAGAGGGGTAGAGGAGGTAAATTTTAGAGAGATTTGTAGAACATATTCTGGAGGAGGCATATCATATATAGAGTAGAACAAGCAAGATAGTCCATTCAAGAAGGAAGATAGAGATAGAAGTTTATACTGGAGAGATAATAGAACTTTCTACCATTGAGGGAATCATAATTCTTACCGGAGTGAAGGATACAAAAGAGATGAAAGAGGGTTTGATAAGGGAACATTCAAAGGAACTTGTTTTAAGTGTGGAGGTGAAGGACACAGCATTTGAATGTCATCAGGGAAGTACAAGCAAGAAGACAGAGAATAGTGCAAGAGCAGCTTATGTAGAAGAAGACCCTGTTGGATCACCTAATTCAGTTGGAAAACCAGAGAAAGGAGAATCATTGGTCATGAGGAGAGCACTATTTCAAGTAGAGACAACTGAGGATCCACCGCAAAGGAAAAGTTTGTTTCAGACCAAATGTAAATCAGGAGGTAAATGTTGTAAGCTTATCATTGATAGTGGTAGTATTGATAATTTGGTTTCAGACGAGATGGTCACTAAGCTGAACCTGGAGAGATTGAAACACCCTAAGCCCTACAAGATAGCATGGATTTAGGATGAACACAAGATACTGGAAAGTGAACAATGTTTGGTAAATTCTAATATTGGATCTTATCATGATAAAATATTGTGTGATATTATGCTGATGGATATATGTCATATATTGTTGGGTAGACCATGGCAGTATGATAGGAAAGCTATACATGATGGAAGAAAGAATACCTACACTACAGTATCTAATGGAAAGAAAATTACCTTGATACCTTTGGAAGATAAGCCTAAGAGTGAGATATGTGGGAATGCTAGAATCTGTTTAGTAGATGGAAGAAAATTTTTGGATGGATTGAGACATGAGAATATGTGTTATGCTTTGATTTCTAAGAAGCTTGGAACCCTAAGTACAGAGACTGAAGAATCACAGCCAAAGGAGATAAATGAATTGTTGACAGAGTATGAAGACATCATTTCAGATAATGTACCTGAAGGATTTCCACCTATCAGGAATATCAATCATCATATGGATCTTATACCTAGAGCTAGTTTGCCTAACAAAGCAGCACACCAGATGACACCAGTAGAGAATGTAGAGTTGAATATAAAGATATAAGAATTGTTGAGGAAAGGTTTGATTAGAGTAATCTTGAGCCCTTGTGCAGTACCTGCAGTGTTAGCACCGAAGAAGGATGGAGAATGGAGAATGTGTACAGAATCTAGAGGAATCAACAAGATCACATTTAAGTATAGATTTCCATTGCCTAGGATGGATGACATTATGGACTGTTTGAGTGGAGCTAAATATTTCACAAAGATAGACTTGAAGAGTGGATACCATCATATCAGAATCAAAGAAGGAAATGAGTGGAAGACTTCTTTTAAGACAAATGAAGGATTATATGAGTGGTTAGTGATGCCTTTTGGATTGACAAATGCACCAAGTACTTTCATGAGGTTGATGAATGAAGTTTTGAAGAAATTCTTGGGTAAGTTTGTTATTGTATACTTGGATGATATTCTAATTTTTAGTAAGACAAAAGAACACCTATGGCACCTGAGACAAGTATTGCAGCAACTGAGGGAAGAGAAATTGTTGATAAACATCAAGAAGTGTAGTTTCATGAAGGAAGAATTGGTATACTTAAGATTTGTGATTTCTACGGAAGGATTGAAGATGGACCCTGAGAAAGTTAGAGCAATAGTTGAATGGCCAACACCTGAGAGCATTGGAGAAGTCAAATCATTTCATGGATTAGCTAGTTTCTACCAGAAGTTCATCAGAAATTTTAGTTCAGTACGCACACCTATGACAGGGACAATGAAAGGTGACAGAAAAGACTTTCAGTGAACATCAAGAGCAAATATAAGTTTTGAATTATTGAAGAAGAAAGTGATAGAGCAACCAGTGTTAGCATTACCAGATTTCAAAAAAGTATTTCAAGTGGATTGTGATGCAAATGGAAATGCAATAGGAGTAGTGTTAAGTTAAGAGGGTAGACTAGTAGCATATTTCAGTGAGAAGATGAATGATGCAAGGAGAAGATATTCAGTTTATGATCAGGAATTCTATGCCATAATTCAAGCTTTGAAGAAGTGGAGACATTACTTGTTGCCTAAGGAATTTGTGTTGTATATAAATCACCAAGCTTTACAGTACCTGAACAGTCAAGGAAAGTTAAATCAGAGACATATGAGATGGGTAGAGTTCATGCAGAGTTATACATTTGTAATGAAATATAGGAGTGGAAAGTCAAAGAAAGTTGCAGATGCGTTGAGTAGAAGAAGAAATTTGCTGACAGAAATGAGAGTTGAAGTATTAGGTTTTGAAGAATTGAAGCATATGTATTAAGAAGACCTTGATTTTTTAGAGCCATGGAAAGCATGTAAGGAACCTATTGTGACAGATAGAAGTAATTGGTTAGATTATTTCATTCAAAAAGATATGTTGTTCAAAGGAAATTAGTTGTGTATACCTAGGAGTTTAATGGGAGATAATTTGATAAAGGAGAAACACAATGGTGGATTGGCATGACACTTTGGCATTGAAAAGATAATGGATTTGGTAAGTGAACATAACTTTTGGGCTCAGATATATAAGGATGTAAGGAAGTTTGTGTAGAGTTGTAGAGTATGTGAAGTTGCAAAAGGAAGTAGTCAAAATACTGAATTGTACAAATCTTTGACAGTACCAGAGAGACCTTGGGAAGACATAAGCATGGATTTCGTATTAGGATTTCTGAAGACACAGAGAGGACATGATTCTATATTTTTAGTGGTGGACAAATTTTCAAAGATAACACATTTCATACCTTGTAAGAAGACAAATGATGCAGTGCATGTTGCTGACCTATTGTTCAAGGAGATTGTGAGATTGCATGGATTACCTAAGAGCATAATTTCAGACAGGGCTACAAGATTCATTAGATACTTTTGGAGAACACTTTGGAAGAAGATGAAGACAGATTTGAAGTTCAGTTCAACATTTCATCCATAGACAAATGGACAGACAGAAGTGCTAAACATGAGTTTGGGAAATTTGTTGAGATGTTTGGTTGGAGGAAAGGCAAGAAATTGGGATCTAATTCTATCACAAGTAGAGTTTTCATACAATAATTTAGTGAACAGAAGTACAAGAAAAACACCTCTTGAGATTGTAACCAGAGTAAACTCTAGAGGAGTAGAAGTGTTGAGAGATATCAACATGGAGAATAAGAGAAGTGTAGAGGCAGAAGAATTTGCAGAACATATGGAGACAGTACATAATCAGGTTAAAAAGCATTTGGAGGAGATGAATAGTAAATACAAAGGGCAAGAAGATGAGAAGAGAAGACACAAAGAATTTTTAGTTGGAGATGAAGTGATGGTATATCTGAGAAAAGAGAGATTTCTAGTAGGGATATATAACAAGTTGAAGATAAAGAAGCTTGGACCATGTAAGATACTCAGGAAGTTTGATTTAGGAAATGCATATGAAGTGGAGCTACCAGAGACACTTGGCATATCACTTGTATTCACCATTGCAGACATATATCAGTACCATGAAGCAGAATCTAGTGACAACATTGAAGATCATTTGCAGAAGCAGTTACCACAACAACAACCAAGCAGATAGAAGACATCTTAGACAGTAGAGTTGGATGTAGCACCAGAGGCCAGCAGTACAAAGAATATTTGGTTAAGTGGAAAGGCAGAATGGTAGAAGATTCATCTTGGATTTCCCAGGCTGAGTGGACTGTCTTGATTTTCCTCTAGCCCCAACAAAGGGAGGGACTCACTTTTTTTTAACAACCCTGGGTATCTAATGCAGGAGCACCCCAGGTTGCAAAGAAATCTTGCATCAACCAAAAAATATTTGCATCTTCTTTTATCTTCATTCATTTTCCAGTTCAGTTCAGTCAGGAGCGGTTTCAACATTTTGTACCACATTTTTTCGTATTGTCATATCAGCTCTTGTGAAGTAGGACTTAGCATCTAGACATCATCATGCACATCATATCCAAAATTTAGATCATTTGGATCAATTTACAGAAAGTTACCTCTATCAGAAGATCACCTAGTTTCACAGAACAGAGCATACAGATAGTCAGCTGAAGGAGAAGGTTTTTGGAGCACTTCTGTGACTTGCGGAGCTAAATGAAACATCATTCAAGATGGTTTGAGACCTAGCCAGCCTTCCTTGAGATTTGCATCAATTTTCCATCATTTTCAAAGCATTACTAGCTATTTAAGGTCGACCTATTCATTCATGTACATTACACCTCCTCATTGGAGTTTGTAACCTTTCTTGGCCAATGCGGAGGAATTCTTGAGCTTGAAGATGATATATAAGCATGTCTTAGATGCCTAGGAAATTAGTGAATAATAAGATGATATTTTAGTTTAGTATTTGGTTCTATAAGGTGCTCCAAAGCCATATCTGTTATGACTGTAATCAGGCCTGTGAGCCCTAATTTGTAGCCCACATGTTTCCATCATAAAAGTTATTTGAATCTTTGATATACTGAGTATTTTGCATTCTACATTTGAGTTGCTTCCATTGTGTTTACTCTTGCTGCACGACCTGAATAGTTCACTCTATGGACCCTCCAACCGTGACTGCACCAGAAGGTCATTCATTGTCATTATGTTTTGTGTTGCTCTATCGGTCGCCTATCTTCTAAATCAATTCCACATATTGTCACATCCATTCCATGTCAATTAGTATGGATCTTTCGTGCATATTGGTGAAGTCTGTGTCAATGGTCTCCAATTCAATGGTTTTCTATTCACATATCATTTGATGGATATGACCATAGGTTGTTGGCCTCGTCATCATGAACCAATATATCTGATCACATCACCTTCAAACTCATGATGAGGTCTCCACATTGGATCAGAGTTGTACAAACACATCTAGACTACATATCGGGCCACGTCTTTCACCACGTTGTTCCACTCCAATTCTTTTGTAACCTCCACATCAAATTATATTTCAAATTATCAATAAACTTTTGTGTTATTTTATTCTTTTAAACAATATTAAATATTTTTTTTTATATAAGTTAATGATGATGGCATACACCAGGACGATGTCATACTCTAAGCTGGGGGAATTGTCAAATCAGTTATTTTAAGAAGTCATGTGCATTCATACCCCACAAAGTAAATATTTTTAACCGATATTTCAAATCTGTCATTTCTGTTGCAACTTAATATCAACTTCCTATCGCACATTATGGGTGGAGCCCATACTCATCGAGAACCTACCAACATAATAGAACTGAAGGCCAATAAGTAAGTTTTTAAATTTTTCCATCAAGCACGATGGCATGTGTTCTATAGGAAGTTGTGTGGTTTTGATGATCATATTGCCATAGAACTTGCTATGGGTTTCACTGAAAACTAGATCATTTTGAGGGGAATTACTTTTCTAGTCACAATTCAAATGGTTGCTAAAGTTACCGGGTTACCCCAAACTGGTGAAAAATTCTTCCCTACAGGATCTAGTAGGGTAAAAGATTTAAAACCCCTACGGAAGCAGTTCCTACAATGTGGAGAATCAATTGAAATGGTACATGGCCAGGGCACAAAATGAGCTTCACTACCTAAATCATGGGATGATGTTGCAAAGTTTATTATCCTGTACATTACCTGTGAAGGTAGGTACACTTATGTCTTTGCTCACCATTTTGGATTAATGTGTCATCTACGTACTAGTTATCTTGTCAATATACCTTACTATTTGTTCCATTCCTTGCAAAGGATGTGTAGAGAAGTAAGAAATGGGTGTGAAAATCCCTTGCCCATCATGGATTAATCAAACTACTAGTTATATGAGGGTTTACAATTAGTTGTCCCACCAATAAATTGGGATGTTTTTGTTCAAAATGGGGAGGAAAAACAACCTAGTGGCTCGGTCGCCGAAACTCATGGTAATGAGATTCTTGAAACCAAAGCTCATGGAAATGTGCCAATGGATGAGGAAATTCTTGAAGCCAAAACCCACAAAGTCGTGTCAATTGATAATGAAGCTGAAACCCATAAAAATGTACCAATTGATAATGAAATCTCTAAAGTAGAGAGCCATGATGCCCTTGAATTTGAAACCAGTAGATTAACTAAAATTGTTACTCCTCAAACCCTAGATAAAAGCCAAAAGAGAAAAAGAAACCTGGGTGCTGAATCAGACTCCAAATAGTAGAACCTAGCAGCCATTGCAAGTACAATGGCTAAAACAATAGAAGTTGTTGATTTTGACACAAAAGTTTTACCTTCCACCCTCATAAAGGGCAAAGACCACATTAGTAGGGAACAAAGAAGGCAAAACATGCAAAAGAAAATAGAGCAACATCTAAAAAAAGGGAGCCACAAATGACATTGAGCCCCCTGTTTCTACAGATGAAAAGAATGTCATTCAAATAGATACCCCTGCACAGGAAGTTGAAAACCCTACTCCTTAGCTGAATGTTTCCCCTATTTTAGGAGACCAGTATGAAGAAGGTATTCATACCTTAGAATAGACATTATCTAAAGATTCGCCATCTTCAATGTAGCCCAGTCACGAGGAGGTAATTTGCAAACAAAAAAAAGGAAATTTGGGTCTTAAGGGATAGGGTAAATCAACCTAAAATTGAAATTCAAGCTTTATAGGAGTAGCTTCAGGATTCTTCTACAACTCATCAATAGCAAACAAAAGAAATTTAATAATTGAAAAATCAACTAGACCAATTGGTTAAAAACAAAGAGCAAGTTGCAGCAAAAGATCCCTACAAATCTATAAAGGAGCATGACCAAAAGATAAAAGATTTAAAGGCTTCCTGGCATAATGAAATCATGGCAACTGTGTAGAAACTAGCCACTATTCCATCACCCAAAGAGTAACCATAAGTTTGTAAGTAATTTATTTTGCATGAGGACATGCAAAGTCTCAAGTTGGGGGTAAAATGATAGGCTAAAAACCTATTTGGATTTTCAAACTCTTAAGTCCCTTTTATGCCTAAGTTTACCTATTTAAATCCCACCTTAATTCCCTACTTTTGCCATTATTACCTTGTATAAAATGAAGTTATTTAGTATGTTTTAGAAGAATAAAATGTGCTTTAGATACTAATTTTTATAACTATTAATCTATTTGGTTGGAAATTATGGTTGAAACAGAATTTCCTATAGCTGAAGGCATGTGGTGGGCTATATTATGAGGATTGTTGAAGACCTTTGTCTAAAGTTATCTTTCTAGTTATCTTTTTGTTATTTTATGTTGTAACAAGAAAAACATTTGGTCATCTATTTTGAATTTGTGGTGAGATACTATGGCCATAGGCCAAGTTTGGATTGTCTCAGTTATATTTAGATTTTGAAGGTCGAAGGACAACATAATGTTCTATATCTTTTTATAGCCTAGTAGTTATGGGGTGTAGGTTATATAAACCATAGCATAAGTGATGTAAAGGGGTCGATATAATTAGAATTATAAGAAATATAATCTATCAATTCTGATCAAAAGAAGTTAAAGGCAATTTGTTCCATCATTTGGTAGACCTAGGAGGCGGGCCCACTCTTAGGAACGCCTGGTGACTTTTGTTTCTATTTTGTTATGTTTAACGGTGTTATTATTTATGATTTGTTTCGTTTATACTCTTTAAAGTATTCTTCATGTACTATTTTATGGATGCTATTCTGTAACAATTATTTATAAAAATCGATTGTGAATTGTGAGATTATGGTGTTAGATAAAAGCAATTTATGATGTGTATTCTGAAATAGTTATTATTTCAGTAAGTCCTTCGTAGAATACTTTCAATATAGTTCTGTAGGTTTATTTTGAGTGAGTTAGAAATTCATTTTTTGTAGCATAATATCTTATGTTCTTGTAGCAGATTATTTTATGTTCCTGTAGTAGAAGACTTATGTTCATATAGTAGATTATTTTTTGTTCCTGTCGTAGATTGAAAACAAACATCAAATAGTAATTTAGCTTACATAATCAATTTGTTAGGATAAATTGTATTTCACTACACTCAATTTACTACCTCCATCCCTTAAGCATATAGTTGTTACATCTTTCACAAGTTTATACCCCGGATTGACATAGGGTTAAATTGGATTGCGAACCTGAGTACCAACTACCATTTAAAAATAAGATTGAAATTATTATCTTCAATTTTTACCCAACACTTAGCTATAAAAAATAAGGAATTTATAATTTTGTAAAGTCTAGATTAGTACAAAATGAAAGTTTCATTATTCTATCAAGTTACACTTGAATTCATTACATGCCTTACATAATTCACAATCGATGGAAATTTATAGAAAATAAAAGACTACTTCCCCTCTAGCCCATCCCTTATGTTCCTATTGTTTCCTATCAGATTATTATAGGGGCTTCCATCTATTATTAGATCAAAGCCTCCAATTAAATTTATCATTTCATCAAGTCTTTCTTTTGTCAAATTTTGCACATCTTTCACCTCAATCAATTTACCATTTTGATGTGTTTTTTCCACCCAACTTTTGAGGATAAGCTTGTTTTCTTTACATTTTTTTGCAAATACAACATAATTATATTTTTTTCAATGTGTGCTACACTTATATATAATAATTTGAACTCTCTCTCTATATATATGCCTCTTTATATCTCTATCTCTCTACCTCTCTCTATATCTCTTCATCTTCCTCTCTATCTCTCTATTTCTCTGTGTCTCTCTATCTCTCTATTTCTCTGTGTCTCTCTATTTCTGTCTCTCTATCCCCCCCTCTCTCTCTTTTTGTCTCCTTATATATCTTTATGTTTCTCTATCTTCCTCTTTCCCTCTTTCTCCTCTTCTCCATCTGAGCTCTCTATCTCTATCTCTATATCTATCTTTCTCTTCTGTATCTCTTTTCCTCTCTTCCCCTCTCTATAGCATTATCCCTCTCTATTAGTATATCTTCCTCTATTACTATAGATCTCTCTTCTCTAGGTTTTTCTCCTTCCCTCTCTTTGTCCCCCGCCCTCCCCCTCCCCCTCCCCCTCTCTCTCTTCCTCTACAAATGTATGGGAATATGCATAGATTTGGATAAGATGAGGTCAAATATGTGGGAATGTGTGAAAATGGATATACAATGGCATGGGGGAAGGAGATCGACTTTGTACAATATTATTCCATTTGTCGATATAAATGTATTAATCTATTCTCACAAAATAGGCACAAAATTAAATGGAAATTGGCATGAGTATACAAATTTCACCATTACAAATGTGTACAATCTCATTAATTATTTACAATCTAGTGAATTGAATCCAATTACAAATGTGTACAATCTCATTAATTATTTACAATCTAAGGAATTGAATCCAATTTCTTCCAAATTAAAATTATGAAGATAATGTATACAAGATAAGATAACGATATTAACGTCCACTAAAATTGATCAATGAGATTGAAAAAATACAATAGAAAATAAGAAATAGAGAATGCAAGTGTAACTCTACCCAAAAAATAAATAAATAAATAAATCATATCTTACTTTTATCTAAAACTTATCATTAAGTAGTGTCCCATCTTTTGCATCTTACCTAGGACTATATGCGATTTGCAAAAATGATAAACATTTAACACATAAACTATAAAATCCATTATCTATGGCGCACCTTTATACAAGGCGTTCAACATTAGACTCCTATTGTCTTACTTTAGTCATAATGCAGATATTTTTGTTTATTTAAGTAGATACAATAATAACAAGAGACGCAATGCGTCATGTTCCTGCCTCTATGTGTTGAATGTTGTTGTAGTATATCGTCAAAAGGGAAAACCCAATGAGATGAGAACAAGTGATGGAAGTAATGATTTCATATGTCCACTGTTTGTATGTCGGGTCGTTGTATGTTGCACATACAAAGCTGTTTATATATCGGGTTTATATATATTGTCATTTTACTTGTATGCATGTTACTAACACTTCATCTATACATGCAAGTAGCGGACCCGATAGAGTCGAGAGTTTGAATGCATAAGTCCGCTGTGTCCGCTAGATTCCTTGTATGTTTATGCGTTGAGCACCCAAAATATACAAAGGTGACATACATTGCAATATACATGGGAATTAAATGACAGTTTAAATATCAGCAATCTAGCTAAGAGGGACACATATTCTGAATTCTTTTAATAAAGTACCATCATTTTTTAGTTTTATAATATAGTTCCCTACTTAAATTTCAACCTAAAGCCATAAGGATAGCGTAAACTTCATGAGATATAAAGTTTTGGACCCCCATGGGATTAGCTTTAACTATCTACGATAGAAACAGTTGTCTTACTGATGATCTAAAACACTAACACAGAGATGTCCCACTTATATCATTAATCATGTCATGGAGCTTATATGATCTGGAAAGTGTATAACACAATCAAGAAATAAATCACTACACATGGAAATCTGCAATTGGTTGTAGACTTGTGCATATTCTAAAAAAGAAAGTAATACTGATGAAAACTTGAGACACATGATATTAGCCAACTCAAACAGCATATTCTGTTTCATTTCTATTGTTTCTATTAATACATAGAAATATCGCATGCAGTATCTCAAGTATCATAGAATCAATTAAAAAAGCAATTGCAAACCTCATGCAGCTTCTTTCTTCGTCCTCTTGATTCAAGTGGGAAATGCCTTAGCATAAAAAAGAGCCTGCAACAATAGCATTAATGCTTAAAATGCAAAAGTAAATACATCAATCCTAAATCATGTTATTCCACCCACAATATTAAAATAGGAAATAGTATATAGAGACAGATACTTGCTGCTATATTGCATTACCTTCCTCCATAAATTAAGAAACCAATCCCAACAAACAATGACAGAACTGCAGGCATCATGTGCATCTAAGTTAGAGCAACCCTTCTTCACTATAAAATTCTATCTAGTGATTAAATATTTGTGAATATAATTCGGCACTTCCAACAAAAATGGAGAGGACATGTACTATAGCATGTACCATGAAAAATCATTATATGCTTAAAATGTAATAGAATGCTAAACATTTCAAAACAAGGTTAAAAAAATGAACCTGCAAAGAACAATTTTCCAATTGCCCAAGAAATGTTGTTTGAGTCTATCCCTATGTATACCCAAATGCAAACCTAATGTCAAAAAGAAAACGAATCAAATGTTGTTTAGATTTTGTCACGGCCAAGAAATAAACATTATGGTAAACTACTTTCCTCACAACCATCATATTAAATAAAATTTTAGTAATACAAATAAGAGCACCTGTCAAAATAGGAAAAATTGAAATTCAATGCATACCTGTCTGCTTCTCTTACTACAGTAGAAAATCCTCAAGGAAGTTTGTCATTCACAGGGATAATATTTGAATGAATGGTGAATTTATAGTTTCTAGAAATTAACTCTGTAGCTATTCACAGGGATAATATTTGAATGAATGATGAATTTAGAGTTTCTAGAAATTAACTCTCTAGGGTGTTAAGGACTAAGCTCCACACAGGGGTGTAACTACCTAGTTACTTGACAGTTGGCATAAACATTCAGTCCAGAAAGGTTCTCTTAAAACTGATTCACTCAAAGGGCTTCCAATATTCCCCTAATTTCGAGAACGATTAGGCTTATAACCATAATTTTAACAATAAAATGTTGTAAAAGCTATATATTGGGGAGGCCCTATATTCATTGGAAACATTTTCAGCCATTTTCTTGCTATTACACCATTACTATTCATCTGACTACCATCCCACCGAAAAGGCAACATAGAACAACCCCTAAATGAACAAAAGCAAGTATTTTTACACCATAATAAAACAACCGAAAACCATGCAACTTATTAAAGATCTAGATTAGAAGATCCATGGTATTATACAAGTAAAAACAAATTATAATAACATGGCTTCATTGTAAAACCACCATGAAATTAAGATTTTGAAGCCAATAAGCACACCAGTTTCTAGACAAAAGATGCCCAAAAAATTGACAAAAAAATATACATAGAAAAGGGTGTAAAAAAAGACATCACTGCAATGGATGGAGCTTTCTATATCTTTCAGTTGAGAATTTCCTTGTATCGTTTCTGGCTGTGGCCGTCACGTTGGCGTTTGCCCAAGAAGCAACGAGCAAGTCTTTTGACAGAAGATGACTGTGTTTTGCCGCAGCGGATGAGAGCTCCATTGCTGGACAGGGATTTCTTTATCTTCCCCGGCAGAGGAGGCAGAGGCACCTGCAGATCTAAGAGTGGCGCCGCATCCAATTTTCTCCATAAGTGACAACTCCTCAGAAACCCAGAGGAAATTGTTCCCAAAGGATCTAAGCCCCAAATTTTCCAAGGTCCCCCATTAAAGATCTAATGAATAGAAGCATAAAGAGTAAAAAACTTGTTACGATTAACCTACAAATTCCTCTCAACAATTTTAGGGCATTTTTTAGGCCTCTGTGGAAGCTTGCTGCCCTTAATAACTAAAAAGTCATATTCCTTCTCCTTCCTTGATAATGCGATCAATATCCTAGGCCATGGAAGCTTGTCCAGATTCATATTCTCAGGAGCCTGAGCAAAGGCTTCTGTCTCTGAAGGAATAAAATAATTTGGAGCAATGCAGTCCCCCACATCTCCATCCTTGCAAGGGGTGATTTTATCAGGCACGCAAGAAGATTCTGGAGAATGCTCTTCTACCCTCTGATTAAACAAGACTCCATTGCTTCCACAAGCAGCGACGCCTTCAGGACTCCTATCAAATCCCAAGCACAATAATCAAAACTATTCAGTTCTAGCAATACCCACATCAGGAATTCAGTATCCATATGAAATTTTAGTTCAAATGAATTTTAAAAAAAACCCAAATCAAAAAACAAATCCAAAATCACAGCACAAGAGCATTGTGGTTAAAGGGGATTTTGAAATAACCAACCTTCTCATTGGTAGAGAGGTAAAATTTGTAGGGTGAAGGGACGCTACTTGACATGTGGATGGAATTTGGTCACCATTCCTAGTAGCATTTATATCAAATTTTCAAGCAGAGTCATAAGTCATATTAGCCCTGCAACCCCTAGACCTCTTCTTCTGTCTCCACTGAGACAGTAGATCGCCTCCCAGAATCCTATGTTTCTTGGACTGATTTTGATCTTCTTGACTGTTGATATTGCCATTTAATGGCTCAAACGAAGAATTAGGGTGATAATTGCTATTACTGTTTGAGAAAACCCCATTGCTTGTTTCTCCTTTTCCTTTCAAAATCGTGGCTTGGTTCTTCTTACACGCTAACTTTCCAATCCCAGTGCCACTGTCATTCCTCTTGTTTACTTTGAGATGGTTTTGGTTTCCATTGCTTGTAGGAGGAGCCCCCTGACTACCACCTTGATATCTGTACAGGAAAGGCTCCATTCAAATTTCATATCAAGCAGAGAGTCCAACTCCAAACAATCCAAGAGCAAAAAACAATGCATATGCATACGTAGAATTACATGGCAACTCACCTCATGGCCAAATAGTTATCATCCACTCCTGAAAAGCTCGGAGTAAAATTACTACACTTGTCTGAAATCTGACTTCATGGAACATCATTTGCTACCCAGGAACCCAAATCCAAAATATGCTTTATAAGATTTTGCATGGTGTAAAAAATTTAGAGCCCATGACCGGATGCAATGGTGATGTCCAGTAAAAGAATGAATATGTGTGAAAAGTTTGAAGGGAAGGATGCTTTCCTAAGGTCTGCGCAGGTTTGATTTCAGTATTAATGGCAAAGATTTTGTTCACAAAAGAAGTGTCAACTATCACGTTAGGTTTTTATGAGAGTAATGGATTTCCCAACATGGTACTTATGCATTGAATATTTAAATTATGATAAAATTTAAATAATAATTCTATTTTTTACCCTTACTGTTTACAAGGTTAACCAATAGAAAAGCAGATAAATGGCATTTATCAAATTATAAAAATAGCCAAAAAAATAAGAGACTATAATATTTTGCTCAAATTTTTTGTCCCTGCATGCCTATTGGCTAAAAAAATTGAAATAATTGCATCCAAGGGATGCATTAGTAATCCTGCTGAAGGCAGGAACTAATAATAGTTCACTTTTATTTGTTTTGCTTGAAGAAACTACTGTGTTCTATTCTTCTCTCAAGCTGATTCAATGAGAGACCAGCTTAATAGAGAAAATACTTGGTGCAATTCCGCTTCCCACACAGTGATCACATGTTCTTTATAGCTGCCTTAGTGGTAATGTTTATGGAAAACACCGACATATGGACCACCCTTCTAATTATGGTATATGTTATAAACAAGGGGATGATAGTTGCGCCAGAGGATATAGACTTGAAATCCCATAGTTAAACCAATGCTCCTTGAGATATCATGGTGAATGGGCATAGAGAATTGACGCACATGTATGTGGATTGCAAAGCTTGGAAAGAAACATTGTAGATTGATTCCGATGTTGTTGCCCTTTTCCAATCGCTCACTGTCTCTTATGGTGGAGAGTGAGAGTATGTGAGGAAAGAGATATGTAATTCTTAAAATCCTTCATCCCCACTTGCTACTCAATCAAAATGCCCCCTCTAAAACTGTAGATTGACCACCCAAAGAAGGTATCCAAAACAATGTATAGGAGGGGCCTGCCCATTTCCTCCTCCCCTCTCATGAAATTTCTCTATCCTTTTTGCTTTGATGGACATCCACACCTTTTTTCCCCATCACACTTTTATCAAATCAATCTATGTGTTGATGGATGGCCATAATGTGTCAAAGCTTAGATCATATGTCATGCCATACTCCCTCTCCTTCCACCAAATTTATATTCAATCACTTTAATAGTTTCTATGACACATGCCTCCTTCAATATTTTGTTCCCCTACCAGATTTTAATTATTTTTATTTATTTTTCTACACTGCCTACAATGAGGGATGTGACATCTCTCTTTATTTATTTTCCCTATCTCTCTTCCTCATTTCTCCCCCTCTCTCAATTTCTCTTCATCCCCCTCTCCCTTCTATCTCTCTACCCCCTCTCCCTCTCTCTCTCCCACTTTCTATCTTTCTCTTCCTTTCCCTCTCTCTCTCTCTATCTTCCACTTTCTAGCTACATAAATCTTATTCTTTTGATAGAGAGATATGAGGAAATCAAAGCTACAAGGGTTTCACTAGGAGTAGTGGGAGCCATTTCTCAAGTGACATTTGTGAGGGAGAATATGTTCAAGTAGTTGGTCACCTGAAGTTTAAACATGAATCAGATCTGGAAAATTCATTTGTAAAGTTTGCTAAAACATGAGTTTGGTGAAATAATTTAATAAAGATCTGAATTAATATTCTTTTCACAATACTTGAATCTAATTTTGAATTCTCTGCAAGCCCTTATTATTAGTATCATTATTATCAAGAATCAAAAGATAATGCAAACACCCTTTTTCCAAATTTGATGGGTATAATTGATAGCTTGTTTTGAAGCATTTAATTTAAAAATGTTTGTTCTTGCAAATATTTCCCTTCATCTTTGCTTATTCCTCTTATTTTATTTGACAAGCTTAATGGAATGTGTGAAGTAAGAGATTGAGAATATGAATCCACATAACATTCAGACTCAATTTTGAGGGGAAAGTTAAGAATAGCTTTAGAACCATGCACTTGAACATCGTACAGTCATATGTTGTGGCAACAACTTCCTCCGTAGTTAAAGTTTCCTTGAGCTTTAATTTGCCTCACTCCTCTATAGTGTTTTTCTCCTCTTTATACAATGTCACTGCCTCTGCTCCTTTTTAATTTTCTAATTCCACCATCAAACTAACTAATTTCCACCTACTATTTGCAACTTCCTCCAATACCTTAGCAGGGATTTTTTTAGTGGTGAATCTTTGCCAATTAGCGAATAGTTGAAATCAGGACCTACAAAAATGGCGAATAGTACAAGCTAAAAAGGAGACTGGATCGCCAAGTTTTTACAAAAAATTAATTTCGTCTTGATTAATTCGCCTATGCATTATTTTTTTAAACTAATGTAAATGATGCATCATTGGAACTGATTCGCCAGTAGTTTATAATGTAATTACAAATATTAATTATATTTGCCAGTAATATTATATTCATGTCATTAATTTTGGCGCAATATCGCCACTAATAATTAATTACCATTTAATTTTAGGGATATTTTATCTTTGAATAGGGCTTTTATTTGTTGCCATCGATTAGCTTTTTAATCGGATGGCTGCAGATCAATTCTGTGATTATAATCATGTGGCCCAAAACAAATTATGAGCCTCAAAAGGCCTTTTAAAAGGCACATGCATATAGGTCACAGAATTGACCTGCAACCATTCGATTAAAAAGCTAATCAATGGTAACAATTTCACTTTTCATTTAGTCTTATTTTTAAAGTGAGATTTTTAAAAAATACGTAATCAGTGTGTGCTCCAATGTGTTGCCCCCTTGACCCCGCCGGTGGTTGCTGCCCCTAGGCCCCTACTTCAATATTACAAAAAACAAAAAAAATATGGGGGGACTGCGCAACCAACTATATAAATTTTTAAAAGAGAGATTCGCCACTGTAATTAATTTTTTTAGTGATTATTTGCTAGGATTCGCCATTGTAATTATTATTTTTACCAATTATTCATTAAGATTTGCCATGATTTTATAAAATTTCTAATAATCTACATAGATTTGCCAGGAAAATTAATATTTTTTTCAAAAAAAAGGAAAGATTCACCAGTAAAATTATAGCACTTAGCCAAGATTTGTTGGGATTTTATAAGTTTTTTTAGGGGGGTTCCTTAAAGTTATCACTAGTCAAAGGATAGTGATTGTTGTAAGACAAAGAAGCAAAGTGTCGAGTATATGTTGAGGTGTTCAAAGAAGAAGACAAAGGAGATGGATCAAAGAAGTTGTGAGTAAAGGGTAAGATAATGGAAGTCATGTGCTATGTGTATTGATTGAATCAATATCATCTATACACAGTTGTACCCTATCTTGTGAAGTTCATTGACAAAGCATTGATTAAATCTTGAAAGGAAGATTCAGGAAGTGTAAGGCACTAGAAGTTGCACTGAAGAAGCTCGGGAGAATGCTTCGCATTCCTCCGCATTTGAAGGTATAGCCTTGCAGTCTGGAAGTTAGTCAAAGGTAAGTGTGAAGATTGTATGTTCCTAATTTCAGAGCTTGGTAGTTACCGCAGAAGATTCTAAAGCTCATAGAGTGAAGACAATGTTCATGTGTTGGTGCAGTCAAAGAGGTCAGAGAAATGCTCCGCATTTCTCCATAGTTGAAGTTTTGGTCATGCGGTTTGAAGAATGATCACATACAGTTGAGAAGATTGTTATATTCAAGCTTCATTTGATAAGTTGTACTGTAGAGGTTCTCTGGAGTCAGCAGAATAAAGATATATCATGTTGCTGATTAGGGTTATCTGAAGGAGAAAGAAAAAGCCACGTCATTTCACTCCATTTCATCAGAGATGGCTTTGATATTTGGAGAATGTGTTCATTTGATCTGTATGTTTGTCCATTTCATGTTTCTGGTGCTGAAGTGCACCACAAGTTGGTTTCTCTATGCTCTATCTCAAGAATGTGTGTTCAAGGTTTGTATGTGATACCAAGTTTAGTATTTGTTTGATTGCACCAGAGAGAAAACATATATTTCAGTGGAAGGAATGTGTGAGAAGATTTGTGGAAGTCTTATGTTGCCTATGAAGTGATCTTCATGATGATAATTGGTCTCTTCGGTACCATTTTAGGTCTGGAGCTATTTTTTAGAAGGATAAGTGTTTCTTGGGCCAACTTTATGTGTTTTGATGATCCCATTGGATGTTTTGAATTATGCACCAACTTGGAAGAATGTATTAAGGAAAATTAGGTCCTGGTTATCACTTGGTTTGAACCGCATTAGAATTCTACATCTTTTGGATGCTGACTTGGTATGGTCGTTGCACGTTTCATTCTACACGTTTCATCTTGGCCGACAAAGGAGAAAGATTTTATAATTTGAGGAAGGTATAAATAAGATATCTTGTTTGGTATGATAGGTATGAGTGTGTGTGAGAGTTTGAAGATGTGTGTATGAAAGTAGAGGCGAGTGAGTGTGAATATGAAGGTATATTGAAGGTAGTAGAGTTTGTTGTGCAGAGAAAGTAATGGTTTGTGATAGAGTGAAGTGTGTGGAGGTGGTTGATCAGTGAGATTTGTTAAAGTGTGATTATGTAAGTGTTGATTGGATTGTATTTCAAGGAGTTTGTCCTCCCTTTAACTGAAGCCCCTAAAACTTGTTGTAATTTGTTGTTATCATTATTTGTGAGGCTTGATAAATGGATGGTAGATTCAAGCAAATTGCTCACTGTGGTTTTTCCCTTCTTAGGTTTTCCGCGTAAATCTGGTGTTGTGGTTGTGTGCTATGGTGTTATGCTTTGATTTGCTTAATTTGATTCATCATTTGGTTAAGGGAGTAAAAGGTTTTGGTTGATAAAGTATAATTGGATTATGTTTAAGCATATACTAATTCACCCCCCTCTCAGTATATTATTGTGTTCTAACAGTTTGTTCTAGGATTGACCCCCTCATCAGTATGTGTTTGCATTGATCATTGAAATCAATAAAGAAGAAGGGAAAGATGTACTTGTAGAAATTATAGATTTGTTGGATGAATTCCAAGATATTGTTTTAGATAATGTACCTTAAGGTTTGCCCCTAGTGAGGAGCATAATTCATCAGATGGATTTGATACCAGGAGCTAGTTTGCCTAATAAGATAACCCATAGAATGACTCCTACGGAAAATGAGGAATTGAACAGATGAGTTCAAGAATTGTTGAGAAAGGGGCTCATTAGAGAGAGTTTGAGTCCATGTGCAATACCTACAGTACTAGCACCTGAGAAGGATGGAGAATGGAGGATGTGTACCAATTCTAGGGCCATTGACAAAATCACAATCAAGATAGATTTCCTTTACCAAAGATGGATGATATCATGGACTACCTGAGTGGAGCGAAGTACTTCAAAAATATAGATTTGAAGAGCGGGTATCACAAGATCAGGATATGGGAAGGAGATGAATGGAAGACAACATTCAAGACAAAAGAGGGACTGTATGAGTGGCTAGTGATGCCATTTGGATTATCCAATGCATTGAGCACTTTCATGAGGCGCATGAATGAGGTACTGAAAGAATTTTTGGGTAAGTTTATTATTGTCTATTTAGATGATATTTTAATTTTTAGCAAAACTTTGGAGGAACATTTGATGCATGTTCATAGAGTTTTTGAGAGCTTGAGGGAAGAGAAATTGTTGATAAATTTGAAGTGCAACTTTGTGAAGAAGGAATTAGTGTACCTGGATTTGTGATCTTAGTTGAGGGTCTTAAAATGGATCCAAAGAAAGTATGGGCTATCATAGGATGGCCTACATTGAGAAGTGTCATTGAGGTAAGATCATTCCATGGATTGGTTGGTTTTACAAAAAGTTCATTAGAAATTTCAGCAGCATATGTGGACCCTTAACTAAAACAATGGAAGGAGATAGAAAAGAATTTAAGTGGACTGTAGGGGCAGCCAAGATTTTTGATTTGTTAAAGCAGAAAGTTACAGAGCAACCTATTTTAGCACTTCTAGATTTTAACAGGGTATTTCAAGTAGATTGTGATGCTAGTGATAATGCCATAGGAGTTGTATTAAGTCAGGAAGGAAGACCAATTGCATATTTTAGTAAAAAATTCAATGATTCTAGGAAGAAGTATTCTATTTATGATCAGGAATTTTATGCTATTGTTCAAGCATTGAAGAAATGGAGACACTATCTTTTGCCTAAGAAATTGGTTTTGTACATTGATCATCAAGCTTTACAGTATTTGAATAGCCAAGCGAAGTTGAATCAAATACATTTGAAATGGGTTGAATTTTTGCAAACCTATACATTTATGTTGAAGCATAGAAGTGGGAAGTCTAACAAAGTTGCAGATGCCTTGAGTAGGAAGCAAAATTTGTTGGTGGAAATGAGAATTGAAATTGTTGGTTTGATGAACTCAAACATTTGTATCCAAAAGATCTAGATTTTTCATAAGCATGGAAAGCTTGCCTAGGGCCTATCACCATGGACATAACACAATGGTTGGATTAAATAATCCAAAATGGAATGTTATTCAAAGGAAGTCGGCTATGCAGTCCAAGAAGTTCCATGAGGGAGAATTTGATAAAAGAAAAGCATAGTGGAGTATTAGCAAGACATTTTGGGAGAGACAAGACAATTGCATTAGTAAGTGAGAACTATTATTGGCCATAGTTGTATTAGGATGTGAAAAAGTTTGTACAAATTTGTAGGGTATGTCATATGGCTAAGGGAGTGAGCCAAAATACTGGTTTGTATCAACCTTTACCTGTACCTGAAAGGTCATGGGAAGACATTAGCATGGATTTTGTAATTAGTTTGCCAAGGACTCAGAGAGGTCATGATTCTATTTTTGTGGTGGTTGATAAATTTTCTAAGATGGAACATTTCATTCCTTACTAGAAGACAAATGATGCAGTGCATATTGCATAGATATTCTTTAAGGAAGTGGTTATACTTCATGGTTTACCAAAGAGCATAGTTTCAGACTGTGATACAAAATTTGTTGGATATTTTTGGAGGACATTATGGAAGAAGTTGAAGATAGAATTGAAGTTTTGTTCTGCACATCATCCACAAATTGATGGTCATACAGAAGTGGTAAATAAAAGTTTGGGCAACTTTTTCAGATGCTTGGTAGGAGAAAAACCAAAGGGATGGGACTTGATCTTTCCATAGGATGAATTTACATACAAAAACTTAGTTAACGGGAGTACAGAAAAATCATTGTTCCAGATTGTATATGGAAGTAGTCCTAGAAATGTTTCAGAGTTAAGGAAGATGGATATGGAGGAGAAGAGGAGTGCAGGTGTAGAAGATTTTGCAGAACACATAAAGAATCTACATGAGGAGGTAAGTAAGCATATCCATAAAATGAATAATCAGTATAAGGAGATGGTAGATTAGAAAAGAAGATTCAAAGAATTCAATGTTGGAGAAGAGGTTATGGTCCATCTTAGAAAAGAGAGATTTCCCATAGGAACATATAATAAATGAATATGAATAAATTTTGACCTTCTAAGATTTTGAAGAAACATGAATTAGGGAATGCCTATGAAGTTGAGTTGCCAAGTGGGATCAATATTTCACCTGTGTTCAATATTGAAAATTTGATAGAATATCATGAAGAAAGTACAGAAGACAGATAAGTAGAAGGACAATGGCATATCTCAACACCTATCTCAAAGAAGGAAGAATTTGAAGAAGTATTATATAGCCGTATGGGAAGGAGCACAAGAAATTGGCAGTATGAAGAATACTTGGTCAAATGGACAGGAAGCCCTATTGAAGATTCATCATGGTTATCCAAAGCAGAGGTTAACCGCATTGGTTTGCCTCACACATTGGAGATGTGACAAGGTCACTTCTTAAATTACCCTATGTGTCTGATGCAAGAGCATGCAGAGGTGTAGAGCAATCTTGCATCACCAAAAAAATGATTTTCTTTTCTATTTATTTCAATTTTGGTTTTTGTAGATACTCATTTGCTTGAATAATGATTTGGAACCTTCAAAGTTTCTAAAAAGACTAAGAATACAAAGACTTACTATTTTAATAACCCTATATTGGAGAAGCGGTTGGGTACGAAATTTTCCCCAAATCTTTGAAATAGTCAAATAAATATTCTTGGCAAATTTCAGCCCAAGATCATGTCCGGATTTCAAGATAGTAAAGTTTTTGTTTTTGAAGTTCATGGAAAAAGTTTCAAAATCAATTTTGAGGCACTTAGAGGTTCCGTAACGGCTCAAAAATTAGTCAAAAATCAAAATGTCCCTAAATGGGATTTTTACAGAGCTTCATTTTTTCACAAGCTTTCCAACACATTAAACGGTTTGTCAATCAGACACTTGGTTCAAAAGTTATGGCTCCGAGAAGTTGCACTACCTAGTTTCTCAATTTCAAAATTTGAAAATTCTTTCTTGGGCGGGAAAAAGGACAGTTGGGTTCATTTTGGTGCCCAAATAGCAGTTACACATTTCAAATCAAGCCAACATTGGGGTGAATTACACTAATTGGTGTTGATGTGTATTTACAACCTATTTTTAGTAGTTCCAGGGCAGTGGAATATTGGGAGTTATTAGAAAGTTGTGCTCATGCGAATAAGGAGGTTAGGTAGATATCAGAAGATAGCTCGAGAAGACTCTGTAAGCCAAATACTTCTATTGTAAGACAACCCATATTGTTTTAATAAGAGGGCAGATGACCCTGGTGATTGTGTTTCATATTTGTAGCCTTTTATAGGCAAGTTTAATGAAGAAATTATGAAACAGTTTGTAGTTTCCTTAACTAATCTTTCTTGAAATTTTGTTCTTGTCTATTTGAAATCTATAAATTGTTGTTGTATGTGTTTTGGATGGAGTCCACCCTCATCACAATATCAAAATATAGCTATGATATATTTCTGGTGTAGACGCTCATAAGCATAGTATTAATTTGGTTCATTTGATATTATAAATATAATATCATATTTTGAGTAGGATCTTATTTCAAATTTATGTCCAGTAGTGGAAAGTTTAAGATATTATTATTATTATTACTATTCTATCTTAACCCCTGCATATACTAACCACTATGAATGGTGAACATGGCCACTAAGGTCCATACATTTTGTGGAGACTAAACATTTATAACCAATGTGGTAGAGTGAATTAAGTGTGGAAGGAGGCATTGAAGCAACCATTCCTTAGTCTCATTTTCTCTAGCTACAACCTATTTGGAAGGGAGATTTCACTTGTCCAT
Organism: Cunninghamia lanceolata; assembly: GCA_027924645.1. Lineage (NCBI taxonomy): Eukaryota > Viridiplantae > Streptophyta > Pinopsida > Cupressales > Cupressaceae > Cunninghamia > Cunninghamia lanceolata. Next base: position 660,966 of record BSBN01001490.1, read on the forward strand.
GGTGTACTATTCTATAAGAATTGTTATGGGGTTCAAGTTTAAAGAGGGGTCGACCTGGTAGTGATTTTTGCTTGGGAAAAGCATGTTGGTTGGTGTGAAGACCAATAAGATATAGGAGGATATTTATGTATGATTAAATTGATTGATTCATACTATGATATATCTGTTACAATTTGTCTAGTTGAAAATGGATTTGTCTAGTTGTTAATCCAATTCAAGGGTACTTCCAAGCTATTTTGGAAACTACAGTCACTATTTCCTATAGATTTGAAATTACCGTCCTACCTCTGCCACGATGACGGAGGAGCATACAGGCAAAGTTCTATCAACTTACAGAGACTCAGCTAATATTAGCATATCAAGACTGAACACGATGTAGAGAAATTACGACTTAAGACCGACCAACTTAGTTCTAATCGCATGTCTGGACCTTGATTACCATCAGAAGAAATGTGAATTTGTTTTCCAAAATTGCAACTGCTTCTGAAGATTGTAGATCACCTCTGTAAAGATACTTTGAAGTTCAAGAAGCCCCGGTATGTCGTGGGATAGATTGGTAGCAAAATGACAGTGAAGACCATAACACTTAGTTCATCAAAAATTATTTGCTTCTACTGAAATGATCAATTAAATCTAGTTCGTCAGAGATGATTTTCATGTATTGAAATGATCAATTAAGTCCCTCATCATACTAAGCAAGTTGAATCCGAAGTTCAAGAAGCCCTGGGATGTAATGGGATGGGTTGGTAGCAATGTGAATGCTAAGGCCTTCAACACTTAGTTCATGAAAGATGATTTTGCATGTATTGAAATGATCAAGTTCATCAGAGATGAATTCCATGAATTGAAATGATTAATTAAGTCCCTCATCATAATAAGCAAGTTGGATCCAAGGCAGAGCCCAAATCCCAACATTGCTTCCTGAACTCCAAGCACGAAATCCTGTGCTAGAACGTGGGTCTTGTGTTGGTCTGAACTTCAGTCAATCCAAGTAATACTAAATACACAAATACACATTGCCACACTTCAGTGTCAGATATATTTTTTAGCAGAAATCAAAAAAAGTTACATGGCAAAAATAGGCAATCAATTACATTAATTTTTATATACAATCAAACATGTATCTCATGCAATCATTAAGTTCATGATTCTGGAGCATACATTTCTTAAGTGATTAAAATTAGTTGTCCTAGCTTGCACATGAAAGTAACTTTTATGTTCCCACATAGGGTCCACGCACAGCCATTGGTGGACCATATGAGTATCACCATTGGTCACATGCAGAACACCTATCTAAGTTGACCGGAATTTCCAATGTACATGTCCTGCACGCCCAAGTTTGAGACTCAGTGCCACAAGCTCCACAAATCAATGCCAAGGGCGTATCAATGAACCCAAAAACAAAAATAATGAGCAAAGACCAAATAAATGCTATAAAGAGTAGGAGTATTCCTTATGCAAAGAATCTTATGAAATAATTAGTCCTAGGAATAACACTAGACATAAGAAGAAATTGTATGTGTGCATCATCAAAAATATTTAGAGATACATTGCAATAGCAGATGATAAAAAGCACCACTAGTTTTTACATGCAACCCAACATCCAAGTGCATCACAAAATTGTGTCGATGTTGACTTCAATAAGATCATGAACAAGTATCACATCCTTCATGACATTCTCTGAAGTTCCCATGACAAGAAGATTTTCCAAATTATATGATTCAATTAATTCTTGTGGCTTTTAGATCACTTCTGTCAAATTTTATTGCAGTTGTTTCTCCCGTTATCACTCCTCTATCAATAAATGGCATATTCTTTAACTTGATGTATCAGTATCTACTTTCTTTAAAAGTTAATTTTCATAAAAAAACTTAGAAGATCAAACATAATTTAAGAAAACAAGAAAACCAGCACTCAAAAAGGACTTATTCCAGTGTTGGATGCAATTGGGAGGTTGCAAAGAGGAAAAGCTTGCCCCCAAAAGATGCTTGCAAGGTTACTGTTAGGAGGTAACTAAAAGTAATCGACTATAAGGTGTGAATTGATAACAACTTGACACATAGGACTAAATCATTTTTCTCTCAAACTGGATAATGAAGTGGACTTTTAGCACCTTGAGATGTGCAGAGTGCAGCTGATATGTAACAACTAGGTCATGAGAAGTTTGAATTTGCTTGTGCATTTTAAAACATCTATCTTCCTCTTTGAAAGGTTTACTGTTACATTTAAGGTTTTCTCAGTTATCTTGTAATCTATCTTCCTAATCTCGCTGAAACAAAGTTGTGCTTCTATTGTCATTTGGTGCAGCTCAAAGAGGCATGAACAATACATATGTCAGAACCAAAGTGAAGTGACATTTTTGAGATGAAGCACATCACCAGTTATGCAATGACCAACCTCTTAAAACAAGTATAATTGCATATGGCAAAGCATTTTTAGTGATTTTTTTTGGTTATATCTATGGCTAGGAAACAATTGGCAGCTTGTAATGCCCCCTCCTGGAAATTGAACTAAGACCATACCCTCCAAATCATTTGACTTCAAAATATGCTTCAGTAAATTCAGAAATTTTATTTTATATATATATATATATATATAAAGGTTTGAAAGGGGCGCAGCTGTGAGCAGTCACTACAGGACAAAAAACAGCTTTATCCTATAACCGCATACCTTTGTCTTAGCACTAAAAGACACAAGGGTACCAAATAAAAACAGGTCGCAAAAGTACAAGGCAGCGCTTACATTAATTAATGAATTAGAATTAAGTTTATTTTTCCAACAGGCCATACGCATGGGTTATGACCGTTGGAGAAAAAGGGGTTTATGAAGGGTCATAACCATTGGAGATATAAGGTATATAAAGAAGATAAATCTAAGGGAAAAGCACATCAATTTGTGAATCAATATTATGACTTATTTCAAGTGAAAATTACAGCCAAAGAGGACGAAGCCCCTCAAATTGAGAGATTTAAAAACGAAACCCCTTAACTTCTCTTAGCAATTTGATGGATGAAAACCCCTAACTTGGGTAGATATTAGAAACAATCATTCAAGGAGAATAGCTACAAATTGGAAAGAAAATTATAGCAGAAAATCAAAATAAGTTCTATTTTAGAATTATTTCATAAATTATAAATCTAATATTATAATAAAATTCGATAAAGTAATATTTATAAATATAATGCAATTATCATTTTCAGTTGGGATTATTGTCTTAAGGCAAAAATAAGAAATGTTCTAGAAAGGGACATTACAATTGGTATTTGAGCAGCAGTCTTGCCAACCTCAGGGGTAAAACTAAAATGTTGGATGCATTCTAGTCAGAGAAATTTGAAAGGGAAGAAGACATGGATCTTATGCAAGAACTATTATACAAACTTGAGGCCCCTAAAATTATTAACCATTATCAAAGTTTGTCAGATCATGCGAAAGCGTGTGTTCCCTTTGATGAGTACTTGAAGGCACTCGAGTACCAGTGTCCTAGCAAAAGAGCCCTATATGACTACATAAAGAAAGAATTAATGAATAAAGAATCAAAATCACAAGGAGAGGCTATGGAAGTATTAAAAAAACAAGAGGAACCTAAAAAGGAAGTTGAAGATAAAAATTCTTTGGTAGGAAAAAATGTTTTATTGGTTTCTAATGATGGCATGCGTCACCAAAATATTGATGAAGGTATGACAAAAGGGGTTTGTTGTGACGTTTTCACACATCGCCCCATTGCAAATGGGGGCCCCCTCTTTTTCTCGCTTTCTATCATAGGTTTGCTTTAGGGTTTAGATTTCTTTAAGTTTGTAGGTTTGGAAGTATAGATTTGCCCATGTCTCATCAAGTTCTTGCTCAAGGGTCTCTATGGAAGTTGAACTCCTGAAATTGACTAAGTCTGATATCTTGAAGTTTGATGTTCTAAGATCCTAAAAATTGACTAAGTCTGAAATCTGGTGGATCCTCAAAAATTTAGAATCTGCATGTTTAAATCTCATGGATCTGAGACCTATCTCAAACATCCTGGAAGCATATTTCAAAATATTTAAAGTATAGGAAATTCAATTTTTAAATATACTTCCACCTAGGACACTTCGAAATCTGGCAGAAAAAAATGAAGTCTTGGACCTTGAGCGGAAATTTCTCATGAGTAGTCAATATGCGCCCAGGGAAAATGGGAAATTTCTTGTACACAGTCAGAATCCACCTAGGGTATTTGATGTCCAATTTTGGCGAAAGATTGTAAGTTTGGTAAATTTGGTGCAAGGAAGAGAATGTGCTCCTTGACTTAGAAAAAGACTTAGAAAACTTCATAAATTTTGAAAATCAAAATGAGGTCAAGGAGGGTGGAGCGCAAATTTCTTGTATACAATCAGAATGCGCCCAAGGCAAAAGGAACAAATTTCCCATACACAAGAAATATGCGCCCAATTTAGGGTTGGTGATTAAGGGATCCAAACAATGAAAATTTTTGTCTCCTTAGTCGAAATTCATAAAAATACATTTGAAAACTTTGAGAAGTTTGGAAGTGAGAATTGAAGGAAAAGTGTCAAGTGGGGAAATTTCTCATACACGGGAAATTTGCGCCCAAGTTTGTGGATACATTTTCAAACATCTTGAGGAAATGAGTTAACATCACAATACATTCAAGTTAAAATCTCAAGAAATTTCACCTAAGGCAAAGAGAAGAATTCAAATTGAAAACAAGATTTATAAATGTCAAAAGTGCAAAAGAGAAAATTTCTCGTGCACGAGAAATATGCACCCTAGAATCAAAGAGGCTTTGCACAAGGAAATTACACCCATTTTGAAAACTTCCAATCTTGAACTTGATCTTGGAAAATTATTTTGAAATAGATAATGAAGATAATTTGAAGGACTTAGAGAAAATTCACAAAGATTGTAAGTGTCAAAGTTGCAATGAAGGAAATTTCTCATACACGAGAAATATGCGCTCAGGAAAGTGAGGAAATTTCTTGAGAAATTTGCACCCTAGACAAGATCACTTAATACATGAAAAATGCCAAAATCATTTAAATATCAAGATGAAATTTGCCAAAAGGAAAGACTTTGAAAGAGGGAAATGAAGAAAATGTTCTAAGTTAAAAGAAGGAAATTTCTTATGACTAGTCAGAATGTGCCCTTGCTAGGGCGCATATTTCTCATGAACAAGAAAAATCCACCCTACACACACATTCCCTCCAAATGGTGAAAACCTCGCCAGAAATCATTGCAAGGTGTCTGAGATAGATAATAAGACTAAATTCATAATCAAATGTTGTTAATGAACATCATCTTTGCAATTGATATTTGTTTCTCTTTTGCAGGTGATGGAGGATTCAAGGAGGTGAATGGCGAGAGCTTATACTTGAGAAGTTCAGAGGATGAAGGAAAGTTGTTCGAGTTCATCATCAACATCACATGGAGGAGAGCTAGTCTACATAATCAAGTTTCAAGCAAGTCACTGCCAAACATGATGAAGCTAACACCAGAGTCATCATCCAGAGGTTCATCTCCACAGGTACAGTTTCATGTTCAGATACCAGAGCCATTTACAATCATCATGCAATTTACTCCAGGAATTCACTCACAAGATATCTTCTACTTCTTACACCATTTAGAGCCAGAATCCTGCACAAGAACATGAACGTCACAAAATGAGAATGAGCATGCACATCAAGCAAAATCATGAATTACATTCAAAGTACTAAGGCATGAAAGACAACAAAGAAAGTTTGACAAAGTTCCCAAATTTTCAAGTTCCAGAAGCTAAGTTCCAAAGGTGAAAATCCAAGTTTGAAGAAAAATCCATAATTTGGGAAAATATTTCGAGCAATGTGAACACGTTGGAGATCAAACCAGTTCACTCAATGCTGAGGTGGCCTTTGCACATCATTGGTCCAATCATATTTCGCCACATCACACATTCAAGTTCAATGTATTTACAACAAGAAAGAGGCTAAAGAAGGCTCCTATCTAGAAGATTCTAAAGATTCCATGTCATGCTTATCACCTTGGAAAATGTGCCTTCATTGCCTATGAGTTTTTATGTACACAAGTTGTGTCAACTTTTACTTTGTGCTAAAAATAGCAAGTTGTTGTAACTACCTTGTGTTGTCCATATCCTGGCCATTGATTTCAAAATCAATCTAGGCCCTTCATTGTAATTCTTGAGCTCTATATAAAGCTCATTCTTCTCATTTGTAAAGAGATTAGAGTAGGGGGTAGAGTAGAAAGATTTTGAAGAAATTGGAGAAGACATTGTGAAATTGTTGTAAAAACTTCCAAGATTAATACATTTCTCATTGAAGCTTGATGAGTTTGTGTTCCTTTGGCATGTTGACATGGTTTCATGATTCTTTCAAACATAATTCAAGGCGAATTTAGGTAGATGTTAGATAGTAGATTAGAAGATGTTTATATGTTAAGATATTTGATGAATTCCTTCTTGGTTTATACTTTTCATGGATTGTCAAAGCCAACTCACCTTGTAAAGTTAGCATGAACCTTCATATGCTTTAGTTCAATTATGACAACTTGTTCAAACTGCGCCAGCTGTGGGTGTTTGGATGGATGTTTCAGAATATGAAAATCATTTGGGTTACCTTAGGAGATTGCACCTGCTTCGTGTAATTGTTGGTTCTCATGGTGAAGCGAAGTTTGGTTTTGTGAGGGATTTGTCTATCCTAGCATATTTCATTATTTCATTAACCTTAGAATAGTTCTCTAAACCCTTATCTTTTGCATTTTCTTTTAAGTTTGATTGAAGAAGTTCTATTCATTCACATCTAAGGAGTAAGTAATTTCATTCGTGTTCATGAAGGAGGAATTTAGCGTAAGTCCCTTTGTGATTACCAGCAAGATCACATCAAATCACTGAGTCTATCCGTTGCATATTACGAATAAGGAACCTTGAAGTTGTCTCGCTGGATCACATAGCTTAGCCTTTGACAGACTTTATTCAAGAGAGGATAGAACACTTGGTATTCTATTCTGAGTTTGCATGTGCATAAAAAACACATCAACAAGGTTTCACTTGATGGATGGGAAGAATTCAAGTTGAAAGTAGATGCCTCAAATCATGCTCTATCTTTCGAACTTCAAAATAGTGAGCCATTGATGGATATACAAAGTAGCAAGATGAATGAATATACATTTGAGAAGAACACTTTGGTTAGCAATAATACGGGGTTATTAAGTCACAACAATGAAGATGTGGAGGATATATCAACAAATTCACTTTTTGTAAATGAGGATGTCCATTCTTTAGCTAGTGGGAAAGATGGTTCTACTTTTGAAATTCATGGTGATCATTTTGAAAAACAATGGATGCATTCACCAAGTTGTCATCCCACCACACTTGAAGATAAAATGGATATAGTCACCCCAGGAAGCTTGATATTGAAAGAGGTGAGAGATACGACCTGCAGTAAAGGACATCTAGATCACTTTACTCAAATACGAAAGTGTCTTTGAACAAAGGAGTGGGATCCTGGTATTCACGACACTTCTGCAATTTATCATAGCAAAGGATGCAACATTTTGTTGTTGTCTTGGATGTCAGCAATGACAATCAAGACTTTGTATTCATGGCTCAAGATCTTTGGTGAAAATAAAACGAGAGAGCAGAAGATCATGACAGGGTATGATCTCATTCAATGTGATCAAACCAATCTTTCTTGTTCCTTTTCGAGGCCAAAATCTATTGAGGTGAATACATATGCTCTTGCTAATATAGGTGTTTTCCAATGGCAATTGAAAGATACACATAATGCTCGATGTATGGATCAGCAGAATTCTTATAACACTCGGGTCAAGCGGAGTATATGGTTTCCTAACATACATCAACCACCTAAAAGAGGATGGTGCATGAGAATGGAAAATTGTAAACAAGGAGTAACTTGTGAAAGCTCCCTAGCTCCTGTGATAAATGGCAATGATATAGAATTTCTTATCTTCTTATTATGGTATTCATTGGATAAGACCTTTGTAACATCACCCCACAAATCTCACACTAGTACATTTAAGCTCCTACAAAAGAGGGAAATTAGTTTATTGGATTATAATAAGAAGAATATATTCCTACCATCTACCTATGGAGGGACTCTATTGCAGAGTAAAGATCTTTTTACTATCATTGGTAATAGAGAAGAGGAATTTATCTTCACCACTATTCCAAGGCAGCTAGACCATCTACAGTGAATAACTATAATGCTCCCATATTTTACATTTTGGATAAGTAGGGAGGAAGCCAAGCATTCGCAGAGGATAATAATGGAAAATCATTTGAACTTGTAGTATGCTTTGGGGAAATGTTGATTGATTTTGTCCCAACTATTTCTGGGGGTATCATTAGCAGAAGCATCTACATTCAAAAACACTCCAACAGGAGCTCCCACCAATGTTGCAATTGGCCTATCAAGACTTGGGGGTTCATCCGCAATTGTTTGAAAGGTGGGTGAAGATGAGTTTGGATATATGCTTGCTAATATTATGAAATAAAATAAGGTAGAGAACAGAGGCATTCGTTTTGATCCTGGTGCTCAAACTGCTTTGGCATTTGTAACATTAAGAATGGATGATGAAAGAAATTTCATGTTTTTCCAAAATCCCAATGCAAATATGCTATTAAATGCATGAGAACTTGATGGGGACCTTATCAAACAAGCAAAGATTTTCCATTACAGGTCAATTAGTTTGATTGCAGAACCATGTAAGTTTGCACATTTGGCTGCAATCAAAATGGCTAAAGATTCTAGTAGTTTATTGTCCTATGATCCCAATCTGAGGTTGCCATTATGGCCTTCAGTAGAGGCAACTCAAGAAGGTATTTTGAGTATATGGGATAATAAGAATCAAGTGGAAGCTATACTTCACACTAGTCTAATCATAATCAACCAATATCATGAGGCTGAAATGGAAGACATAGAGACACCAAGAGAAATTAGGGAAAGTGAATCCGATTTTCTCATACAAAGTAAGGAAACCATGAAAAGCACCGTTGCAGTTCTAAAGAATGAGCTTACTCGAATAAGAGTATTGAGTGAGAACCATGAGAAGTTATGTATTCAAGAAAAAGATAATTTGGAAAATAGGGTGAAGGAATGCAACAATGTGATTGAGGAATTACAACAAAGGATGAATGAAGATAGATGCTCATGGGATGCTTGTAAGACAAATATACAAGGAGAAATTGTAAAGCTAAAACAAAAGCTTGATTATGCAGTTAATAAAAGAAAAGTGTTGAACCCAAAACATGAGAAATTGTGCGCCAAACATCGAAATGATAAAAATGAATCGATGAAATGTAATGAAGGGGCTAAGAAATTAAAAGCAAAGATGGATGAAGAACAAAGAATATGGGATTCTAATAGGGTGGATTTAGAAGGAAAATTTGCAAAACTGCAAAATGAGCTTAATGAAACAAGAGTATTTTGAGCCAAGGACATAAAGAAATGTACACAAAGCTAAGGCAAGAAAAAAAAATGGTTTGGAAAATACAATGAAAGAGTGTAACAATATAAATAAGAAATTATAAGAGAGAATGATTGAAAATGATCTTTTATTTGATGCTCGTAAGGTGGAGTTGGAAGGAAGAGTTACAGGGCTGCAATATGTCTTTTTGCTTCTTCTCTCTACAGATGAGAGAAAACTTATCTTAAATTATAGACTTTGCCAATTTCCAACTCTTGGTTTTGTTGTTTAGAGTTATTGGGAAATACAAGTACATGAGTCAGAAGAATATGAGACAATAAATTGTTCTCATACCTTAGAGGATGGTGTCAACTTTATGACATTAAAGAACTATATGGAGAGTCTGATTGAGGCAAGTTTCAACAACAACTCTCCAAGAACATCATTGCAATACAGAGCCAGACATAACTAAGACAATGAGAGAAGCATCACTTAGTTGTAATGAGCTACCTCAAAAAAAACTTAGGTTTTTACAATAATAACAACAATGTTAGCGCAGAGATTGCAACCAAGAGAAACTTCACACTTTCTGATCACCAAGTTCCCAAGATGGGTGAGGTGAGAGCACACAGTGCTTTAGTTGATCAATCAAATGCCTTGCAAATAATACCCATTACAACTTCCGCTTATTTCAGCGGGCATCCACTTATTCAGTGGGAATACTCCACTTACTCAGTGGTTGAATGGCAAAGGAAAGAATAAGCACTTCTGCTTATTCAGCAAGAAAGCCAAGAAAGAAACAAAATACTTTATCCACACTAGTGGTTGAACCATCCAAGGGTTACAAGTGTTTGCAACATGATATAAGATTACAATAAAATTAATAAGCTGCAAACTAACATCAATACCCATGTTTTGTACAAATGGCACTACTACAATCAATTAGAGCATAGAAATTACAAAAATATGAAGAAGGAAGTATGCTAACAAAGCCCTAGAAACATCATGAATATACCACGCAGTAAGCTATGGAAGAAAACTTAGTTTGGAAGCCTTATGGTGCTGTTGTAGCTTACCACAGGTCTGCGATTTCTTTATGACAGCAGTGAATGACCTCTCATATCAACTCCAATTCAATATATTCCTCCTTCAAACCCATGTCAACCCTATCTTCTAACCATGGAAACTCCTATCCAAGCAATAGGCCACAAGAAATAGTGGTGATTTCTTCCCAAATGCCCTCACGTACTTTTCAAGCCTGTACGGCCAGCAATGAAGGTATGACACTCCAAACAAGCATAAGACAGCAACAAACTCTCATCAAACTGCATAATCATAGGCAACCCAATATGGTGAATAACATAGCAAACAAAATCTGCAACAAGAACCTTCAAAGATCAAGCAATAAATAAGATGCCCTCATCACAGGTATGGCCAAAAACCGTACGGACCAGCCAAGGATATCAACAAATCATCAAAAGGGAACTTTCAATCTATTCTAAAACCCTAAAAAACCATCTCAGATATTATTACCATAACTTCAATCCCAAAAACCCTTAAAACATCATACTCCATTTCCAGCTCTGTGCGACTCCTGAATGAAGCCACTCCTTTCAACTAGGGTGGATCTTTCACCACCGAAACTAAACTTCTTCGAGAGGGTTTTCGTCCTCAAGAAGGAATGGAGAACATGCAGGTTCAATCCAACAACATAACAATATCAAAACAATAGCATCAAGAAGCAAATGAGCTCTCAACTCCTTTATATAAGCACTTTTGGAGTTACACAGAGAGAATTATTTCTTGGGAAAATAATATTTTTCACTCCAACTCAAATATTTCACTTTTTTCCCATCTTAAGTGCTCACTTTGAAGTGTCTATTAAAAAGAATATATTTTCCCCATTCCAATGAGCTATAACACAAATGCACTTAATAATTATTTCCAACCTTATAGAAATAAGTGTGAAATAATTAACAAATAGCTCATTAAATCACCCACTTTTACGGAAAATCCCAAACATCATCAAACTACAAAATAAACTATACCATCACCCTCCATGAAGTTTGGAATGAAGAATGACGCCCTACGGGTGACTTTCTAAAAATAGACGGCTTCTCCAAGAAGTTTGGAGAGCAAACCGAGAAGTCAAAAATGCTTCTGAAAGCATCATCGTGACCCTGAACACCAACCGAGCTCAATGCCATAATCAACTGCTCTGTAAAACTGATCCACAACCACTCCATGAACATTGGAGTTCTCCCAATCATGTCGAATAGCCTTCAGAAGATTAGGAACAAGCATAATGCGCACAAAACACCTATGCAAAAATGGGCCATTACAATCTGCCCTGCTCAAAATTGTTTGCCCTCAAGCAATTTGCCAAACACAACCATCATATCCATCCTAAATAATTTTACTTTAGGATCCGAAATCAATCTAGGAGGTTTGTGAACCCCCAAATACATTGTGTTATGTTGTGTCATAACTGCAATCATAACCTTCTCCACACTTCTTGCAAAAAGGGAAATAATCCTTTGCAAGAATTCTTCAAACCCACCCAAACATTGCTTGGATCTAATATGCCTCCTCTGAACTGCTCTGACATAATCAAGAGGTTTTGTGAAATCTCTCACTATTCCCATTCCAAAGGTCTCTGAATGATGAACCAAAGCATGCGGAAATTTGTTGTCCTGAACCAACACCGAGAGTAAACTATCAAAGTTTACATCACAAACCTTCATAAGATGAACTCTCAGATTTAGGAGGATTTGAAAAAACAAATAATCACTGCTATTCAAAACTGGAATCAGTGAAGTACAATCTAATTTTAGCATTTTACACAAGGAACAGCAATAACAATGGAGTTTCCAAGTATAAGCATGTGAGATGAGCGTTGTTTTGCACAAAAACAATTTAGAAGTGGTTGGGAAACACTTCCAAGTAATCTCCAACTGGAACCCTTTACTTTCTTGACAAGAAATAATGTGCCAACTCTCATGAATGAGAGCAAACCAAGATGTGAGGTGGTTGGCCTGCAATCAAACAGCAAGCTCAAGACTAAAAATCTGACCCATTCCTTGCCATGGAGCACCCCCAAGAGGAACTATTCATTCATTGCTCCAATCCTTACTCAAAATCTCTTTCCAATCCATTAGTAGGTGAACAATTGGAATCACAAAATGGCTAATAAGGAAAGGAACAGCGCTATAAATTCTAAAATTTCGATCCTTATCCCTCCAAGGATCATTCCTACCATTCCCCATAAGATCTATGAATTCTCTTTGAGGATCCCAAACATGGATACTGAACCAATAATGATCTCCAACATACCTAGAAAATAACACATCATAATTCCAAGTGTCATCCATAACATCTTGCTCACCATGGAAGTTTGTCATTTCTTTGATAATCTCTTGTAACCCATCCATGAAAGCATCAACAACTAAGGGACATGGAGTAATTGATTTCTTCAAACCCAACCCTAAAGAACGATTAGTATAAGTTAGAACATCACTCAATCCAAAGGATGGATTGTCAAACAAGTAGATGTCATATTTAGGTCCTTCTTCCTTCAGGGCTTCATAAGTAACAAGCTTGAAACCTCCTTTCTTTGCTGCTGTAATGAAATTTCCAGAAACTACAAAACCACATTTTGATAACTTCTTAATGTCAAAGAGGTTGAAGTCACCATGAACCATCACGTCCAAAGCAGAAACTTCATCTCCAACTACAAATGATGGGCATGAATTACAACTCATTAACTCAATTAATTTATGAAATGTCCCATTTGTTGGCCAACTCCAAAACTTAAGACAAAACTTTAAGCAAGCATGATGCAACACAAAGTGAGTACCAACAAGGAGATAACCTTCAACTGAATTCATCAAACTACATACCCAAGTTACCTTCCAATTCCTCATGTAGTTAGGAACGTAGTTGCCTCATAGTGTCATCTAACTCCAAATGCAATCTTCATCTATCTCCTCATTTGCACATTTCATATCCGGTGATATTCCAAGAGGATTACCAACTATAAGGTTCAATACTTCCTCATGATATGATTCCATTACACTGACAAAGTGAAAACCACACTCTAACTCAATTTTTGGAACTGCTCCTGGATCCCATATCTTGATGTTATCATCAAATGTGTTGCCTCTATCAGATGTTGTTTCATCATCCAATATGAAAAGAGGATTATCATAAGTTGCTTCTGCATCTAAGACAAAGAAAGTGTTATCATGAATGTGAAAGCCATTACCTTCCTCTTGCTCAAACCCAACTAAATCTGCCCATGCAACTTTTGACTTCCTTGGCATGATCTCCAAATCATACTTCTCTCGAAGAGTATCAATCTCGTCAATCACTATCTAGATTTCTTTTTCCATTGTACCTTTTTCAGGCTCCCTCAAGTTTGTAACAGCAACAAGTTGTTTTTCAACTTCTTGAAGTGCCAATTGGGTACCATGCAACTTGTCTTTTGTCGCATTAAGCTCAAAAATGAGCTCATCCACTTTTCTCTCCTTCTCTCTTGCAATATCAAGGCCATGATCACTGTCACTAATCACATGTAAATACTCAGATTTCATGATCTCCATTGAATCTTTGATAATCTCCAAATTCGCAAGGGTGATTCCATTCTCAATTCCCTTTTGTCTCTCCTCAAGTTGGGCTTTCCCAATAAGGCCTTCAACCAACTCATGTGTGTTGTCCAAACTTACAAGGGCTTGTATCACCTTCTCATCTGATACCAAGAGTTGATTCTCCAACTCACACAACTCTCTAGGACTTTGTTGACTCAAGTGCCTTGATTCTTCAAGTAGCAAGGATTTTGAAAATTCTTCTTCTTTAGGAGCAATAAGTCCCCCGAAATCTATCTCCTCTTCATAGTCACTTTGATCAAATGATATGACAGCACCATACTCAAGCATTGAGTCATTATTAAGGGTTCATTTAAAGTCTTCAACAAGCTCCATTTCAATATGCTTTCCATCTGAGCTTTCTGAGAAGACAAACTGTTGTCTTTCATGTATGGGAAATTCCCACTCCAAATCTAAATTATCTTCATTGGAGTGATGTATATGCACATCACTAGTTGTTGTTCTTGGAATTCCAACAAGCTCAAACTCTTTGTTAGTAATTGAATATTCTTCAAATAAATCATTCTGGAGCTCCTCTATGCATGCCTCTTGATTTGAGACATTGTCTTCATCATTAAAGGGTTCATCCTTCTCAGTAATAAGCTCAAAACCAGATTTTTCAGCTGTGATCTTTTCATCTTCTCCCTGTTTTGCTGCCCTATATGCTTTCAATTTTTCTTCACATTGGTAAACAACCATTTCCACTAACACTTTAGTAGTTGATAGAGAATCTTGATCATCCTTTCTTATGTTGTTCAATAAGACTTCTAAGAGAGGATGGGGAACCTCATTTCTCTCATTAACAACCAATGTCATGATATTTTGTATTGCTAACATAATATCCATATCATGATCTTTCTTAACTTCAGCAAGGAAATAGCCAAACATTTGGAGAAGATTTTCACAACCATAATCTAGCCTCATCACACAAGCTCGACCCTTGGCAATAGTTTCTAAGATTTTGACCCTCTTAGCAAAAAAAGGGCTTTTGATGTCACCCAAACCATGAAAGCTTTCCACGAACAACTGTAATATTCCCTTCATCTTTTCATCATCATAAGGAGTTTTAGGAGCTGTTATTCTTATGATTTCACTAATGCATGTGATAATTGCAAGTCTCACATCATTGTCTGAATGCCTCAACAACTCAGGCTTACCCAACGAAGTTATTGTTAGGGTTAGTCGGCAGAAGATATCAATTAAATGCAAATAAAGATTAAACAGAGAAATGGAAATACACAGAAATAATAATAGCGAGAGACAAGTTTTAACGTGGTTCACCCAAACTCGGGCTACATCCACCAAACAGAGAGTCCAATATTATTATCCAGTAAATCAAACTGATTACAATCAGCAATCCCTGCAACTCAATACCGCTGCAAAATGCTATAATACAATATCAAAACCCTAACCCTTAGCCGCTTTTTATCAAGCTTTTTGTCGGTTACAAAATAGGGTTTTCTTATGTCAGTCAATGAAAAAATTAACTCCCGGTGCATTATAAAATAATAAAAAACCATGTGAGGTTTCGGAGGCGTTGCCCCCGAGCCCCCACGGGGGCGCTGCCCCTCGACCCTGCCCTGTATCGCGATAGGGAACGTGCCAGGGGCACTGCCCCTGGACCCCGCAAGGGGCGCTGCCCCTTGACCCCGTAGGAATTTGGGGGGAAACCGCGCCGATAAAAGTGGGCTAAATATAACCTCTGAGTCTGATTAGGCTCCATATAACAACAATCTCCCACTTGGAGACTGATCAGACTCCACACCATAACATCTCCCACTTGGAGACTGATCATAACACCACTGACCCTGTAGCTCCCACTGGAAATAAGCACCCTGGACTCTGTTGTTCTATTTTTGTTGTGTTCAGTCTAGAAGACCAACCGAAGCTGAAGAGGAGCTCAGCTTCGCCCTTGTCACTGCCTTTGTTAACATATCTGCTGGATTGTCATCTGTATGTATCTTTGCCAGTTGTAACTGTCCATCATCCAACACCGACCGAATGAAGTGATACCTCAACTGTATGTGTTTGGTCTTTGAATGCAAGGCAGAATTCTTTGCAAGATGTATGGCACTCTGGCTGTCTGTAAACAAATAACTGTTAACCTGTTGTGTGCCCAATTCATTCATGAAAGAGTGTAGCCATATCATCTCCTTACTTGCCTCTGTTGCAGCTACATATTCTGCCTCTGTGGTGGATAAAGCAACCACCTTTTGCAACCTAGAAATCCAACTCACTGTTGTTCCACCTACAGTAAAGACATAACCTGTAGTACTCTGCCTGGTATCAATATCTCCTGCCAAATCTGAGTCTACATAACCTGCTAAATCAGTAGTAGAGCCCCCAAAACATAAGTGTTTATTAGATGTACCTCTCAAATATCTGAGAATCCATTTTACCGCATTCCAATGCTCTAATCCGGATGACTCATATACCGGCTAACGACTCCTACAGCATGTGCAATATCCGGTCTCGTGCATACCATGGCATACATTAAACTACCTACAGCTGAAGCATATGGTACCTTGGACATTTTCTCTTCCTCCTCTTGTGTCTTAGGACACATGTCCTTAGTTAATTTCAAATGACTAGGCAAAGGTGTGCTGACAGCTTTTGCATTCTCCATGTGGAATCTCTGCAACACCTTTTCAACATAAGCAGCCTGAGATAGAGTTAAATTTCGGTTCTGCCTATCTCTGCAAATTTTCATACCAAGGATTTGTTTTGCTGCCCCCAAATCCTTCATATCAAATGATTTTGCCAACTGCTGTTTTAACTCTCTGATGTGATCCATGTTAGACCCAGCGACAAGCATGTCGTCAACATATAAACATAAAATAATGTAGCTGTCATTATCTAACCTCTTAAAATAAACACAATGGTCAGAATTACACCTGCTGTAGCCTTGCTCAGCCATAAAACTGTCAAATTTCAAATACCATTGCCGAGGTGCTTGTTTCAGGCCATACAAACTCTTCTTCAATCTGCACACTAGTTTCTCCTTACCTTTGACCTCAAATCCTTGGGGCTGTTCCATATAGATCTCCTTCTCCAAATCACCATGGAGAAAGGCAGTTTTAACATCTAGTTGTTCCAAATGTAAATCTTCAGCAGCCACAATACTTAAAACAGTACGAATAGAAGTCATCTTGACAACCGGAGAAAATATCTCATCAAAATCAATGCCCTTTTTCTGTGCAAATCCTTTTAGAACTAACCTAGCCTTAAATCTTTTCTTACCTCCATCTTCCTCTTTCAGCCTGTAAACCCATTTATTTGGTAAAACCTTTTTACCTATAGGTAACGTACATAATTCCCAAGTCTGATTTTTCAGCAAGGAGTCAATTTCTCCTTTCATTGCAAGCTCCCAGTGAACCTGTGTATCCACCTGCATAGCTTCATCATACCCTTCTGGTTCACCAGCATCTGTTAACAAAATAGAATACAAAGAGGGAGAAAACCTTTCAGGAGGTCTGCTTATCCTTGTGGACCGTCTAACATTCACTGGAGTTTGTGGTATTTCTGGTTGCTGTTGCAGAGCATGAGGAACCACTGGAACATCACTATTTGGAGTATCATCCAGCACCACATAATCCTTTTATTTCTTCTCATGCTGTTGCAACTGATCTTTGTACAACACCTTCTCATTGAATTAACATCCCTGCTTCTCACAATTTTCTGATTTTCAAAATCCCATAGCCTATAACCAAATTCATCAATGCCATATCCAATGAAGGTACTTTTTTTGATTTCGCATCCAGCTTGGTTCTATTTTCAGAATCTATATGTGCAAATGCTTCACAGCCGAAGGTTTTCAGAAAAGAATAACTCACCTTCTTGCCTGTCCATGCTTCCTCTGGAATACCACAGCCCAAAGGAACTGAAGGACCTCTGTTAATTAAATATACAGCAGTGTTGACAGCCTCTGCCCACATGTTTAAAGGCAGCCCAGCATGCAATCTCATGGTCCTTGCACGCTCCATTATTGTCCTATTCATGCATTCAGCCACTCCATTTTCCTGTGGAGTCCCTGGAACCGTTTTCTGCCTGCGAATTCCATTAAGGGAACAATAATCTTCAAATTCTTTGCTGCAATACTCACCGCCATTATCAGATCTTAGACATTTTAATCTTTTACCCGTCTCATTCTCAACCAAGCTTCTCTATTTCTTAAATGTTTCAAATACATCATATTTCTGTCTAAGGAAATAAATCCAGACCTTCCTAGTTGCATCATCTATGAATGTAACATAATACCGAGAGCCACCGAGAGAAGATACCTGAGCTGGTCCCCATACATCTATATGCACAAGCTCTAATTTTTCATTTTTCTTTTGCTTCCCATCCTTGAGAAAACTGACTCTCTTTTGTTTTCCATACACACAACTTTCACAGAAATCCATATTAATACATTTCAGACCTGGTAAAACTTTCTTAGAATGAAGTACCTTCATACCTTTTTCACTCATATGCCCAAGTCTGTTATGCCACAGTGTTGTCTCAGAACCTGCAGCAACTTTTCTAGTCTCTTCCTGCAAACCTGCAGCAACTGTTCCTGAACCTGTTTGTTTTTTCTCTGTAACAGCTAAAGTAGAAGGAACAGTATGACCTGTACAAAGATATAAGGTGCCTACTTTCACACCTTTTGCTACTACTAAGGCACCTTTTGAAACCTTCCAATTTTTATCAGTAAATGTAACAGTGCAACCTTGTTCAGTTAGCTGCCCTGCTGAAATTAAATTCCTACTGAGCCTTGGAACATGCCTTACCTCCTGTAGTAGCCAATGATTCCCATTTTGCAACTTAATTTTGATTCTTCCCTTTCCAACAATCTGACAGGGTTCGTTATCTCCCAAATAAACCAGCCCAAAATCCCCTTGGACATAATCACGGAAATAACTTCTATGGGGCGTAGCATGAAATGAGGCCCCTGAATCTAAAACCCATGAATCATCAGCATTATCTAGGGAAAGAATCAAAGCGTCATCTTCAGATTTATTACTTACCACATTTGCTTCCTTATTGCCTTCTTGTTTATCTCCTTCTTTGTTCTTCCGAGACCAGCAATCTTTCTTCAGATGACCTGGTTTTCCACAGTACCAGCAATCTTTCTGTCCTCTGGTTTGGGATCTTTTGTCTTTTGATTTTCCTCGTGACTTCCCATGACCTCCAGAACCTTTTCCTCTCTCCTTTGATCTGCCCCTGCTTTCTGTATTCAAAACACTGCCTGATTTGGATCCACCTGAGCTTTTCTTACGAATTTCCTCACTCAGAATAACACCAACAACATCATCAAATTTTAGGGTATTTGAACCAGAAACAGAGTTACTAACCGGCATTACCAAACTATCCCAGCTTTCAGGCAATGAACATAATATCAAGAGAGCTCTAACTTCTTCAGCAAATTTTACATTTACAGAAGTCAATTGACTGACAATCGTATTAAATTCATTTAAATGACCTGTCACAGATCCACCTTCAACCATTTTCAAATTAAACAACTGCTTCATGAGAAATACCTTATTTGAGGCTGAGGGTTTTTCATACAATTTTTCCAAAGCTTTCATCAGACCATCTGTCATCTTCACTTCTGTTATATTGAATGCCACCGACGGTGCCAGGCACAACCGAATGGTTCCCAGTGCCTTTCTGTCAAGAAGATTCCAATCCTCATCAGACATTGTTGCCGGTTTCTTGGCTACTCCTTCCAACGGCCTCCATAAATCCTTTTGATAGAGGTAATCCTCCATCTGCATCTTCCATAACTGATAGTTCTGCCCATTGAATTTATCAACCTTAGTTTTACCCTCGTCCGCCATTGCTCCCACTCAACCGTGAGACTTTCCTGCAGACGATAATCGAACACAACCCGCTCTGATACCACTTGTTAGGGTTAGCCGGCAGAAGATATCAATTAAATGCAAAAAAGATTAAACAGAGAAATGGAAATACACAGAAATAATAATAGCGAGAGACAAGTTTTAACGTGGTTCACCCAAACTCGGGCTACATCCACCAAACAGAGAGTCCAATATTATTATCCAGTAAATCAAACCGATTACAATCAGCAATCCCTGCAACTCAATACCGCTGCAAAATGCTACAATACAATATCAAAACCCTAACCCTTAGCCGCTTTTTATCAAGCTTTTTGTCGGTTACAAAATAGGGTTTTCTTATGTCAGTCAATGAAAAAATTAACTCCCGGTGCATTATAAAATAATAAAAAACCGTGTGAGGTTTCAGAGGCGTTGCCCCTGAGCCCCCACGGGGGTGCTGCCCCTCGACCCCGCCCTGTATCGCGACAGGGAACGCACCAGGGGCACTGCCCCTGGACCCCGCAAGGGGTGCTGCCCCTTGACCCCGTCTTGGGGGCGCTGCCCCCAAACCCCGTAGGAATTTGGGGGGAAACCGCGCCGATAAAAGTGGGGTAAATATAACCTCCGAGTCTGATTAGGCTCCATATAACAACAGTTATTCAAGGAATTAAGGCAATCCACATTACCTCAGAAGGTGACTGAGGAACTTTAGAAAAACATTTCTCAACTTCCTCTAGAGTGCTGAAAAGAATCTCTTTTGACCATCGCACAGATTCAAGTTTCATCCCTGCATTGAAAAGATTTCCACACAAATTATTTTCACTAACAGATGCCATGTTTTCACATCCACTCAACAAATTCTTTCATCTGCCAAATCACTGAACACACACATGCAAGTGTTGATCACCAACATGCAAGGCTGAAATTTTGTTTCTCAACTAAAGGTTTGCAAAGAGTTATTAGCAACCCCAAACATGCTGGCAAGATCACCAACTCTGATACCACTATAATGAGCTACCTCAAAAAAAATTTAGATTTTTACAATAATAACAACAGTGTTAGCACATAGATTGCAACCAAGAGAACCTTCACACTTTCTGATCACCAAGTTCCCAAGATGAGTGAGGTGAGAGCATACAATGCTTCAGTTGATCAATCAAATGCCTTGGAAATAAAACCCATTACAACTTCCGCTTATTTCAGCAGGCATCCACTTATTCAGTGCGTGAATGGCAAAGGAAAGAACAAGCACTTTCGTTTATTCAGCGGGAAAGCCAAGAAAGAAACAAAATACTTTATCCACACTAGTGGTCGAACCATCCAAGGGTTACAAGTGTTTGCAACATGATATAAGATTACAATAAAATGAATTAAGTTGCAAACTAATATCAATACCCCTGTTTTGTACAAATGGCACTGCCACAATCAATTAGAGCATAGAAATTCCAAAAATATGAAGAAGTGTGCTAACAAATCCCTAGAAATATCATGAATATACCACACAGTAAGCTATGGAAGAAAATTCAATTTGGAAGCTTATGGTGCTATTGTAGCTTATCACAGGTCTGCGATTTCTTTATGATAGCAGTGAATGACCTCTCATATCAACTCCAATTCAATAGATTCCTCCTTCAAACCCATGTCAACCCCATCTTCTAACCATGGTGACTCCTATCCAAGCAATAGGCCACAAGAAATAGTGGTAATTTCTTCCCAAATGCCCTCACATACTCTTCAAGCCTGTATGGCCAGCAATGAAGGTACGACACTCCAAACAATCATAAGACAGCAACAAACTCTCATCAAACTGCACAATCATAGGTGCCCCAACATGGTGAATAACATAGCAAATAAAATCTGCAACAAGAACCTTCAAAGATCAAGCAATAAATAAGACACCCTCATCACAGGTACAACAAAAACTGTACAGACCAACCAAGGGTATTAGCAAATCATCAAAAGGGAACTTTCAATCTATTCTAAAACCCCAAAAAACCATCTCAGATATTATTGCAACTGTAGTGCCCCTCCATTCTCACCTTGGATGAGCAGGTGGTCAAGCTAAGGAGCATGAAGATGAAGGTAAGATACTCAGAATTCTTAGGGTATGTTAGACATGTTGATGGCAGGTTTACCATTTTGATGTAGTTGAGGACACTCATTGATGTTTACTATGATGACATTGTTGATACTTTATGATTAGTACATTATGCTTATGTTGTGCAGTTATGGATTAATTGATTATGTAGATTTGTTTTACAACGTGAATTATGCGACTATCTAACTATGTTTTATCTGGTTGTTTAGTTACTAATAAACTTGTTTAATGTGGATATTTGTGATGTGTTTTGTGAAGGGACAGTGTAGTATTACTCATAATGAGCACCCTACTATGCTACGATCTCCTGTCACAGTGTGTTTGATTATATATATATGTTTGTACACAACCCCTTGGTTTGATGTAGGTTGTAGGTACCAAGCACCGACTCCACCTGAATTAGCAGGTCTGAGCGTGCCTTTACACCAATGCATAATGTGGATGGGAGATAACATGGGGTTCCCTCTGTCAACCAATGTCTTTAGTTTGTCGTCATCCATGTATTTCCAGTCATGGGTGTATTTGTCGCTCAGTTGGTACTTATCCTCAAGTGTTGGTAATCCTTTGGTATGTGGTTGTTATTGTTTGTTTATTGTAGTTTAAGGTTCATTTTATTGAACTTAGTGACAAGGTATTAAGTTATTGATTATAGTCGTTTGGTTCATTTTATAGAATAAGTGATCTATGTGTATAGATGTGTTGATGTTTGATCATTTTGATTATACAGTCAATGTGTATTTGTTGGAGATTTATTAATTGTTATAGTAATAATAATAATAAGTTTGTATATATACATCAATATTAGTCATTTAATTAATGTAGAAAATTGAGAATATTAATTAGTTGATTTTTATATTAAACTAAATTAGTAGCTTTGGAAGCTAGCAATAATAATAATATTGTTAATATTTAGTACTTTATTGATTTTATCTGACATGTGAGATTTTATTTTATTTTGTCATTAATTTATTGTTGGAGTGGGTTGTCAAAATTTTGAAAATTATTTCTGTTAGTGGTGTTATGAATGCAATTAATTTTGGGTTGTGGATAGCTGTAATGGAGAGAATGGTGATAGTGGGTATCAATTGCTTTGTCTATTTTGGGTTTTGGGAAGATTATTTGAGGGGAGAGTTCTTAGAAAAGATACACAGAAATTTGGGGAAAAGAAGAGGAATTGGCAGAGGAAGAGGAGAAGGGAGCAAGGGAGATCTGAAGAATTTATGGGTATGTATTAAACAAAATTTCTTCTGCTTGTTTGTATATGAAGAAAAATCCTGTATGTGAGTAGTCTATGCAATTTTATGATTTGTCAAATTCTGGTTGAAGTGTGGTCCTCTATGAATTATTCCAGACAATAGTAAACCCTTTGAAATCAGTGTCCATCTGCAATCAAATGCAAGTTTTTCTTGTCAATTGAAATCATTGATCAAGCTCTACAACCTATTATCTCTGTATGCTTCATGAGTATATATTCTTTTCTATAAACCCCATTATATTTAATCCTGTCATCTGCATTTGCTTGGATGATCTCTTCAACAATCTAGCCGTATATATCCTGCAATTGTAGCAATTTTAAATATTGTTGATCCCCCAATCTTCACACCTATTTATCTTTCTTCACACCTACCTATCTTGCTATGGCATCATCATCATATTTTCATATTACCAGTAGACACCTTAGCTAATGAAATCTTTTGCTACTGGAAGAAATTAAATCCTTCTCTTTTGTTGCATTCCTGTGTCTATGTCAACTTCTTTTATCAAAAGAAATTTTGACTTCTGTAGTGTCACCCTTGCCTGTAGAGATCAAAATTTATTGCCAGGCAAACCTATTTCTTTCTTTCCAACCATCAATTTGTATAATCAATCAAACAAATTTCTTGTCTGAAATCTCATACCATTTGATGACTTGCAGTAATAATGCTAATAGAGATAAATTCCATTCTAACAAAACTTTCATACTTTCTATTCCTCCAGCCTACCTGATTGTACAACCTCCATATGCATAGAATCATGCCTGAAATAGCATTTAAAACTTAGCATCTACAACCCAATTGTTATCTCAGACCAGAGGTATAGGAAATTTTAGATTTTATTAGCTTTTACACTTAAAAATTTGTGAAACTTTCTTCCCTCAAGTGTTGTCGTACAATTGTACGGCGCTGGGGGTACTCTATGATGTTGCCTGAAACCAAAAATATTGCAAATGAAGTTTGGTCTGTAGTTTATGCAATTGAAACAATGAATTTTAGTATGTAAAACAATGAAATTTTCCCTGAATTAAATTCTGCAAAATCCCTCTTCTTGTCCATGGCAGCCGTATGGCCTGGCTCAACCAAACTCTCACATAAATTCTTTTCATTCTGGTTTGTGTGAATACTTTTATATGAATAAATGAATATCTTTCATAATGAATTGAAGTGAATAAATAAATATCTTTGTGCTTAAATAATTTTTTTAACCTTGATAGGAAATAGGAATGGTAAGTTTTAGTAACATAAAAATCTACCTTTTGTATTACCATATTAGAATTAGAAATTTTGTTAGAGTTTAGAAAGTATTATTAATTGTAAAATCAAAATATATATTACGAAACTATAAAATCTTATTCTTTTGAATTTGATTTAATTAATTCTTGCATATAATAACTTATTTTAATTTTAATTTAAGAATTTAAATAATTAAACCTTTTTAGCTAAATATTAAGTATTTGATGTTGCATAATGTTAATTATAAAATTTAACTATCTTTAAAATTGTCCTTTAATAAATTATTGTTTTAATTTGAGTTTTATTTATTATCTTGAAGGTGTGATGTCAATTCCCTATTTAATAGGGAAGAATAGTTTTATGGATGTGTTTTATTTTTAAGTATTTTTTTTTATATAGAAAAATCAAATCCCTATTATTTAGGGATGGGTTATATTTAAGTATTATTTTATTTCATTTATGAGAAATCAAATCCCTATTATTGAGGGATGTGTTATATTTAAGTATTATTTTATTTCATTTATGAGAAATCAAATCCCTATTATTGAGGGATGTGTTGTATTTAAGTATTATTTTATTTCATCCCTATTATTTAGGGATACGTTATATTTAAGCATTACTTTATAAATAAAAAGTGAAATCATTTTAAAATAATTTATTGATTTATTATTTTATCTTGTATATTTAAGAATATTAGTAGTTTTATCTATTGTAAGAGAGTAGGATATGGATAATAAATAAGGCTTCTTAATATACATTTGTCTTAGTCAAATTGATGTAAATTATCATATTATAAATATTGAATTGTTATTTTAGATCTAGTTATAAGGTGTGTATGATGACCTTAGTTAAGTCTTTAATTTTAGTATGAATTAGAATATTTTTCGTAGTGTGCATAGAGTTAGTCTATGAATTTAATTTATGTTTGTTATATGTTTAGATATCTTTGATTTTTTTTTTTGGGTGGAAGATAACATTTTGTTTAGAATTAGTAAGACTTGTCAAGTATATATATATATATATATCTTGCTTCCTCTTCACCTTAAGGAACTTTGTGGTCATATAATGGAGTCTAATCTTATTTATGACTTAAATTAAAGATTGTGCTTAGTTATGAAATTGGGTGAGTAAGTGGAGGTTAGGTTCGATATGAAACGTTTAGCATTTAACTCATATACTAAAGATTTAACAAGGATGATCAGTTTTAATCTACTTTATGATCCTCTATGTTTTGCTTAAACAATTATTTTGAATAGAAATCACAAAGTTGTCTAGAATTTTAATAAGATCCACATTAGTGTAGAAAGAGATTTAGTCTAATAACGGGTAGTATCTTGTTTGACTGAATTTTCTATTATAGAATAATTGGTAACCCTTTCAAGTTATTATTGTCCTGCATTGTTAGGATAGAGTTATCTTATGTTGTTAAATAATTTATCATGCTTGGAATAATGTTACATTCTCTAAGACCATTATTAGTGCATCAGATCATGTCACATTTGTGGTTTTGTTATTGAATTATTGATCTTGGTTAGGATGTGCCTTAGAAAGTGAATGTGATGTGTGAACATTATGATGTCAAGTGTTGTAAAAGTTGTTTCCAGAGGCCTAGGAGAGAGTGATTGTGTGGGGGTTAGCTATGTGCATATCTTGTGAGTTGAATGGGATGCATTCTTGAAATATGGTTTCTTATTCATGTTGGAATAATTCATGTGCAAGATGGTTTATGCCTTGCTCAGTGTACCTATACATGTGATTATATTGACTATGCAAGAAGGTAAATGCCTTGCATTGTATTTGAGCACTTGTTGTTAAGATGGTAATTTTTTGCTTGATGGATATGGTTTTCTAGATGTAGGTAGGGGAGTGGCTTTCAATGTGGGGCCAGGGCCCAAAGTGGCTAGCTAGAATAACCCATTGGAAGTTGGTAATCAAGTGATAACCTAATTAATGAATTAAGGGGTTGGGTAGTTAATCACATTAAGCAAGATAATGTATGCTTCACTCATGGCTCAAGTGCTTGTTTAGGCTTGAGATGAGATGAGAAGGCCTGGAATGGCAAAGCAACTGTCTTGTCCTCATGAAAGGTATGTTGGTTCCGCATGAGTTTGTATGGAGGTCGATGGTCAGGAGATGCTACCAGGATAACCCAGGATGGGGGCCGATGCCTAGGAAGACCTGCCAGGATAACCCATGACAAGCTATGTGATGACACTTCTTATTGCAGTCTAGTACTCCCTAGTTGTATTTCCTCCTTCGGTTATGTGAGTGCCTCTAGAAGTTCAATTAAGTGTGTAAGTGTTGATTTGAGTTACTTGTGTTATTCTTATTGATCTCTGTTCTGTTGCAGTCATGTGTAGTCCTTACATCTATTAGCATATTATCTTCTTTACTGTTGTCTTTGTGGGACCTCATTGTTATCTCCTAGCACGAGGGTGGACCTCAGGGTTCCACATGGTCGGGTGGATGTGCATTATTCCATTGGTTTTTTTTCTAGTGTCGTGGTTCGTGGATGTATCTCTCGTAGTGGATTCTAGTTGCACCTGTGTATGAAGACAATTATTTATACTTTTTGCATCTAGATTTATGTATCAGTGAAATTTATTATGTAATTTGATGTATTCAGAAAAAGAGCTTTTGTAACAATGAAACTATGTAATTCCTCTTGTAAGATATATTATTTGTACTTGTAATTTTAATGCAAACTTCTTGATGTATTTGGATGTCGTAATGAAATATGCTAGTTTGATTCAGTTGGTTTATTGGATTAAACTATGTACGTTGTTAATTGTTGTTAAATTGCAATAATGCAGCTATGTAATCCCTAGAGATGATAGTTTAACTTGATGCTATTAGTCTATGTTATGTTTTGTTATCCTTTCTTCCTTTAAAAAAAAAAATTATGCCTTTCTATTGCTTTAGTTGAACTTATCTCTAGGGTTGCATGGCAGGACATTGCAGCAACTTTAATCCCAAAACCCCTTAAAACATCATACTCCATTTCCAGCTCTGTGCGACTCCTGAATGAAGCCACTCCTTTCAGCTAGGGTGGATCTTTCACCACGGAAACTAAACTTCTTCAAGACGGGTTTTGTCCTCAAGAAGAAATGTAGAACACGTAAGTTCAATCCAATAGCATAACAATATCAAAACAATAGCATCAAGAAGCAAATGAACTCTCAACTCCTTTATATAGGCAATTTTAGAGTTACACAAAGAATTATTTCTTGGAAAAAATAATCTTTTTCACTCCAACTCAAATATTTCACTTTTTCCCCAACTTAAGTGCAAGTGCCTATTAAAAAGAATATATTTTCCCCATTACAATGAGCCATAACACAAATGCACTTAATAATTATTTCCAACCTTATAGAAATAAGTGCAAAATAATTAACAAATAGCTCATTAAATCACCCACTTTTATAGAAAATCCCAAACATCATCAAATTGCAAAATAAACTATATCATCGCCATCCATGAAGTTTGGGATGAAGAATGACGCCCTTCGGGTGACTTTCTAAAAATAGACAGTTTCTCCAAGAAGTCTGGAGAGCAAACCGAGAAGCTAAAAATGCTTCTGAAAGCATCATCATGACCCTAAACACCAACCGAGCTCAATGCCATAATCAACTACTCTATAAAATTGATCCACAACCACTCCATGAACATTAGAGTTCTCCCAATCATGTCAAATAGCCTTCGGAAGACTAGGAACAAGCATAATGCACACAAAAGGCCTATGCACCAAGAAGAGGACATCACATTAGTTCAGAGTTTTCAATTCCTAATTATATCAAAGTATTACAGCATAAGCTAATTAAATCACAAGGACGATCAATGTCTAGGAACTGTTGCAAGTATGGACCTAACCGGTGTTGCCATTGATGTCAACATACTCATGTTGCATTGATGTCAAGGATTGGATGAGCTGTGTGCTGAGGATACTGAGAAAATTAATCCTATCAGAAATAGTGAAGACAATGAAGCTCTATGAAATGAAGATCCCAGCTAGATCAAGATCAGAGAATGCGCATCAAAGGGTTTGTAGATATGTGTCTAAAGATGATCCAGTCAAGATTTGAGAGGTCCGCATGAAGATTTGGAGAAGTTATGGCCATATGAGTAAAACTGGTTCTAGTAGCTATTTGGAGGTGACAGAGTGACACAAATAGGTCCGGTGAGATCCGGAAATGCAATATCTTGTTCTGTGGATTTGTTGGAATGTTTAGGAAGCCAATGTGAATTGACAACCCAATTGGTTCGTGGTCTGGAAGTCCGCAAGCATTTATTCTAATGTGACAGTGATGACAGACTGTGTTCTTGAGGTTCCGGATGAAGATGCGAATGATTTCAGTAAGAAGAAGTGGTGTGGATGTTCTTGGTGATTCAGGCAAGCTTGTGGGGATCTCTAGATTGTGTCCAGTTCGTGTTGGCGGTCCGCATTGAAGATTGAGCTCGTAATTGAAGATTTACTCTCGGGTGATGGTGTTCTTCCTAAACATGGCCAACCGGATGTTTTACACATCTTGCAGATGATCTTGAAGATCTTCTGCAAAGCATGGCGTGTTCCTCAAAAAAGATTGAAGTCCCAGATATGTGTGGCCGACAGTATGGTGATACGCATGAAGTTCTTGTAACAAATCAAGTTGTATTTTTGTAATTGCTCTGTAATAGAATATGTTGTGCCGACTTTGATGATCATTCCAAAGTTGATGTCATGTATAAATAAGAATTGCAAAGTCATTTCAAAGTATCTTGAAAAAGATGAGAGAGTGGTAGAGAGGAGAAGAGCGAAAAGCAAAGCAGAAGTGTTGAGCTTAAATGGAACTGTCTCAAGCATGGTGAAGATGTTAATCTCCAATTCAAGTATGTAATATTTATATTATTATTCTGTAGACAGTGTGTCTCCTGTAGGCAGTGGGCCTCTTGTGAGCAGTGTGCTTGGGCAGTGAGCCCTAATTGGCAAGTACCATTTTGTTCTTCTTATTCTTTTAACAGAGAATACAATCTTGGGTTAGTCACCCCGTGGTTTTTCCCTTAACCGGGTTTTCCACATTAAAATCTTGGTGTCATATGTGTTAATGTGTTTCTGCTCTTGAGATATTGCATTGTGCTTCCATAATTAAATCATTATTATGTTGTAGAAATATAAGAAGGATTTAAGTGTTTAAAGAAAAGAAAGTTTTGGTGACAACTGATTCACCCCCCCTCTCAGTTGTCTGTCCTAAATCAACAATTGGTATCAGAGCTAAGTTCCTCTAAAAGAGCTTAATCGCTTGAGGAGATCCAGGATGTCTTCCTACAAGAAGGATAGTCCGAGGTTTGATGGAACTAATTACACTCTTTGGAAAAGCCGCATGGAATGTCACTTGCAATGTATGGGAATGCAATATTGTACCATGACTACAAAGAAGTATGTTCCTCCAAAGAATGGTCCGACAACTGTAGATGAAATCAGAGATGCTGAAGATAATCTTCGAGCTAAAGAAGCCTTACTAAGTGCCCTATCTGATTCAGAGTTGACAAATGTTATGGATTTAAAAACTACATATGAGATTTGGTCAAAGCTAGAACTTCTACATGGAGACAAATAAGTTAAATGTGCCAAGCTACAGAGTCTGAAAGGAAAATTTGAAAACCTGAAGATGAATGAAGATGAGAATATCACTACATTTATGCCAAAAGTGAATGAGCTTGTTTGTGGCATTAGGTGTGCTGGTGGAACCTTGGATGAAGATGAGATTGTTGCCACCAAAGTTCTCAGATCCCTACCTCCTGCTTACAAACACAAGGTTGCTGCTATTGAAGAATTCAAATCTTTATCAAATATCACAAGAGATCAATTGGTTGGAAAATTAGCTGCATTTGAATTGGCTGAGTTTGGAGATGCACCTCCCAAGACTGAATCTACATTCAAAGCTAGTGCCTCTGTAAAAGGCAAACAAAGGTATGATCCAGGAGAAAATTACTCAAAGAAACTATCCTGGTATGAAAAAGCAAGAAAAGATCTAGAAAAAGATGAGGCAGAAGCTGCTCAACTTGAAGCCCTTATTGCAAAAAGACTGCCAAGAGGATCTGGTAAGTATAAAGGAAAATTGCCCTTCAAATGTTTTAACTTCAACAAGATTGGTCATTTTGCTTCAAGGTGTCCGGAAAGATTTTTAAGGACTAATCCAAATAGATCAAAATTTCAAAAGAAATGTTACTATGTTCATGAAGATGATGATGATGGAGTAACAGATGATGAATCAGAGACAGGAAACAAATTTGGAAATGACTGGGTATTTATTGCCATCAAGGAAGAAGATCCAATGCCCATTGAATCTGTCAATCATAAAATGGTAGAAAGAGCTCTGGCTGCCCAAGTTGAAGAAAAGGATGAATGGGTCATTGACAGTGGATGCTCCCACCATACGACTGGTGAAAAAAATAAGTTCATAGATCTGGAAAGATATGAAGGAGGAGTTGTAAAATTTGGTGATAATTTTGTTAGCAGAATCAGAGGCAAAGGAACTATTTCTTTTGATGGAAAGAACAAAACCAGTGATGTACTGTATGTTGAAGGTCTGAAGCACAATCTTCTCAGTGTCGGGCAGTTGGTGGACAAAGGCTATGATCTCCAACTCAAAAATGGAAAATGTAAGATCTTTGAAAGTTTTGGAACGAAGATTGCATCCGATTCTCAAACAAAAGGTAACATCTTCCACTTGGTTCGTACTGAAAAAAGTTGTTTATTTGTTCAAATTGATCAAAGTTGGTTGTGGCATAGAAGAATGTGTCATATAAATTTTAATAATATCATCAAGATAAGCAACACTCAGGTTGTAAGAGATCTTCCAAGACTGGTGAAACCTACTAACAGTTTGTGCAAAGAATGTCAGTTGGGTAAGCAGAGCAGAGTCACATTCAAAAGCAAGGAACAATCTTCTACCAAATTGTTGGACTTAGTACATACTGATCTATGTGGACCGGCAAGAATCAAGAGTTTGCAAGGTGATAGATATTTCATGTTACTAATTGATGACCATTCCCGGATGATGTGGGTGACTTTCCTGAAAGAGAAATCTAAGGCTCTTGAGAAATTCAAAATATTCAAGGCTGTGGTAGAGAATGAAACCGGGTTAAACATAAAATGTCTTAGGTCTAATAGAGGTGGAGAATTCACATCCGGGGAGTTCATAGAATTCTGTGAGAAACATGGGATAAAAGGACAATTATCTGCTCCAAGGACTCCACAGCAGAATGGAGTAGTGGAGAGAAAGAACCGAACCATCCAGGAA
This sequence comes from Cunninghamia lanceolata, assembly GCA_027924645.1. Taxonomy (NCBI): domain Eukaryota; kingdom Viridiplantae; phylum Streptophyta; class Pinopsida; order Cupressales; family Cupressaceae; genus Cunninghamia; species Cunninghamia lanceolata. Next base: position 692,694 of record BSBN01001490.1, read on the forward strand.
GCATCTAGAACCATGATGATGGAAGCAAATGTCCCTCAGATCTACTGGAGAGAAGCTGTAAGCACTACTGTCTATACTCTTAATCGAGTACAAATCAGAAGCAATACTGGTAAGACCCGTTATGAACTTTGGTTTGGCATCACTCCTACTGTGAAGTATTTCAGAGTCTTTGGTAGTAAATGTTATATTAAAAAAGATGAAGACCTTGGCAAATTTGATGCTAGAAGTGATGAAAGAATATTCTTGGGTTACTCTACTCAAAGCAAAGCATACCAGTGTTATAACAAGAGATTAAGAAAGATTATAGAAAGTACAAATGTGAAGGTTGATGAAGGCATTGAAAATCCCTCAAGGTTTTATGAAGCAAATGATCAGAATGATGTTCTAGTCCAAGAAGATCTAGCCCCTTTTGTAGTTCAGATTCAGACTGATCCGGAGAATCTTGAAATATAGGAAGAAGGGATAAGCTTGAATAAACCTGTCCAAGAAATAGAAGTGCAAGAAATTCCCAAAACTCCCAGGTATGTAAGATTGAATCATTCTAAAGACCAGATCATAGTGATAGAAGCAAAGGTGTTCAAACAAGAAGAAAGATTGCTCAAGATTCAGAGAAGTATTGTCTAATTTGAAAGATTGAACCAAAAACAGTAAGTGAAGCATGCAATGATGAAAGCTAGGCCAAAGCAATGGAGGAAGAGTTGATGCAGATTGAGAAAAATCACACTTGGGATCTTGTTCCCAGACCTAGAAACAAAAATGTGATTGGGACCAAATGGGTCTTCTGGAATAAATTGAATGAAGATAGTGAAGTAGTCAGAAACAAAGCTAGATTGGTCTACAAGGGTTATTCTCAAGTAGGAGTTGATTTTGAAGAAACTTTTACTCCAGTGGCAAGAATTGAAGCAGTCAGATTATTTCTTACTTTTGCTGCCTTCAAGGATTTCAAGGTATATCAGATGGATGTCAAATCTGCCTTCCTAAATGGTGACTTGGAAGAAGAAGTATACATTGAGCAACCGGATGGATTTCAATTTCTGATCATGGTGATATGGTCTGCAAGTTGAAGAAAACACTGTATGGACTCAAACAAGCCCCAAAGGCCTAGTATGAAAGATTGGATAAACATCTTTTGAAGATTGGTTTCAACAAAGGTATTGCTAACAGTAACTTGTACTTCAAGATTGATCATGAAAATATCTTGATTGTTGAAGTATTTGTTGATGATATCATTTTTGAAGGAAGAGATAGTATGTGCAAGACCTTTGCAAATCAAATGAAAAGTGAATTTGAGATGTCTATGTTTGAGGAAATGAATTTCTTCTTGGGTCTGCAAAACACTCAAACAAAGAAAGGTATCTTCATATCACAAACCAAATATGTGAAAGAATTGTTGAAGAAATTTGGGATGGAAGATTCAAAACCAATGAATACTCCCATGGCAACCGAATGTAAACTAAGCAAAGATGATGAATCTCCTAAGGCTGATCAGAAAAAGTACAAGTCAATGATTGGAGGACTACTATATCTTACTCAAACTAGACCTGACATTATGAATGATGTTGGTCTTGTTGTCAGATTCCAAGTTGATCCTAGAGAATCTCATGTCATGGCAATCAAGAGAATTCTCAGATATCTAAAGGGAACAGTTGAGTATGGTTTATGGTATCCTAGGGATCATGATTTCTCTCTTCATGCATATATAGATGCGGACTGGGCAGGAGATGTGGATGACCAGAAGAGTACGAGTAGTGGTGCATTCTTTTTGGGGAAAAGATTGGTTTCTTAGGTGAGTAAGAAACAAAAGGCAATATCTCTATCCACTGCAGAAGCAGAATATATTGCAGCAGCAGGTAGTTGCACTCAAGTATTGTGGATGAAGCAAATGCTAAGAGACATCAGAGTGGAGTATGAGGAACCTATCACAATCTTCTATGATAACTCAAGTGCAAGAAATATATCAAAAAATCCAGTGTTGCATTCAAAGACAAAACATATATCCATCAAGTTTCACTTTTTGAGAGAGCAGGTGAACAAGAATGAAGTCAGATTGGAGTTTGTGCCCTCAAAGGATCAGATTGCAGATATTTTTACTAAACCTCTACCTAAGGACTCTTTTGAGTATCTCAGGGAGAAGTTAGGGGTTATTACCCCTCCGATTCTGAATTAAGGTGCACTGATGTGCATCAGTCCGGTGGATCTCACAGTCATATCTTGTGGTCCGGATTGATGATAGGAAGTTGCTACTCATGGGGAGCAGTCTGTATGATTTTGATTGATGCAAGTATGTGCCCTTTGCCATTGATTTTAAAGGGGGAGAGAAGACATGTGAAAAACAAAAGTGGTTGTTGATCAAAGGGGGAGCAGTAAAGAAAGAAGACATATGAATGATTGCTATTGATAGGGGGAGCTATGTCAGTTAGTGAGGAGTTCTTGTTTTGATGGTTAAAATAGTTTTTCACATCATATGTTGCCATCAATGACAAAGGGGGAGATTGTTGCAAGTATGGGCCTAACTGGTGTTGTCATTGATGTCAACATACTCTTGTTGCATTGATGTCAAGGATTGGATGAACTGTGTGCTGAAGATACTAAGAAAATTAGTCCTATCAGAAACAGTGAAGACAGTGAAGCTCTATGAAGTGAAGATCCCAGCTAGATGAAGATCAGAGAATGCCTATTAAAGGGTTTGTAGATATGTGTCTAAAGATGATCCAGTCAAGATTTGAGAGGTCCACATGAAGTTTTGGAGAAGTTATGGCCATGAGTAAAACTGGTTCTGGCAGTTGTTCAGAGGTGACAGAGTGACACAAATAGGCCCGGTGAGATCCGGAAATACAATATCTTGTTCTGCAGATTTGGTGGAATGTTTAGGAAGCCAATGTGAATTGACAACCCAATTGGTTCGTGGTCTAGACGTCCACAAGCATTTATTCTAATGTGACAGTGATGACAGACTGTGTTCTTGAGGTTCCAGATGAAGATGCGAATGATTTTAGTAAAAAGAAGTGGTGTGGATGTTCTTGGTGATTCAGGCAAGCTTGTGGGGATCTCTAGATTGTGTCCAGTTCGTGTTGGCAGTCCGCATTGAAGATTGAGCTCGTAATTGAAGATTTACTCTTGGGTGATAGTGTTCTTCCTAATCATGGTCGACCGGATGTTTTACACATCTTGCAGATGATCTTGAAGATGTTCTGCAAAGCATGACGTGTTCCTCAGAAGATTGGAGTCTCAAATATGTGTGGCCGACAGTATGGTGATATGCATGAAGTTCTTGTAACAAATCAAGTTGTATTTTTGTAATTGCTCTGTAATAGAATATGTTGTGCCGACTTTGATGATCATTCCAAAGTTGATGTCATGTATAAATAAGAATTGCAAAGTCATTTCAAAGTATCTTGGAAAAGATGAGAGAGTGGTAGAGAGGAGAAGAGCGAAAAGCAGAGCAGAAGTGTTGAGCTTAAATGGAACTGTCTCAAGCATGGTGAAGATGCTAATCTCCAGTTCAAGTATGTAATATTTATATTATTATTCTGTAGACAGTGTGTCTCCTGTAGGCAGTGGGCCTCTTATGAGCAGTGTGCTCGGGCAGTGAGCCCTAATTGGCAAGTACCATTTTGTTCTTCTGATTCTTTTAACAGAGAATACAATCTTAGGTTAGGCAACCCGTGGTTTTTCCCTTAACCAGGTTTTCCACGTTAAAATCTTGGTGTCATATGTGTTAATGTGTTTCTGCTCTTGAGATATTGCATTATGCTTCCATGATTAAATCATTATTATGTTGTAGAAATATAAGAAGTATTTAAGTGTTTAAAGAAAAGAAAGTTCTGGTGACAACTGAATCACCCCCCCTCTCAGTTGTCTGTCTTAAATCAACAGGAACTACAAATCTACAAGGTTGATTTGGGATCCTGGCTTGTGATTGCTTGAGGACAAGCAATCTTATAAAGGGCAGACTATAATGCCCCCTCCTAGAGATTGAACTAAGACTATACCCTCCAAATCATTTGACTTCAAAATATGCTTCTATAAATTCAGAAATTTTATTTTATAAATATATATATATAAAGGTTTGAAAGGGACGCAGCTATGAGCAGTCACTACAGGACAAAAAACAACTTTATCCTATAACAGCATACCTTTGTCTTAAGCACTAAAGACACAAGGATACCAAATAAAAAGAGATTGCAAAAGTACAAGACAACGCTTACATTAATTAATGAATTATACTTAAGTTTATTTTCTAAGAGGCATACGCATGGGTTATGACCGTTGGAGAAAAAGGGGTATATGAAGGGTCATAACCATTGGAGATATAAGGTATATAAAGAAGATAAATCTAAGGGAAAAGGACATCAATTTGTGAATCAATATTATGACTTATTTCAAGTGAATATTACAACCAAAGAGGACGAAACCCCTTAACTTCTCTGAGCAAGTTGGTGGACAAAAACCCCTAACTTGGGTAGATATTAGGAACAATCATTCAAGGAGAATAGCTGCAAATTGGAAGGAAAATTATAGTAGCAAATCAAGATAAGTTCTATTTTAGAATTATTTCATAAGTTATAAATTTGAATATTATAATAAAATTCATAATTTTAGATAAAGTAATATTTATAAATATAATGCAACTATCATTTTGAGTTGAGATTATTGTCTTAAGGCAAAAATAAGAAATGTTCTAGAAAGGGACATTACACAACTAATAGGTTAGTAAGGCTTGATTGTTTGACAAGTTGTTTATCTTGGAAACTGAACATTGAACTTCTATGCTTACCACCGACTAGGTATCTATATAAATCATAGTTCCATGGAGTTTCCTAACGGGGGGACGGAGAGGATGGGGGGCCTAAGTTTGGGGATGGCGGGGGGTGGCGGAGGAGCAGTGCAAATACATATAGTACTTGAAAAATTAGTTACAAAAAGATGTATAAGGAATAAGTATATTGCATTGAACATTAACAATTTAACATTTACGTTTTTAACAATGAAGTTTGAACCAATGAATATTGAACATTGAACATTGAACATTGAACATTGAAAATCAAAATATCGAATTCGGAATTTTCAAAATTTCATAATGATGATTCATGATTGCAATCAAGTATCAACAATGTTCAAAAACAAAATAGTAAATACTCATGAGTTAATGGCTAATGGCATGATGCCTCTAATCATCCCCAAAGTTCTCACCAAACTCCTCATCACTAGAATTGCTGGACTCCACATGCTCAAGCTCCTCCAAACCAATACCAACCATTCTTGTCTATGTATCATCATTATCAATCTGTGTTGGCTCCTCTAGTCTGCAACTCACTACAACAATTACTGGAGGTGTATCTTGAAACTTTAAATTCACAAAACAAAAGCAAAGCAATAGGGTAAAAACAAATACACACCCGCACGCACACACACATAGAGGCACATATAATTTTAGTTCTAACACAAGTTTCTCCCAACTTGGGCTACATGCTATTTAGTCTTGGCAGCCCATAATATCTCACTATATTTTCCAATCCAATGCATCCATCATTGTAGGACCGTACAATGGCAAGACAAGCATGCATACATAGTAAAAGCCATCTATAAATTAATAAATTCATAAAATCTACTTACTAAGCATGCATGTACTTATGCTAAACCACCAAATGTTTATGGAAAATAGCCATGACAGATATCAATCAAAATATCATATGCATCTAGACATTAAACCAATATTCAAACACATAATTTCAGTCTCTTTCGCTAGCTACTTATAGTAATGACTACATAGGTCCCAAAGTTGTATGCCTACTTTACATTTGTATAGCAAGAATTTACAAGTCATAAGAAACTTTTGCCCCACAAAACAATGTTAAAAGGGGACTTGTTTCACCTTTTACAACAATCCTTCACTACAAAACTAGTCCTTTCTTCAGCCCCTCATAAATGCAATTTGCAAATGTGAAAAATAAGCCATTATCCTTTAATGCAAATTTAAACAAAATTAGGGAGGGAAAACCAATTTATAAGAAAAAATGCCAAATAAAAAATAAACAAATAAGGTGCTTAAGGGAACATTTTAGTCTTTCCTTTAACTTTATTTTACTTGTATATCAATGTCTCTATTAGGTCAACATATATTATAAAATCTCTTATTGAAAGCCACCCATCTTTTCCCATGTGTCATTGCTTGAAGGAGCTATTCTTCCAACTTGATTTATGGATGACATTTGCTTTTTCATAACTAAAGTTCGAATAAGGTTATCTGGGCCTCAACATAGTTTAATTCAGTGTTCCATAGGGATGCATCCCCCTCGCAAATCCAATCGTTTCTAGGACGAGGACGTCCCTGAGAAGCGAGGACTCTAGGGAAACATTTCTCTACCACCACCACTAACTATCACTAAGGACTCTAAGACAGGTACCCCACAAGGGGCAATGACCCATTGGAGACTCTGCCCCTAGACTCCCAACCATCACCATCCTATTATCCCCCAGTCTAGGCCCTTGCTCCCCCCGTCTCTGTTCCTGTGTCGCCCCATCCCAAGACTCCATGGGCCATAGGTTTAATTACACTTTTCAAGGCATCAGCATGGTTTTACTTTTACCTATACGTGGAGGTCTAGCCACCAAATTGACAAATGTCACATTAGATGTTTGAGGACCTTCCACTTTTCAAGGTCAAGCCACCTTATTTGATCAAATTAGATCAAACAAATAGATTTAGTCAATATATTCAATGCTGCTAAAGTTATTGACAAACATCTTGTCCACATATGGATTATCAATGTTATTAGAACTTCTACATAGGTTGTGTTTAAGGCATAAATTGTTGGTTCTACAACTTCGAAGACAAAAGGCTCAAATTCACAGCTCCTTTAAGAGGGATCCCATTGCAAATACACAACATTAAATGTTTACAAAAATCACTCACATCCCTAAATGACAACCTATGTCACAAGGTTCGTGTTCGAGTTCGAGTTCAACAAAGATAAAAATATGATTAAGTTCAATAAAGATAAAATTCGAAAAAAAATCATGATTAAATTCACCTAATATAAATTTAAAAATATTAAAATATAGATAAATTTTTAATTTTTAATTTAAATATTGTAAATATATCAAATTTTATATATTAAACATATTAATAAATTAAAAATCTAAATTAAATATTTTAAAATATTGAATTTTAATATAAATAAAAATAAAAACAAAACTATCATATCACATTTTAATATATTAAATTTTAATATAAAAAAATAAAAACAAAATGAAACTATTGTTTCACATTTTAACATATTAAACTCTATAAAAAAACAAAAATTAAAAAAAACAAAGATAAGAATAATAAAAAACAAAAATAAAGAAAAAACCCTAAAATAATAAAAATGAAACTATCATTTCACATTCGTCTGGAAGCTGCAGTCTGCGTCCAAAGCTGTCTGGAAGTTGTAGTCTCTGGCTCAACAGATGACAGTCGTCTCACCCAATGCCAAATGCACTATCCCTTCAAATCTTGCAGTCATCTAAGTAGCCAACACACCAAGGCTGAAATCACTAAGGTAGTATATACTCAACAGTACAAAGTCTGCTTCCAACCAATGCAACATGCCGAACTCACTACAAGATTCAACACAAGTCTACCACTCGCTCAGCCACCATGTGACCACGAGCAATGAACACTTCGTCTATGAATAACACTAAACACCTAGACTGTCAACGATTGTTGCGTAAACACTCCTAATGCTCGGACTCTGGCAAATCAAACAATGAAGCCAGCGATACTATTTTAAATGTTGTGAAGGTTCATTTTATAGGAAAAATATTTTTAAAAACTTTATAAAAACACATTTTTATAATATATTTTAATTAAAAAAAACCCTATTTTGTACAAATTTTAGGGCAAACTGGAATGATTTTTTTAAAATTTCTTGAAGATCGCCAATTTTCAAACTTCATGGATTAAAATCAGTGAACACTATGACAAAGATGACAACAACATTAAACATTTGACATAAATTACTTATATGCCTCAATGACAACATGGCATTAAATGTTTACAAAAGTACTCATGCCTCGATGACAACATGGCATGAACCCTAGCTGATAGTTCTATAAGCATGACACCCCAATCAATGATGATTTATTCGGTAATGTTAATATGTCAAGAATAACAAAAACACACACAAGAAAAAAATAATGGTACTCAAATTTTCAATGACCTCAAAAAATACCCAAATGATCCCTCTTCAATAAGGGAATACAATGCCAATCAATACCACAAATGATAGTTTGACGAGTCATATATATGTATATGACAATAAAAGGGTTTGCTTGATCCATCAAATCTCGTTCTCATTCTCCAACAGTAATTTTGCACAGCTCTATCATGATACACTTGATATTGAAATATTACAAGGCATGGCATTAACTCCTGATGTAGATAGACTGACAAGGCTGATTTTATTCTCAAGCTTGGTAGTGAGATTGAAACCATTCAAAAAGTATACAAGATAAATAAAAGTAAAAAATCCTTCTTAGCACAAGGTGATCCCACATTCTGAATTGTTGTGCTGGCAAGACTATATCCTTAAAAAACACCACTATATCCTACAACATGTTGTCTACTCCACGACCCAATGTAACTCCTTAACTCACAAGTCACCCATTTGATCCAATGTAACTAACCTAAGGTTATGGGTGCCACATATTGTCTACTCCACGACCCAAAACACATCATTATATAAGGGGCATAGATACATAAAATAGGAACATTGTTGCAACAATGTGAAGAACATGAGAGATTGCCACTATTGTACATGTTATACACTCATTTGCATTATGTATATATAAAATGTACAGAAGATTTACAAGGAAATAGAAAAAATATGCAGATAGAGATTTGTACAATATTAAGAGTAAACATCTAGCCCATATGACTATGTAATACTGTATTTTATAGCCATGGATAGCTCTATTGTAAGTGTGCCCTATTGCTTCATTTGTTATGACAGATGTGGAGAACATGAACCAATATTGTACAATATTAAGAGTAAACAACTATCCCATATGACTACATACATAATATTGTATTTTATAGCCATGGATAGCTCTATTGTAACTGTGCCCTACTGCTTCATTTGTTATGGCAGATGTGGAGAACATTAATCAATGAGAGGTCAACTACCTCAGTTTGACCATCAGTTTAGGGATGAAAGAAAATGGAATAGCTCAAATGTTTTCACTTCAGAAATCTGTAGTAATGTATCAGAAATAATAGTGAACGGTAAGTCAAAGTGACAACATACATGCTGAAAAAACAATTCAGCAACTCTGGAAGTATCTGTAGTTATGTTACATGGCATGAATATAGCCACTTTAGAACACCTACACAAACAAAAGAGATATAACCATGCTTTCTAAGAACGGTTGGCAGTCCCCTAATAACTTTTATGGTCATAGATTCCCAAGGCTTGGAGGGAACTGGAAGTGGTAAGTATGTATCGAGCTTTCTATAAAGAAGTTAGATTGACTGCATATTGAACATCTTTTTGTTATATCTTCCGCATTCTTCCTCGTAGAAGACCAATAGCAATTTTTTTGCAAATGCTGCAAAGTCTTCAACTTGTCAAAATGACAACTATATGATCAGATGTGTGCCTCTATGATGAGTCTAGGGCAACTTGAGTCCACTGCAGCATAATGCTGATCTAATTTGTTCCACAAATCATCTCTTAATGTATAATCAAGAAAAAAGAGTTTGATTTATAATTATAGATTATTGTAAAGAAGTGAGAATCGTCACAAATTGTGGATTTGAAGAATAGACTTACTTCTAATCTCTGTATGCAGCAAAGCTGGTATTGAGAATATGCTACTCAACATATCAACAACTCTATAACTTGTACTTTTTTTGTAATTAATAATGATATGATATTGTTGAATATAAAAATCCCATTTAAGACTCTTTTGTCCTTGATTTTTGGAATGTAACTTCAAAAACATCGGGGCTGATGATTAGTATTAAGGATTGATTTTCTTACCACGGATGTAGTGCCTCCATTGCTCAAGTGCTTAAACCAATAAATAAAATTCTTTATCACATAAGTTGTATTTCTGCTTTTCTGCAGAAAGAGTTTTCAAGGGGTATGCAGTGGGTGGCCTCCTTGCTTAAGAACAATGCATATGGCATGACTGAACACATCGATTTGTACCTTAAAGGGATAATAAGTATAATCTTTGTTCTTGAATCATGGATATTGTGTTACCAGATTCATTTGCAGCAGGGCTGGATTCGGGTTCGATCTGAACTGGATCCAGATTCGATCCGACAAGGGATTTATACAAGATCCGCCCAAATGCATGCAGATTCGTCTGGGACAAACCCGGGTGAATCTGGGGCGAATCCGCGATGAACCCAAACGTTCCCAGGCGAATCTATGGCATTTAAACAGGTTTTTTAATTTTTTTTTGCATTTTTTTAATATTTTAACTCATTTGACTATGAATTGACTTCGCCCAAACCCTAAAAGCCTCTTTCCAATGCATTTTAAAGACAAAAACACTACTATTTACCTCATTATGAATGCAAAACACAAAACTCATTCATTTTTGGCTGAACTTTTATTCTTGCTTTGTATTGATGAAATAGAGTTGAAGATTGATCCGTGAAGGTTCCCAAGTGATTGGTTTGCTATTCCTACACATGTGCAATAGCCCATTTGCTACAAAGGAGATTGTAGAGGAAGATTTCTACAAGAAAGATTGGTTTTTTTAGTTTTTTTTTTTCCTACATTTTTGTTTTGTTTTGATTTTTTTTTCATTTCTTCTATGAATCAAATGGCATAAGCTTAAATTTTTTAAACTCAATTAGGTTCTATATATTTTTTTTTGTTTTTATTTGTTTCAATTTCCAAATGTGTTGTTTATTGAATTTGTTGCCATAGGGATTACAATGGCATCCAATTCATCCTCCATGGGCAAACCCCGTTTCAAAATAGACCCAAGTTCACCCCTTTGGAAATATGTTAATATGGTACAAGTAAAAGGTGGAGGGTGTTATATTTGGATTTGCAATGGGTGTGATGTTTAATACTCAAGCTCATACAGTCGGGTGAAAGCCTATTTGTGTAACATCCCTAGGATGGGCATCAAAGCTTAACCAAGAAAAAATAATGTACCCATCCCACCAAAGCAAGTCATAGCCTATATTAGTGAGCAAGAAAAAATAGATGAAGTAGTAGGTCGTAAATCAAATCATCCTTTGCTAAAGAAAGGGTCCCAAGGAATGAAGCCCCCTTCATTGCCATCTAATCTTCAACCTGTAGAGAGCCACCCATTTTTAGACACACCTCAAAGTGAATAACTTGTTGCATGTAAGAGATCAAAGGGCCCATTGGAAATGGCATTTCAGAATAAGTCTCGTGAGATTGTCGATCAACACATTTCTAAATGTTTGTATGCAAATGGATTGGCTTTCAATGTTGTTTGCTCACCATATTGGCAACAAATGGTGAAAGCAATTAATGAGGCTCCAAACAGGTACAAGGGCCCAGGCTATGAAAAGGTGTGTACTACTTTGTTGGAAAAGGAAGTGAAGTTTGCATAGTATTCACTGAAGCCCATAAGGGATTCTTGAGTTGAATCGGGGTATCCATCATTTTTGATGGATGGAAGGATGCAAAAAATCAACCATTGATCAATGTTATTGCAGTGTCCCCTAAAGGGGCAATGTTTCTAAAAGTAGTGGATTGTGAGAGGGAGGTGAAGGATGGTGCATTTATTGCTAATATTCTTTGTCAATCCATTGAAGAAGTGAGGCTTCGAAATGTTAACTCATAACGAACAATGCCAAAAATTGTAAAGCAGCTAGTCTATTTGTTGAGGAGCGTTACTCACACATCTTTTGAACATCTTGAGTGGTCCACTCCCTCGACCTTATGCTACAAAAAATTGGCACCAAAATTGATTGGATCAAACAGGTGTACAATGAGGTTGAAGACATCCAAATGTTCATCACCAACCACCATATGTCACAAGGCATATTCAAAACATTCTCAAAATTGGAGTTGTTGAAGGTAAGTGAAGGAATAAGATTTATATTTCAATTTAGTAATTTTAATTTTTTTTTAAATTTAAGTTTGTGTTTTTTTTTAATTTTTCTTTAAGATTCGGTAAGTTAAGAATCTTTATTTTCTAATTTTTTAATTTTGAAATCAATGTTGAATAGGTTGTTGAGCCTCATTTTGCCTCCAACACAATTGTCTTAAGACAACTTGTGAAGGTTCAAGAGGCACTCTCTAACATGGTCATCAACCAAAATTGGTCCATATAGAGGCAATCTAGCTTTGAAAGGGCAGCAAAAAATCAAACAGATGATCTTAGATGACACTTGGTGGGATCGCAATGAATATCTCCTCAACTTCACCAAGCCCATATTGAGTATGATCTGTTATACCAATATGCATAGGCCTTGTTTGGGAGAGATATATGATGGCATCGACTCAATGATTGAGAAGATGAAAGCCATCATAAATGCAAAGAGCAAGAACCTAAAGAAATTTTCTTCAAACAACTCCACAAAATTATTGAAGAGAAATGGAACAAAATGACCACCCCATTACATCTTCTTGCCTTTGCATTGAGTCCCAAACATTATAGTGGTGAGGTCCTTTCTGTGCCAACAAGGATTGCCCCATATACAGATGTTGAAGTTAGCCAAGGGTACAAGGCAGCGCTTCATAGACTCTTCATTGATCCTAACATGCAAGATGCAGTTAGACAAGAGTTTATAGATTTTGTGCGCTCCAATGACTATAATCTTGATCCTCTTCAAGACAAGCTTAAGGTTGATGTTGCAAGTTGGTGGTGCTTCCATGGCCAATCATTCAAACACCTCTAACCTCTTGCGATGAAAATTTTATCGCAAGTAAGTTTTTTAATATTTATAAATTTTATTTTATCTTTTAAGTTTCATTTATAATTTTAAATTTTATATTTATAACTCTTTAAGTCTCCAATTTTGTCTTCATAGGTTGCTAATTCATCTGCATCTGAGAGGAATTGGAGCACATACTCCTTCATCCACTCAATAAAGCGTGTAACCAGCTGTACTCCAAAAAGGTAGAGGGCTTAGTGTATGTGCATTCCAACTTGCACTTGCTTACACACAAAGAAAGTGGCTACAAAAAAGGGGACACAAAGAAGTGGGATATCGAGCCAGAGCATATTGACTTGGATTCTACCAATTCCCACTTTGTTGCACTTAATGTTGAGGACAAGCGAGCTAGTGAGCATGAGTGCTAGTGCTAGTGCCAATGCCAATGCCACTATTTGTGGTTCTTCTTATAACCACTACCTACGTCATCTAATATGAATGATGATTTTTTTTAAGACCCATGTGACACTGATGTCTGATCAGTGATGGCTGATTGTTGACACTTGACATTATTATTTTTAATTTTGATATATATCATGACATTCGAGTTTGACCAATCGACATTGTAGTATTTTTAATTTTTATTGTTTTATGGAGGTTTTGTTTATTATAATTATATGATCATGATGCTATATGGTATTCTAAACTTAATTACTGCTGCAAATGTGTATATATTTCTGATTTTTATATGTTTTTGTATTAACGAATCCAAAACAAATCCACACCAATAACAAATTGACCGAACCCACAAATCCGAACCCGAATCAGTACCAAGATCAATAACTTAGCATGGATATTCAATCCAAAAACATGACTTGACAACCAATATGAAAGATTTTTTTTCTTACCAAGGGTCTAGTGTCTCCATTGCTTAACTGCTTGAACCAATGCACAATTCTTTATCACATGTTTAAGTTCTTCTTTGTTGCAAAAAGACTTTCTGGTTGTTATGTAATAGGGTTTATTCCCTGCATAATAACAGGGCCTATGGCATAATAGGATGCATCAATTAGAATCTCAAAGAGCTTATGTAAATCAAGAAGAGCAAGCGCTTGAGCAGAGCAAAGGGTGTCCTTTAGCCATTGAAATGCTTTAGTTGCTAGTGCATTCCAAGAAAAATGTACACAAGAGATTGCTACAGCTGTACATAGTGTACACTCATTTGTATTAAATATATTAAAGATTACAAAAATGTTCAAGAAAGCTTCTGAGAGAAGAAAGATGTACACAGAGCTGCATTAATGATTTAAGAAAATACATATCCCACATAACTGTGCATAATCTTTAACAAGTACTCAATCATATGGCTATATCCTAATGAAATATACTAGCTCATTTGACTGTCTTATCTAAATAACATGTCATGCCCCCTTTGCATGTGTCCCCTCAAAGCATTACAAACAACTACTACCGTGTTTGTCACCTATCCATCCATATGTGATCGTTAAAGGTCATAGCATTGATAGAGGATACATAAAATATTTGAGACAACAATTAAAGTCCAAATCAAGGAAGGAAGCATACATAATCCACCAAGAAAGGGAACTTTATGGAACAAATATCGTGGGCTTGATGCTTTGACCTGACTCACCCTTGTATTAGCTTTCACTCTTGTCACACATGATAAAACTGAACTACCCTTTTCATAATGAGCCCTCTTAAAAAAATATCTTCAGAAATAACATCATCAACTATACTTTGATCCTTCTCCACATTTGTTTTGCTTCTACTGAATGAACTTTGGATTTTTCAAGCACTTGGCACTTCATGATAACTGACTAAGCCACTGATATGAAAGATAACAATCCATCCACCTTAGACATCTGCAGTTGGCTCTCACCTACATGAATTGTCTTTTTGCAACTGTAGTCCTATGCTCAGCAGAAATTGATCTTCAATTAATACCAATTTACACAAAATTGAGCAATTTCTCTTCATACATTTACAATTAAAGCATCCTGGTCGCCCGATAGAAATAAATTGCACATCCTCTCTTGACCTAACTTCAATTAAAAATTTCAAACAATCAAGCTCATGCAAACTAAAAGTTGCCAATATTGCCAAATACCAATCTAATAAGTGCTGAAGGAAATAAGCCTTTTCCTTATAATATGCTAAAACCTCACCAGCATCTTAAGTGTCTTAGGCCAGATATTACAATACAGAGGTTCTAAAACTAAAGACGAAGCAAATTGCCCAACAGATTAGCCTCTATTATCTTCTGCTATCAACTCACAGTAAATTTAAAATAATTTTTTAGCAAAATTTACAATCATTCAAAAGATTATTCAAAAACTTTGTTAGTATTGGAAGTTTAGATTCTCCTCTTGAAGGCGCCTCTGATGCTTAAGCCATTAATTGTCCAATGTAAAGTTGTGGCATAGACATGCCATAGGACTGAAATCTCATTAGAACTTTCTTCTTCAATACTAGATAGTATTCCTGAACACTTTATCTGACAGTAGCCCTAAGCCAAGAAAAAGCCATAATCTTAGCAACTAGCAATTTAGGTTAATGTTATAACTTATAGCATCATCTTTTCAAACTTAATCATATTGATGATGTTGTTGGTATTCAAAGTTCGTAGGTTGGTTAAGAATTGTCTAACAGTTAGTAGATGATCACATCCTTCTACTAGCTTGAGGTGCCTATTTTGCATTGAGATTGTGTGAACCTTGATAATCTGTCTCTTCACAATCTAATGCATCTTTAATATAAACAGTTAAGTCAAGAGCCTAGTTATTTCTTCTTCAGGCACTAAAAATTTCATTAGCCATAGCCAATAGCTGCGTGCGTTAAACTAGATCCATTATACCATGAAATAACAATTCACTCTACCATGCATCAGTTTCAACTTTTACAATGCCTCTTGAATCAACCCTACCCAAGTAAAAATTCTAGGCACCATATAGATTTGCATTTGAGCAATGGGCATTGTCTTATCATGGTGATCTATAAATCTTGGAAAACCCAAAAAGACATCAAAATTCAAAACCTTTGTTGATGTATGGATTATTCACACAATTCTTCACTATAGGACAAAATTACCCAAGACAATTTTTAAAAAGCCAACAAACTTGAGAATTGCACTACAAAAATCCCACAAACAGATTAAAATACAGCGTCTTCATGCCTTATAGCTAGTCAATTTGCCAAAGTTTGTGATAAAACTAATCAATCTTTGTGAAATTTTCAGCATGTAGACCTACACAATTCCTAACTTCCTTTATCAGGAGAATTTTTTTTAAAAAAGACCTAGTAATAACAAGCCTTCCATTAAAAACAATATGACCACATTTTCATGTAACTGTAATAAGGCATTACCAACATCAAATGTCAAGTGTTTAGAGATCTGATATCTATATATGATTTTACATCTTCTGATAGTATAAATATATATTAGTTGTGAAAGTGTCTGATCAAAGTGGCCATAAAGATTTCTGTGCCTAATATGTGTGTATATGTGAGGGCACACTCTGCATGCTTATATGTGTGCAAGTGCACGTGGATGTAAGTATCTGTGAGCAAGCAATCGTAAATTTCAACACCAACTAATGAAAACTTTAACAGCTATACATACCGGATTAAGGAGAGTGCATATGCCACATTTCCACATAGAATCACCTTTGCTTGTACTTGTTGGATTTTCCACTGTGGCTGTTGAAGTTGAAGACCCTGGAAAAACAATGCCTTTAAGCCTACTATCACTTTCACTAATTGGTCCTCAACTCTTGTTGAAGGGCCGTAAAATCCATTTTCTCTTTCACTAGCTCTTTGAACTCCATCATTCCCTGATGAGGAGTCACTATTTCCTTATAGTCGGCAAGACTTAACAAATGAGCCGCCGATACATCTTCATCGGTCAGACAACCGTCGGTCAAAATGACTTTCTAAAGTCTCTCCGTCGGTCTACCTTACATCGATAACTCAACTTCACTTGATCTTCAACGAGACTTACTCCTATCGGCCAAGTCTTTCATCCTTCTGCTGATGCCCGATGACATTTACCTTCGGTGAGACTTGTTCTGTCGGCGAACACTTGCAATCTTTGGCCGATGCGCCGATCACTCTGATGTCATCTTTAACCTTCACTCGTCGGCGAGACAATTACTATCGGCCACATTAGGGTTTGCTTGCCGATACACCGATGCACAGTTTACCTTCTCCCGAACCCTAGCACATGGAGATGCTAGGTCAACCTACTATGCAACTCGGACTGTCTGGATCCTTTGCACCGCCGAACAATGAAACAAAACAGAAAACAAAAAACGGATATTTGTACAACGAAGCCATTCCACTGATTTCGATAGAAATCTTACCAATGGAATGCTTCAATGAACCATTCTGCAACAAACTACTGAAAGGAAAATCTACTATGCACAATAAGAGATTCTTGCACTTAAAAACAAAAAGAAAAACACAAGATGGACGGAACAAAGCTTTATTGTTCTTCAGCACATTTCATACACAATACCAGCAAGAACATCAACAAAGAAAAATAGAACCCGAACCGATCCTCCAAATGTTTGTTCTGCTGGGTTTATAACCTACTAATGTGGGAGGCCAACCGTTTCTCAACCGGTCAGTTACAAACTGCCTCCAGCTGTCCTACTGCCCTATTTTTGGCATTATGTGATTAATACTTTGACAAATGTGTCCTAAGTCACTTGGGACTTACAAAACAACCTAGATACAAACAGAAATTACATGCATTGGTCAAATAGACCTTATGACAACCCAGAACATGATTTTCTAGGTGCTCCTGCACCATTCCCAGAAGTGACTAGAGCAGCACACCAAATATTATCTCTAAGTCTTCTTTCCGCACCCATAGCAGCTGCTCGAGTTGGAGTCAAAAGCGTCATCATCTCTCTATCGCCCCCAACATGATTTGGCCCTGATGGTACTAAAACCCCTTGCCGAGCTCTTTTTTCTGCAGCAACCAAAGCACTTTCTCTAAGAGATGTTAAAGGTCGATTATGGGAAAACCCTCCCAAACGTCTCCCAGGGGCATCAAACCCTTGGCCAGTTCCACTGATCCCCTTAGCCATCAGCTCCTCACATTCCTACATAAGCATAAATGAGAAAACACATTTAAATAACAAATTCTGATTCCACATAAACTGTTCCATTTTGAACAGCATTCTATCAGTACTTTATGTTTATTAAATCAACTATATTTGACTAAATTAAAAATCTCACGGTCTTTTTAAGTAGCTCCTAAAATACTTTAAGCATAATGAAACCTTTTTGGGTTTAATTTTAATTTTTTAGTTTATCTGGCTTCTACCATCTTACATTGAATTATATCTAAATGTCAGCCTGTACCAAATGATCCTTATCTACTCAAAGGCATCCTATAAGCATTATCTGTAGAATGTCAGCAATTAGAATGTGGTGTGTATGGAAATTGATTCCTATCAGGAAAAACCTTTCCCAAGTATTTCCATATGTTGTAACATTAACTGTGGTCCAAAATGTGATCTGCATGACAAAAACTTTGTAAATGGGGATAACCTCCTTAATTGATGTCCCGTGCAAACTCAATAAGAACATAAGAGTAATCACAAAGGAAGACACTTTGCCACTAAATCAAACCTACTTCATCTTGAAAACTGTCCCCACTTGTCTGAAGCTTATGCGAAGAATGTGCTTCCATTCTCATTTGAATCTTGTGTGTTACTTTGCATAAAATTCCACAATAGCAGTAGCCATGAGTGTTCACTAGTAGGATCCCCAGTTCAAAAATATTCAAGAAAAAAATTGATCAGATGCGTCCTTTTGTGCTATCAATGTTTTAAATTTATACAAGACAACTGCATTTTTGCCTAAGTATACAGGAGATTTTATGATTTTCAAATTGCAAACAGTCACAGAAATAGGAGCTGGAGAGTGGTGATGGAATGATCTCTGCTAGGGTTTTTTTTTCCATCTGTGAGTTCCTATGAGTTTTTCAGTTCTCTGGTGTTAGATCCTAGTCTTTTAGGTGCGGAGCAACCAATTATGAGTTTGATTTGGGAGGGGGGGTACTGCCCCCCAAAAGATTTTTCTTTCAGACAGGTGGTTGCAGGTTTCAAAGCTCATCTCAGAAAAGGAGATAGCAAAATTGCTGCAGCAGGAAAATGGAAGGTCCAGGAAGTTGCCCCGGCAGGAAGTAAGTGCCTACCAGCTTTGGAAGAAAATCTCGTTGTCAGTCTGGATATTGGTGAGTTCACAAGGAATGTTTCCTCCCTCCATGGTAGGAGCTTGATTTACAGATTCCTGGGAGTGCAACTTCTGCTGGAGAATTTGCATGCATGGGTTAAAAGAAACAGGAAGCTGAATGGTGAATACGAAATCAGATCATGCACCAGAGGATACTTTTTGCTATTTTTGCTTCTGAATCTGATAGAGACAAGATTTTTGGAGGGGGTCTTTACTCCTTCAGAAATGCAGGTCACTTCATGAAACACTGGAATCCAGGTTTCACACCTACATAGGAAATCCCTACCACTGCCCCGGTTTGGATTCACATGTTTGCTGTATCCCAGGAATTTTGGTCTAAATGTCTTTGATAAGATTCCCAATTCCTTGGGAAAGGCAATACATACCTCTAGACCCTTACGTGGAGATAACTCTAGACCATTTCAATTTTTCGAGGATCTATGTGCACCTAGATCTTTCAAAAGTGCTGACGAATATCTTCTTGAAAGCTGGGGAGGTGGAATGGGAGCAGAGTTTGGACTATAAGAATATCCCATTCAGATGCAGAGATTGTCATGAATATGGTCACTTGATCAAAGAATGTTCTTCCTAGCAAAAGGAAGACATGCAAAAGAAAATAGGTCAAGTAGGATGAGATGAAGATTTCATCAGATCAGAAAGGAAGAACACCACAAGGAACAAAAATGGTCGAGAAAAACACAAGGACACCAACCGAGACATAATCAGAGGAAGAATTTATTCTTGAAACACTAATCCCAGAAGGCAGAAGGGCAAAGAGGAATGAAAGTCTCAAAGAGGAATAAAGTAAGGAGATCTGGAAACACTTTTGGAAGAACCTGCTTACATCTTGGAAGGCGAAGAAAGGAAGGAAAAGATGTTGAAAAGCAAGAAAAAGAACCTTTTCTCTGGATAAGGAAGAAAGAGAAGACCTAAACAAGAGAAAGGATTTTAAGGAAGCTTCAAGTTCAGATCAAGGTACTAGAGATTCTCCAGCTAAGTGTACAAAGAAATGACAAGCAGAAAGGAGACTTTGGCATTTCCAAGGCAGGTCTTTTAAGGAAAGTAAAATTCATCTTCAAAACATTGGCATGTCTATGCACAACAAGAATGATCCAGATCGTTAGAATCTCAGCACAATCTTCTCACTGCTCAACAATTTGAACTGTCATATTCAGAAATTAGGCTGTGAATCTTCAGAAGGCAGGCATCTTATGGGAGATACCTTTGAAACTATTTTGGCAATAAATGTTAACACTGGAGAACTTACAGTCATTTGAGAACAAATGCACTTTCTTATTAATGACACCCATATCATCCATATGAATCTGCATAACTGGCCCTGTATCCCAAACAGTCAGAACCAGATCCAGATTGGCCCCACAGTCATTAATGTAGTTGATGAAGAAAATGAGCTGCTGTGGTTTGCTTTCCGTTTGCTTGGTGATGGTGTGTATAGGGTAGTTGTTTATTTGCTTTATCTGTTTTTTCTGCCTTTGGGTTTATTGTAAATGTGGCTTTTAGTGAATAAATATTTTCAATTTTATCAAAAAAAAATTGTGAAGAGTCACAACTGTGTTCATTCTTTTTTGAATGTGGTATCAGGAATTCCAATAAACCGACCCTCAATCTCCTTGATTTTCCAATCAGTGGACCAGCCCCCTGGGAAGACTGGATATTATGGACCCCAAAACTATGATTGATCTAAAAATTCAAGGAAGAAATTGGTTCTCTCAACTCATGTTCTTATATGCAAATTTCTAAGAAGCTAACATTCTGTGAAAACTCTTATATATAGATTAAATCAAAATGGAGACTGGAGGAAAAATAGAGATCCAATTCAAACAGGAGATTCTTTACCTTTGATTTTTGTATGGCAGAGGAATGCAAATCATCTTTGCTAATGATAAATGGTTTTTCTACAACTCCAGCCTCAATATGCATCCATGAACTCCTTTCTTCAAGCTGGAGACACATGATTTCAACTGTTCCCCTGTGGGCAAGAGTATAAGCTCCTGGATGAGTAAATAGAACCATATATCTTGGAATCTATTGGCAGATCCTTGGGAGTTTTCTTTGCTTGGCAAAGGCAACTTTGAAAAAAAAAACACTTAGAATTTTTGTCCAGATGGATCTCTAGTAACCTTTCCCCAAGACTTTGGTTTTAAGCAACCTGATACAAAAATGGATACAGAAACCGGATTATGATGGTCTTCCTTTTTGATGTCACTATTGTCATTAACTATAGGCCACTTGAAAACAAATTGTCCAAAATGTCAAACAGTTGTCCCTAAATAGGTAGATGCAATGATTTGAAAACCCTAAAATACAATACTAACTGGAATGCAAGATTGGAGGCCTAAAACAACACAGATACCATCAATCATCAGACAATGGAGTACAAATGGAAAGGGCTCATCAAATTTAGGTCCAACAAAACCTTCTCATAAGGAGAGTGTGATTGATCAAACCCCTTGTTAATACCCGATCTGAGAAATTTTAATTGTGGCTCTATGAATCACCTTGTTGGCCCTATGGCCCTGTATCCATGTAATTTGTTTCTTACCCCTATGTGAATCTCCCTTCTACCTTATTCGAGATGCCAGTAAGTATCCATGGGCCATTCGGTTTGAAATCTAATGTGAAATTCAAAATCTTTGCCTTAGCCTTCACCTTTTTGTTCTATCCACTCATTGACTTCTTGTTGGAAATCAACCATGATTTAAGTGATTTCTTTTGTCTATTCGGTGACCAGTTACATGAATTTCAATAGTGAGCTAGAAAAAATGTTAATTAAAAGCAAAAATGTAATGCAAAGACTAATGAATTCTATAAATGTCATTGAGTTTTCAGGTGAAGTTTTAACCAAGGATTCAAGTGAGAAGATTGGATGGCTTGGTAAACCAATCCAAAAGATTTGCTAAATAAAAAAAATAAGCTAAGAAGCAGAAAGCAGAAGCCAATATTTAGCTAAAAACGTGGATGAGGTTTGTGAAATGTCTGCATCCTTGAGGATGAGATAAGAGATGCATAAAACTATATTTCAATACTTACAAATGAAAAAAAAGACAGCAGAAAACAAAAGCAATCATGAGATACAAGCACTCAAGGTTGTACTGGCTGCATGTACAGAAGAGTTAAGTAAAGTCCATATCAGAGTAAATTGCCAGAATTCTGAATTATTAAAACAGGTTGCTTTGTTACACAATCAACAAAATTATTTCCAAAGCAATGGCCAACAGAATCAAGGTGTTAGTACCTGAGATTATTTTAGAAGAGCAGAGTGGTTTCACTCCAGGAAGATCAATCATAGATTGAATTATTATAGCACATGAAGTAATACATACAGTGAAAAGGAGCAAAGCAGAAAGGATGATCATCAAACTAGATATCAGGAAAGCATACGACCAAGTAAACAGGCAATTCCTATTAGAAGTAATGGAAAGATTTGGATTTTGCACAGAATGGATCAATTGGATCAGAAGCTGTATATCGTCTCCCAGATTCTGAGTATTGATAAATGAAGGTCCACAAGGTTTCTTTGAGTCTTCAAGAGGACTCAGGCAAGGGGACCCATTATCACCATTCTTGTTCATAATAATGGCAGAGGCATTGGAGAGAGTTATACAAGAAGAAGAATGCAAGGGCAGGTGGAAAGGAATAAAGGTAGTGCCAAATCTGAACCCAGTTACACACCAACAATTTGTGGACGACACAATCCTATTTGGTATTGCAAGCAGGAAAGAAGCAAAGGTAATGAAGATGGCTTTGGACAAATACTGTCAAGCCTTGGACCAACACATTAATTAGAAAAAGTCAGAGGTTTTTTTCTTCAATACAGATATAAGAAAACAAAAAGAGATCGCTCACATAATGGGAATCAAAGTTAGCCAGTTACCAGGTAAGTATCTTGGAATTCCATTGTTGTAGGGGCCAGTAGATCCATTCTTTGGGAACCCCTAATCACAAACTGCGGTTCAAAATTTGCCTCGTGGAAGGGGAAATGGCTGTCCTCTGCAGGAAGAATTTTCATGTTAAAATCAGTAATCTCTATGGAGGAGATGTTACTGTGGTGGAACCTATGGAGTTCATAAAGAAAAATGTTGCCAGTCTTGAAACTCTTAATAAAGACAACATTATCACATTGGCCTATGCATGCAAGAATACTACAGAAGAATTCCAGAATTTTGGAGTGCAAATCATCTCAGACAGCACGAATGCTAGTGAATAAGTAACAACACTTGCTAGTTTGTTTTTTTCAGCATCACAATATTTCATGTTAGGAAATTCACAGGATAAGAGTTTTTCATTTCTGCAAGTGAATGCGCAAAGACAACTGACAGATACTGTTTGAAATGAATAAAATAAACATTCTAAACAAAACCACTGTTTGAAATTGTCACACCGTTGTTTGTATAAAATGTTCTCTCTTAGCCAATCCACTGTTTTTATGTGAGAGCTTCACAGAAGAGAATTTGGAGGACTTTAGAGTTCCTTGCTCAGTCCTGGTCCTCAAGTTATCCCATTTGATCTCCTCAGTTTACTCTGGGATCAGAAAATGGGGTTAGAAAGACCTCTTTGCTCTCAGATATATTTGTCGGAAAGATGCCCTCGGCTTTTCTGTAGATGGCAGTATTTTCAGCATATCAGTGCCCAAGATATAACACGTCATCATATGTAAAAGAACTGAAAGGCCTAAGATTTGTTGTTAGCAGGGCCTGGAAAATGGCAATAAAAGGCAATGTTCAAATTTGGTATTCCCTGAGTGCCAATTTTAATAGAAGGTTCAAATATTCACTGCATAGCCAAGTTGTTGATGCTGTAAGGCAATAAAAGATCTTATTGGACAAAGGATGCTATAACAGCTGCTGACCTTGAGCTGTCTCAGGATGCCATTCTAACTGATTGCTCATTAGAAGAAATCATTCAGGAGTCTATGAAACATATCTATAACCTGTCCATCAACACAACCATTGATTATGATTTCCCTAGAGAGAGTCCAGATTATTTAGTTCACAGAGGGAACATTGCTTCTTCTTTTAATATGACATGGGCCATGAAAGATCGAGATTGTTTGCAGTGTTTTTTTTATTGTCAGACTTGACAGCAGTGTAGTTGGTCTTCCAGGATGAAGCCCTGTGAAAGGGCTTTTGATGTGTTTATAATTGGAATTGGATTTATGCTTCTGGATAAAAAATCTCATGTTAGTCAGACAATCATAATCATCTGAAGATAAGCTTCATGATGCACCCTGATCAATATTTTAGTCAACATTTTGAATTTTCTATGGTAACGAATGAGGAGAGGCCTCTTACAGATGCACTAGTTTGAACTATCAAAAAAAAAACATTTTAAGCTGGTGAGGTTCAGGGCCCCATTGCTAGCCCATGTTTATTAGGACACCCAAATTTGAAGAATAGATGCAGAGAAAACTTCTGGAACTGAATGCACACTAGTCACAGGAGAGAACCAAGGGACTGCCCCTAATCACCAGACATATTGTCCCAGCCATGCGAATGGAAAAAACACAATAGGTTCACCAATGCACATACAGCTAGGAGAATTCCTCAACCCTTTTTGCTTGGTTTGCAATGCAACTGATAGATAGCCAGCATTCTCTAGTTTAATACCCATAGACAAAACACCTTCTCAAAGAAGACAAATCCACCCTCTAAAAGACATAATACCAAAATTCACTCTAAATCAGGGTATTTCTTTATACATCAAAATCATTTCAATGATCCTAAACCATGAAAACTGCAAAATCAAGAACCCAATTTTACCTTGGTGATCTCATCAAGCAGTTTGTAAAACTTAGCATCATGTGCACCATGTTCGTTATGGGTGAGTTCATGCAACATGGTGCCCAGCAAGTCCTCGTAAGGGTAAAACGCTGATTCTCTAATAGGCCTCCTTAATCTGATCTTAATTTCTGCACCACCTCCAACATTTAATCCTAAAAGAGAAGGATTGCTGGGGCTGCAACCAATAAAGGAAGCAGAAATGAAACACATTTCTTGAAACACCGAACATCTAAATCAAACACGAATCATGCTAAAATCAACCACAATGCACTCAGACGTGAACAATTTCAAATCTGTAATATAGGAAAATATAACATAACCATGGTTAAGATGAATACAAGAATTCAGATACCAGCATGACACGCCATTTGCGCTTGATCATAATTGGCTGGACCTGTTTGGCCACAGATTCGAGAAGCTTCTTGGCCTCGGTGCCTCTGTTTCTTCCTAGAGTTTTGATTTCTCATACCTTGCAAAGCTGCCCTGATTCAATTGAGGCCACTGGCATTCTCGCCTAAAAACAAACAGCTGAAACTTTTGGTGGCAAAGAATGGTATTACTGGGGGTTGCCACCCACAAATGGTATTTGAAACACACGAATGGTTGAAAATCTGTCAAACCACTACAGCTTTCAAAATTCATTTAACCTGGTCTCCCAAGCTTAGCACGTAGAAAGATGCTTAAGCTCCTTAATAATGCCCAAGGCGTTCCCTTTCTGAAAGGAAAGACCTCCATCGGCACATCCATGGTGAGTATTACCCCACATCGTCAGGCAGACGATTGAAATCATCTTCTTCATTCGTTTTTCCCCCAGTTAAAATCTGTCAAATTTCCACCGTTTTCGTTTGTTTTTCTTCGTTTCCCCTCGCCGTTTTTCCCTAAACTCGTCGGTTGTTCTCACGCCGGGAAAAATATCGTGTCCGCTGGATACTCTGAGATTTCAAAAAAAAAATTCAAAGGAAAAGGAGAGGGAAAACGGTTGAAAGCAAATAACTGAGGCGAGGATATCCAATTGCAAGATGGGCTCTTTATCTCTTAAACCTATGTTTATTATTAAGCATACAGAGACGATTCTAAGCGACTTTTGATTTAATTTAGATGTTGGACTCTCAAGGTGTCAATGAATGAATGAAAGATTTTAATAAGTTAAATCTTCAGTAAATCTCTTGAGCACATGTTAACATGGATAAATAGCCTCTACAATGGAATTGTCTTGTGAAAATATTTTGGGACTCTCAAGGATGTGGGAAAATGGATCACCTTACTTGACACACGAGTCTTGGGAGGGTTGAATAAATAGATGCCATTACTTATCAAAATACAAATTTGTCGTCAAAGCATGTATAGATTTATTGTTATATAATTAATTATGTAATATTAAAACATTAATTCTTAATATTTATAAACCGGCTTTAAAATATATATTTAAATGTTACCTTCAATTTCCTATCGGCATATAGGGAGAGAAAGAGAGAGAAAAAAAGAGAGAGATGGTAAAAAAGAAGAAAACAAAGAGATCAAGAGAGAGAGAGGAGAGAGAGGAAGAAAGAAGGGGGGATAGAGACAGAGGGATAGGGAGAGACGAAGATAGAGACTGAGAGAGATAAAGAGAAATGGATGGATAGAGAGGGATACAAACAAATAGAGAGAGATAGAGATAGAGAGATCAAGATGGATACCCTTCTTCTCTCTATTCTCCCTCCCTCGCTCTCTCTGTTTCTCTATCTCTATCTCTCTCTCCTTCTCTGTTCCTCTCTCTATATAGTAAAATTGTAAGGGCTGAAAGATTCAGATTCTCGTAAACATTTAGATTCTGCAAACAAAAATCATAATATATTTAAATAAATAAATTCATATAAATAAGATTCATTAGAAAAAAAATTATTGTCCAATTTCTTTTTTGGTTCCATAGTTTTTGTGATTTTCTTATTTTCAATTTCTTTTTTTTTTTTTTTTTTCCAATTTCTTTTTTAGTTTTTAGTTTTTAGTTTTTCCAATTTCTTTTTTGGTTCGATTGTTTTTGTGATTTTCTTATTTTCAATTTCTTTTTTAGTTTTTAGTTTTTATTTTTTCCAATTTCTTCTTTGGTTCGATAGTTTTTGTGATTTTCTTATTTTCAATTTCTTTTTTAGTTTTTAGTTTTTAGTTTTTATTTTTTCCAATTTCTTTTTGAGTTTTTTTTTTTTTTTACCAATTTTTTTTTTTCAATTTCGTTTTCAAATAAACTATAGAAAAAATATATCCCTCGACGTACTTTAGATATATTTTTTAAATATAAATATACTAGTCCTAATTCCTTTATAGAGTGTTCCCAAATTATTACAGATCACCAACACCCTTAATGATCTTATTTAATTTTATAACCAACTCCTTTTAATTGTTCTATGACTTTTAATTAGACTTAATTTCTTTTCAAAAAAAACTTAGTTACAAGACACTTAGTTTGATAAAATGAAATAATTTTATCTCGTAAACTCTTACCAAAGTTTTGAATTAAAACATTCATGAAGATTGAACTCGAAAGACACAACCTAATAGTAATTCTTAAAATAATTATTTCTACGAAGGTTATGCATGTAGCCATGTCTTTTACTTGAAACTGAAAAGTACTTTCAATCCATACATTTTAATTACCTTTTGACATACTATAGACATATTCAAAGTAAAAGTATGGTGGACCTTGCTCAAACTCTTTAAACTCCCAACTCCAAATCCAACAAATCCTTTAACATGTTGTGATAAATGAAAAATTATATCTTTTTTTTATAGACAAACATTTGGATGACACACTTTATGCGGTAATCAAAATCTCTCTCTCTCTCTCTCTCTCTCTCTCTCTCTCTCTCTCTCTCTCTCTCTCTCTCTCTCTCTCTCTCTCTCTTCTCTCTCTCTCTCTCTCTCTCTCTCTCTCTCTCTCTCTCTCTCTCTCTCTGTATATATAGTAAAATTGCACAATTAATCCTAATTTCTTTATAGAGTGTTCCCAAATTATTACAGATCACCAACACCCTTAATGATCTTATTTAATTTTATAAACAACTCCTTTTAATTGTTCTTTGACACTTTTAATTACACTAAGTTTTTTTAACCTACTTACCTAACTCAACATATATCTTAACATAATTTACAATAAAGAAATAAGATTTACCATCTAAAAAAATGTTTAATAAAATAATTGAATACTAACTTCCAAATTATATATTGCATTTAACTATAAATTAACCCCTACACTTAACATGAATCCATACCTACTCTTACCCACTACTATATTCAAAAACCACTTTACTTGTGTGCATGTCAACATATTTATTTTACTCCATTTTTTCTAATCCAATAGTTCAACGAGGTCCAATTTTTGTTATAATACTTGTGGGTATAGGAGTCAGTAGTTTAACACTATTTATACTATATATTGTCAATGATTATTCCATGTGTAAATCAAAAAATGGCCAAATGTTGAACACTCTATATAAGTACTTATAATTGAACGAAATTTCTAAAAAGCAAGAAATCATGTGATGCCACATTTGTGCACCAACAAAACATGACTTAATGTACAACTACTGGTCTAATCTTGTGTTATGTCGTTTCGGACACCTAAAAAAACATGCTGAAGTGGCATCATATTTGATGATCTGGACCTAAAACCTTAGTTATAAGGAGGGCCTTGCCAAGTAAGCTCCTGTAAAATAAAAGATTTTTCAAGATTGTCATGTATGATTTTCACAAGTGTAAAGTTAGGGTGTTCAACTACTGGCTGCTCTCCCCTACCACTGCATTCTTTCAATGTTCAATAGAAGAATTGAAAACATAAAGACACAATCCTAATATTTTATGGATACAGTTTTGTTGAGAAGTTGTTTTGCATCATTTGGATATACCACTCAATTATGTTATATCTAAAACAAATGGAGATAGGAAGAGCTAGAACATTCACTAATTTATAAAGTTATTGTAAGTGGATGAACAACCAATACATCCAATATGAAGGACATGATCTTAGCCAAGAACTCCACTCAGCCAAAATAACATTAGTTAGGGATTGTTATAATGCTTCACATATCTAAAGCATTTGACAATTGTGATATGAACTTCCTCCTAAAGACTCTATGAAATTTTAGTTTCAACAAATAGATGATGGATTGGATAAAATGTAGTATTTGCACCCCCTCATTCTCCATCACAATAAATTATCCAAAAGGGTATATAGTTGAAGAGGATTAAGGCAAGGAGATCCCCTCATTCCTAACTACTTATTATCATGGAAAAAAACACTCTAAGAAATATAGCTTTCCACTAACAAGAAAGGAAAATATATGGCTAGCTAGTTGCAAATGGAGATCTAGATACATAGGTTATCATTTGCAGATTACATATCTTCTATTCCACTCTTTGTCTTCCTAAAAGAAACTAAATCAAAGCAATTCTTCACAACTAACAATAGGGTTTAGGGCAAAACAAGAAATGTACCAAACCACAAGAAAAAGGTGATTCTTAATATCTAGGAATACAAAGAAGTGTGGCTACCAATGAATTAACTAGGATTTTCAATACACCAGAAAGCAACAATTGGGCTAAAGGAAAAGAACCAACACAACACTCATGTCAAGGCACCTCTAAAAGAATAACAAGAGTAGAATATTGTCATTGTATAGGTTGAATGGATGAAATTGCATGTAAGTGTTGGCAATTGTTATTATTTATATACATTATTAACATAATTATATAATTAAAGGTTTCATTTACTTGTTTGTGTTTGAAAACAATATTTTGATATGGCTACAAGTGACGAAGAAAAGAATACGAACATCATAACTCCATTCAAGAGTATTGACTTATTCTTTGGGAATCTCTCTAATGCACCAATAATCTTTTTAGAGTGTCATTTTGAAAACATAGGAAGAAAGAAACATGAGAAAAACATACGTAGAGAAGGGGGAATTCTTAATATCTAGGAATACAAAGAAGTATGACTACTAATGAATTAACTAGAATTTACGATACACCAAAAAGCAACAAATGGGTTAAGGGGAAGAGAACCTACACATCACTCATGTCATGGCACCTAGAAGAATAATAGGAGTAGAATATTGTCATTCTATAGGTTGACTGGATGAAATTTCTTGTTATTAAGTGTTGGCAATTGTTATTATTTATATGTGTTATTAACATAATTATATAATTAAAGGTTTCATTTACTTGTTTGTGTTTGAAAACAATATTTTGATTTGGCTACAAGTGACGATCTTGAAAAGAATACAGACATCATAACTCCATTCAAGAGTATTGACTTATTCTTTGGGAATCTCTCTTATGCACCAATAATCTTTTTAGAGTGTCATTTTGAAAACATAGGAAGAGAAAAACATATGTAGAGAAGGGGTAAGGGAGACGGAGATGGAGAGAGATAAAGAGAAATAGAAACGAGAGAGGTAAAGAGAGAGAAACATATGTAGAGAGATATTGTTGTTTCCTATAAAATTATTATAGGGACTTCCACCTATTATTAGATCAAAACCTCCAATTGAAATAATCATTTCATCAAGTATTTCTTTGTCAAATTCTACATGTCTTCCACCTTAATAATTTTACTCTTAAGATGTTATGTGGAGAGAGAGAGAGAGAGAGAGTTCAAATTTCATATTTTTAGATAATTAGGAATTCTCAATCTAAAATTATAGCATGTCTAAATTTAATTTAAATCCATTTGACCTCTAACTTGTGCAAAGGTCTAAAATTATAAAAGTGATGGGGTCACTAAGTTTGATTGATCTTCGTATCGTGTGACATCCCATGAGACAATGTCTATTGAATTATGACAAATATGAGGCTTGTGCTAAACAAACATATATTCTTCAAATAATATATATATGTGACAATTAATGGAATGCAACTAAACAAGAATATAGAAAGGGGATTCATGCAAATAGAGACTAGACACCAAACATAGGGATCTTGAAATCCATTACATTTATGCAAATTAATTCACAACACTCGAGGAAAAAAATGGTTGGTCCATACAAATACAAGACAATTCTCATTCACTTAAAGACATGGCAATTGAACTTCCACAACTATTCGGCGTACCTATTGCACACCAAAGTGTGATTTCTAGTCCTAGACATGATGGACTAGTATGGGGTGCCATATTACTGTAAGTAGGAAGTAGATGCATCCTATTAAATTAGACATTATGTCATGGTGATCCAAGACACGATGTTTTTTTAGATAGTGTATGCGGAAGACAAGGATGATCATGCAAACCTAGATTGGGTGCCTCTTCTTGATATCATTGTCACTAAGTAATGTGTGTCAAACTAGGGAGAGATTATAGCTAGGAATCTTAAAAAGAAATTTCAAACAACCAAAAGATGTCATTTCTATACGTGTTCTTATTATGTTGATGCTCTTTGTGTGTCCCTTCAACCCAATATAAACAAAATCCTTGTTGGTCCCAACAACTAAACTTGCCTATGCATATTGTATATGAACTCCTTTGTGGACACAAGTATCACACTCACTATGTAATTGTCTATAATTTCTTTCTATCCACTATATATGAATCCATTCATGAAACTAAAATGCCAAGGATTCCTCATTTATTGAAGGAGGGTTTTAAGAAAATAGTTAGTTAGCAACTATGCCCATTTACACCACCATTAGTGTCAATGAAACTTTCACAATATCCAACAAATTACCCTAAATTATATTTTAGAGGAGCTTCTAGTTATAAAGGTTACTATAAACATGTCCATGGTATTAAAAAGAAAAAATAACTAACTTTGCAATGTTTCCCATCACTTTGTATTCATGTTTTCAAAAGATACTAGGTTATGAAGCTCAGAGTTGCAAGCATTTTGAGTTTCTGCTTTGAAATTAATTACTATGGGTCATGGGATCCAACTAGCAAGGTCAAGAATTGCTTGAAGATTCAATGTAGTAGTAATAGTCTTTTGTATGAACATGTGGTATGGGTCATAAACATTCTCAATGTAAATGTTGAAACTGATGAGGAAGTGGTGAAGAATATGAAGAAACATGGTATGTGAAAAGAAACACAATCTAACCTAGGACTGGAGTTGGCATTGGTAGAAAAGAAGAATATAAGGTTAATCTTTTAGAAGGGAGGATAGCTAATGAAATATGTGCTACAAAAGAAATTATTTTAGAGTTGGCATTGGAAGAAAAGAATCCAAAGCTATATGGACATTATAACTCTAGTAGTGCTCACTCCAAATGTCACAATTTCATGGGTTACACTTTTGCTACCAAGAAGCTCACTCCCTAAATTCATCAAGAAAAAATTGAAATGTGTTAGAATATCTATACTACTCAAGTTCTATATTTCTAGATAGGTTGAGATTTCATTATCACTTGGAGATGCTTCAAGGGTTTCAATGTCAACATGTCCCTTAATGCAAATAGTGCTTTAGTACTTGCAATAACCTAAACATTTGGATATGGTTTTAATTGGTGATCCTAAGATGGAAATGAAATATTCAAATAAAAATGTGGAGAAGGGTGACAATCTAGAAAGGAATCAAAGGCGGGCAACCTATGATTAAACAAACACTAAGGAGAATATTTTAAATGAGTCAAGAGATGGAAAGATGTAGAGGATAAGTTCGAGTTTTATAATCAAATATGTAATGTCATAATTTATCATGGGAAAAACTCTAAAAAAACATGATTAAATTTTTTTTGTTAACCAATGCTTGCCACAAGGTAAAAACACAACACATTACAAGTGACATCACCATGTGTGATGCCACCTGATACCTATAAGTGCCTAAAACTGAACGAACATACATGGCATTTGATGATGATCTAATAACCCAACTCATGACCTTGCATGGCATGAAATTAATATAACTTGCACTTCAACTTCCTCTTCCACAATGAAAATGTCTTGTTAATAGGTTTTAGAATTTCCCATGTGTCACTTAGAAGTCAATCAAAGTTAACCACAAAGTGTTCGCAACCTCTTTCTAAGTAAAAACCTTTGTTTTCAATCAAAAACTATGAGTTTGCCTCATTATCATTGGTTCACCCTAGTGAACATCTTGTTTTCCCTAGTGAACATCTTGCTCGCCCTAGTGAACTAGAGTTCACCTTGACGAATAAATTGCTCCCAAAAGGAGTTAATGTTTATTTTTTCCTCTAATGTGTAAGTCTTTGCATGAGCAAGATTTATCTTATTTTTAACATTTTAACTCAAATTTGGTGTTTTTCTTAGGTTAGTTATCTTTAGCATTCTTTTTGTTTCTATCTCAAAACATATACCTAATATTGCTTTCCTAGAGATACCTCTTTTTGATTCATTAGAAGGGTCCAAATTTGTTTATTGAATAGCTCTAGCTTCATACAAATTTGAGACCAACTAGAAAGCTCCCAAGCTTGTAGTTTTAGCCTCTTACATAGCCTTTGCAAGATCTTTACATCATTGGGTCTAGATTTGTTTATTGAACAACTCTAGCTTCATGTAAATTTAAGGCCAACCAACAAGCTCCTGAGATTCTAGTTTTAGCCTTTTGTATGCCATAATATATCTCTTGCAAGCATTTATTTTAGTGATTCTAAACAAGTTTGTCCCCTATTTCACCATTGAAGAGTTCCACAAGCTGAAGGAAGAGGGAGGAAAGCTTTAGTTGGGTTCCTAAGGACATTGTTGATAACCATTAAACCTACTCCACACATTGGATAAATCTAGTCTCAGGTGCATGGATGTTTTAGTTTAGATTTATTTTATTTTAGACTAGATTTATTTGGTTAGTTAGATTGTTTATACTATTTGTGAAAGAAGTGTTTTAGATGTAGAGTAAATTTGGTTAAGTAGAGAAGATTTAGATTTAGTTTTTAGTTATCTTTCAGAAAGTTTATTGTCTATTTTCTTACTTTTGAGTTTCAAATCTTCTTGCAATTGTTCTTTCTAAAAATATTTCATCACTTCCAGAACTTAAATCCAAAACTAGTAGCTCCCAACAATATATTCCCCAAATGGATTCTTTGGGATCCTCTAATTCGTTCACATAGATTTAGAAGAAGCACTAGGAACTCTTCTAGTAGATTAAGGACTAAAAACTTCAGATTTACTTCTAAGGAAATATACCCATGTCCTTCTACTGTAGTCATCAATGAAAGATGCATAATAAACAAATTTATAAAATGAAGGAACACAAACATGACCAAAAACATCAAGATGTATCACTTGTCCAATATCCCAAAAGATTTACAAGAACAAGATTAAAATTGAACACAATTTTGTTTTCCATATATGCAATGTTCCCAAAATCAAACTCAAGGTTACAATCATTCAACCCCTCAACAAGGTTTGTATTTTTCATGGTCCAAAGACCCTTCTCACTTATGTGACCCATATGTTGGTGTCATTGCCATAACATTATTTTCTCTATTGGAAGTTTTATCTCCAAAGAATGACCATCCTTAGGTACCCCGAAAGCACGGTCAAAAGTAGACACAACACACCTCTTTGCTACTGATTCTAATGGTGAAGGTGAATATTCTACATATCTCTTCACTGTAGGAACAGACGAATTATTATACTAAACTATACATGCATCCATCTGAAATAGAGTGCCAATCTAGACACCCTTAGCAAGCACCATAGCTCCTCTAACCATCTTACACCCTCCACTCAAGAAAACAACCTGCACACCTGCATCATTAAGTTTACTTACAGAAAGTAGGTTCTATGCCAAACTAGGGATATGCAATACACCATTGATGCCCTTCACTCGTCCATCAGGGAATAGGATCAATACTCTTCCACAGTCGACAATCTTTAGATGAGAATCATCTCCAACATACACCTTCTAACCATCATATTCTTCATATTTTGTAAACCGACCCTGATGTGAGGTCATGTGGAAAGAGGCACCGGAGTCTATCAACCACACACATTCTAATGCATGAGTAGCCAAGGCAGCAATAAAAACATCACAATCATCCTCAAAGGATCTCTCAAACTCATCATCAGAGCCAACCTTTTTCTTCTTCTTTTTCTCCTCCTTGAAATCTCTTCTAAGGTGTCTAGCTTTTCCACAGTTCTAACATTTTGCCTTGAACTTACTAGGAGATTTGGATCTAGACTTATCTTGCATCTTGTCCTTCTTACTTTTTTCTTTGGATCTTCCTTGAACTACTAGGGCCTCTTTGGCCAACTGACAAGTTTTCCTTCTCATTTCTTCAGAAAGCAAAGATGCAACCAATTAGTCCATCTTGAACTTGGTGGCAATGTTCCCAATGGCCATAACTAAGTGGTCCCGTGAATCTAGCAAAGAACACAACAAAGTCATACAACAATCCTCCTTCATCTTCACTCCCACGGAGCTCATCCAGGTAACTAGCATATTGAAGGCATTCAAATGATCAACTATGGATCTGCTATCCTCCATTCTAAGAGAGTAAAACCACTTTCTCAAGAATAATTTATTTACCAAGGATTTAACTAGATAAATTTCTCCAATATTTATCCAAAGATTTGTTTCAAAAGTCTCCTCATGAACATTTAACAAAACTGAATCAGTTAAACAGAGTCTAAAAAGACCCTTTGCCTTTATGTCCATTAAGTCTCAATCTTCTTGTTTCATACCTGACAACTTAGTACCAGATATTGCAGCCCATAGAGGTCTATCCATTAGCATATCCTCCATTTTGAGTTTCCACAACTCAATGTTTATGCCTAAGAACTTTTCCATCTCTATCCTTGATGTGCTTGCCATCTCTTCCTACAATAAGATCAAAACCCTCTCTACGCAATCTCCCAATCAAATGAAGACTAGTAAAAAAACCTCTACCCAACACAAAATCCGAGGTGATCAGGCTCTAATACCAAATGATAGGAAGTAAGGTACGTGGAAATGCTTCCTACAATAAACTTTTGAGGAGAGATTTGTGCAAATTTCAACCTTTTAACAATTACAAAAAGTAGAAACACATAAACATAAAATAAACAATATACTTTAACCCAGGTGTATGTGGAGAAAACCCTTTTGGATAAAAACCCCACACTCCAAAGGAATTCAATGTATTATTCAATAAACAACACAGTTACAATACACTAGCAGAGCAAGCCTTTACAAGAGTATCACCAACCAAAGATATGGAGGAATTCCAACAACATAACAATACCTACAAAACTTGGTATAAAACCTCAATCTCAAGAACATAATAAATAGGAGATACAATACACGAAACCATTACATGGTAATTAGAAAACCATGAACTAAAACCACCCAAAATAGTGGCACCCAAATCCTTAGTTGGAAATCCAACACCCAAATTCCAAGATGAGTCTACAGGCTAAAAATAGCATATTCCTTCCACCTGTCATAAGCTCGTTATAATCCACTCACCAAATTGGGTGTTCCATTTTGGCTTGATTATCCCCATCCAAAGTTGCCTTATGATGTGTTGGTCAACAAGTGTAACTCTCCTTTACAACTCTTTTATGTGTTGAAGTTTTTACATTTCCAATGCATAAGGCCCAACTTCTGAAGGCCGTAACTTTTGATCTAGTAGGCCAATTGGGCCCTTTTTTTAAATTGTAGAGCTCAAAGAGGTACACGTGACAGACACTAGGGAACCAATGTTGAACAACCCATAATTGTTGTTTTGGCATAAAACCAACTCTATATCCCAAAAAATTGAGTTTTTCTATTTTCCAACTTGAAAATCACATTGTTTGTAATCTTGACATTAGGTGCAAGGTTGAGACACCTTTCCTAACTCCTCATGTGTGTAATGTGCCATACCTATTTGTATTTTTTAAGATCTTTTTATGTGTTATTTAATTTTTTAGAGTTGTTCTTATAGACTAAACAGAAGATGCAAAAGGGGTTTCAGTTTTCCTGCAAATGTGTGTTGCCAGAACATACAATATATAACATAGAATGCAAACCCATAAAAGATACAATAGATATAAAGAAAATAACAGATGCCCAAATGGTAAAATGGCCAAATATGAATTACTATAACATACCCATGTTCAGATTTGCAACTTGGTACATATGCTGAGACTGGACCAACAAATGGGTATTACAAAATCACTTCAAATCTCCCTGGAATGTGAATGTTTGTTTCAACAAATGCATATAGTAAAGGAATAGGCTCAAATTGCCCCAAATGGTGATTATAATGGTTGCAAACAATGAAGGAAGAGCTGCTATAGAAACCCACGTCCCTCCATGAAGGGTACAACCATGCTGGAGACAACAATCAGCAATAAACACTTCAAAACCAGACTTAAATACTTCCTTTCTAGTCTGCAACAGCTGCTCAACAATGGCGACCAAGGGTGGATGAATATTAGCCACAAAAACCTCTACAAACTCCCTCAATGTGGTACGACCTGCTACAAGAGGGTACGACCAGTAAATAGAGTAGTACGGCTGCACAAAGAACCTCTCACAACCACAAACCTACCATTGCAAATATGTCTTTGTTGCCCTCAAATAAATCTGCAAATGATATGTTCAATAAACCCTCATAGTCTCATCTAACGAACTCCATTTCAACACAACTATGAACACTGAGTGTATCCACCTCTAATGGCACCTTTGGGTGATCTTCCACACTTATAGAATACTATTACTCAGGGAGGTTTTCATCTCCAAAAGCCTCTGGTTTGAATCCTCAAACCCTTCACAAGAACAAACCCTAGTAGAGCTCAATAAGAGAAAATACCATCAACATAGCATAATCCAAAATGAACTCCTTTTTGCCTCATATACTTCCCTCAAGTTGAGCGTTAGGTTTTAGGAGGGAATTTTATCATTTTAAAACATCTTTTGCACTCCTAGGGATGGGCGTCCCACCTAAGTGACTTACTTTATGTTTTATTTCTCATAAAGTCACTTAACTTAACACTTTATTAAAGTCTTGTCAAATAAACATTATATTACTTCAGACTTTAAAATAAATATGAAGATGATGTCGGAATGCCTTGATCTTTAACTTGTCGAAAAGGTCTCGAGGAGATGCATCTAATCCCACTCTGAAAATCCCAATCCGACACCGACCCCAAACTAGTAAGTACTCCATAAGGCACCCAAACTGTCACTGATCATGCCAACTGGATCCAAACCACAACGACACCTCCGAATTGCCCAAACTAATGCCAAAACTCCATGGTTCCCTCACCAAGCTGCTAGTCTACAGGAACCTAATGATAGACTAACTTGTAACTAGAGAGGGGACATTATAGTCTGCCCTCCCTAAGATTTCTTGCCTCAAGCAATCTCAGATCAAGATGCTCCAATATCTACTCATTTTCCCAAGTAGCATCCTCTACTGGCAGGTTCTTCTATTTTACCAGGTACTCTCTGATTGTCCTTCTCAAAGTGTGTTCCCTGGTATCAATTATTGCCTTGGGTACCAAGATCAATTTCCCCTCTTCATCGAGAGGAGGTAACTCTGTTGATGGTGTCACATTATGCCCCAATGCCTTCTTGAGGCGAGATACATGAAACACATTGTGTACCCTGCTACTTGTTGGCAATTCTAACTCATAAGCCACTTCTCCAATTTTCTTGGAGATCTTGAAAGGTCCATAGTACCATGGCTTAAGCTTCTCTGCTCCACTCTTCTTGAGAGTGGACTGCCTATAGGGCTGCAACATTAAATATACCATGTCACCTACTTCGAATGATCACTCAGTCCTCTGTTGATCTGCATATTGTTTCTGTTGATTCTGAGCCTTCTGTATGTTCTCCTACAAAGACCTCATGATATCCTGACTCTCATGTAGAAGGTATTTGGCCTTGGGCACTCTGTTATCACCAAATAGTAAATCAACAAAGCTCGGTGTCTCATACCCATATAAAGCCATGAAGGGTGACATCTAGATGGACATGTGATAAGTGGAATTATAGCAATATTCTCCCATGTGAAGCCACTTAATCCATGCCTTTTGCTACCCTGCTACATAATTCTGGAGGTATCCTTCCACCCATTTATTGACAATCTATGTCTGGCCATATGTCTATGGGTGGTAGCTCGTGTTGGGGGTGAGCTCTGTCCCTGTCAACTTGAAGAGCTCCTACCAAAAATTACTAAGGAACATGTTGTCCCTATCACTAACAATGTTCTATGGCAACCCGTGAAGGCAGAATACCTCTGTGAAAAATAGCTCCGCAACCTGAGCTACAATATAGGTGGTCGGAATGGCAAAAAAAGTGCATACTTTGTCAATCTATCCACCACCACATAAATACAATCCCTGCCTTGGACTTTAGGTAAACCTGTGATAAAGTCCATAGAAATGCCATCCCACTTCCTCTCAGGAATGGGCAGGGGCCGCAATAATCCTCCTAGGAAAGAGTGTTCCTATTTGTTCTGTTGGCATATCAGACACTCTCTCACATACTGCATAACTTCTATTTTGAGGCCCTTCCAAGTGAACCTCTCCTTAACCTTCCTGTAAGTTTTGAAGTACCCTGGATGCCCTGCCATAGGCAAGTCATGGAATGCCCTCAACCTTCTGCTTCATCTCTGATCCTGGCACTAAGAAGATCATGTCCTTGTAAATGATTAGATCATTTACCACTGTGTACCTATCATCCCGAATAGTGCCATCTATTATCTCAATAGCCCATTTATCCTTAGCATATTATGCTGATATCATATCTCTCCAATCATCTAAAATAACACCTAGTGCACACAAATGGGGTCTCTTGGACAAGGCATCAATAATTATATTTTTCTTGCCTTTGACATAAACAATGTCAAAGTCGTAGGCATGTCCTCACTGGCCCACTTCTACTGCCTCTCATTTAAATCCTTCTGACCAAGGAAATGTTTCAGACTGTTGTGATATGTCTTTACTACAAATTTGTTGCCCACTAAATACTAGCTGAATTTAGCTAACGCATGCATGATGGCTAACATCTCCTTGTCATATATGTTGTAACTCCATTCCACACCCCTCAACTTACTGCTCTCAAATGCTATGGGGTGTTTATCCTGCATGATTACCACACCAATGCCTTCTCCTGAGGCATCACACTATAACTCGAAGGGTTTGCTGAAATCTGGTATAGCTAACATAGGACATGTACTCATAATCTCCTTGAACCTGTCAAAGCACTCCTGTGCTCTACCCGACCAACTAAAAACATCCTTTCAAGTCAAATCTGTGAGGTGGGCAGCTGATTGTGAAAACCCCTTCACAAAATGATGGTAATAACTACAAAGACCAAGGAATCCCTTAAGATGTGAGAGATTCTTTGGTGGTGGCCAGTCCACAATTGCCTGAATCTTCTCCGAGTCTACCTTCACACTACTAGCACTGATGATATGACCCAAGTACAACAACTTGCTCATCTCGAACTCACACTTTGACATTTTTGCATATAATGACTCCCTCTCTAAGATGCTCAAAACAATGTCAATGTGTTTAAGATGTTCCTCCCATGTCCTTCTATAAATCAATATATCGTCAAAGAATATCAGCACAAATCTCCTCAACTGCTGTCTGAACACCCTGTTCATATAGGATTGGAAGGTGGCTAGTGCATTGGTCAAACCGAATGGCATGACTAGGAACTCAAAGTGCCCATAATGGCACTTGAAAGTTGTCTTCTCCACATCCTCATTCCTAACATGAATCTTGTGATATCTGGATCTCAATTCTATCTTGGAGAAGTAATAGGCCCTGTGCAACTCATCTATCAGCTCATCAATACAGGGTATAGGGTGCCTGTTCTTAATGGTCTTCTTGTTTAACTCTCTATAATTGATGCACATTCTGAGAGTTCCATCTTTCTTTTTCACCAAGACCATTGATGATGCGAATGGGCTTTTGCTGGGCCTTATGTGACCCATCTCGAAAAACTCTTTGATAGCCTTCTTAATTTCATCCTTGTATCTCTTCGGATGCCTGTATGGTGTAGTAATCACTGGCTTAGCACCCTCCTCCAACTCAATCATGTGCTCAATACCCCTATCAGGGGGTCTACCTGGTGGTATGTCACTAAACACTTTGGTGTGTTTAGTCAAGAGAGCCTATATGTCGAGTGGATACTCATGCTTCTATTGTTTTGATACTTTAGGCATTACCATCACCTCTACTGCCCACTACACCTAATCATGACGAATCAACCTCTCCATCTGCTTGAGACAAACCACTCTCAACCCACCATCTGAAATACCCCTGAGCACATGACATACTCCATTCACCTCAAACTTCATCTCCATAGTCCTCAAGTTGAGTGTGAACTCACCAATGTCATGCAACCATCTCATACCCAACACAACATCCATATCGCCCATGCTGACTACATAAAATTCTGACTGGCAAGTGTAATTATTCAGCTAGATGGTCAAATTGGGTATTCTCCTAGTATAGGTGAGTACAAATCCATTAGCTACCTTCACCTTAAATCCCTCAAACTTTTTAGTTTTTAACCCTCTCTTCGCAACCAAGCCCTCGTCTATGAAGTTATGAGTGGCACCTGTGTCACCAGTACTCCTCTTATCCTGAATGACCCTTCTCTCTGAATACTCGAGATATGAGCTGTAGGTA
Source organism: Cunninghamia lanceolata (assembly GCA_027924645.1). Lineage (NCBI taxonomy): Eukaryota > Viridiplantae > Streptophyta > Pinopsida > Cupressales > Cupressaceae > Cunninghamia > Cunninghamia lanceolata. Next base: position 734,161 of record BSBN01001490.1, read on the forward strand.
GGGTGGTCTCCTCCTAATCTGATGCTTCAGATGCAACCTCAGTCACTGAATCATTATCCTCTAATTACTGCTCTGAATGTGACTCAGATTCAACAAACTCGTCTGCTGAAAAATATTCTAATTGTTTTGCCTTTGCTTGGGTAGCACACTTGTGCTTAGGATCCCAAGGCTCTCTGCAGTGAAAACATAGTTTCTTCCTCTTGAGGTCATTCAACTAATCATTATCTAACCTGGAAGAACTCATATGTTGTTGTCTAGAATCTCTCTGAAAATGTCTTCTGTCTTTCTCCTTGTCTCTCCTATGTTGAAATTCCTTGGATTGAAATTTGTTTCTCCAAACAGAAGACTCCATGTTACAAGCCTTATCATGGCCTCCTGTAATGATGCAGGGTCTAAACCCTTTATCCACCCTCAAAGAGGATTTGACAACCCGTCAATGAAGAGCATGACCAATCTACGCTTAGAAATGTCAGAAACCATCACTGAAAGGTCTTAGAACTCTGATATGTAGGAGTCTACAGAGCCCACCTGTTTCAACTGAGCCAACTCCTTGAATTGCATTTTAGGGTCTTTCTTGTCGAATCTGTCTGAGTTTGGCTGTGAACTCCACATAAGAAGTAATCTGCTCATGTCCCCGAGTGACCTTCCCATTACTCCACCACTTATGTGCACTACCCTCCAGGTGTAATGCTGCATATGTTATAGCATCTTCTTCAGGCATGGGAGTAATCTACATGTAACTATCCAATTTCTAGACCCATGCTTTGGCGGTAGTCTTACCAGAACCATCAAAATAGGGGAGAGTCAATTTGCTAACTTTTTTCTGCAACTCCTGATTTTGTGGTCTATTACCCCTGCGGGGTCTATTCCTCATCCTTATGTGAGAGTACTCACCAAAAGTCATTTCAGCTTGAAACTCTACACTGGATGCTCTCCAATCTCTCAGGGTCTCGTCCTAGAATTCAACCTGTGTAGCATCTAGTTCAGGAACATTGTTTCTAGGTGCAAATGTAGGTATGTCAGGCCTATCATTGGTTGTCAACTAGGTGCCTCTCCTATTGGTCACCGAGGCCTCATCATCATCTCTATCTTTGTGTTGATCCCCAATATGTCTATCACTATTCTGCCTATCACCATTGTTCCTGTCGCCATTGTTTCTATTACCCATGTGCCCATCACCTCCATGGTTTATTTTGTTTTTGTCTCCCATGTTGTTCTTGTTCCTGTCTCGATAGTTATTATTGTTATTATTATTATTATTATTATTCCTTTTATTTCTGCCATCAGGGGGTGTTAACCCTTCAAGGATGTGACCCAACTCTACCTGTGATTCTCTCAACTCCTGTTGTGACTCCCTCAATGCTCTCTCTATAGCCACTTGTCCTTGTACCAAAGTGTTGAGAATTTCTTACATACTAGGTTCTTCATTATGCTTGTCACCCATTTCTTCAACCTGTTTTGGAAGCACACCTAAAAATGGATCTATCCTCGGCACTTTAATATCTTCCTCATTGTAAATGACCATAGGTTGTTCCTTTGCAGCTACTATCTCTGTGTCTGTATCAAAGGGATAAGTTTGTGGGACCTGTAAATCGGGCCTTGATCTGTTCCTTTTGAGATAATAATTATTAGTACCTGGCTACATGTCTCATATTCACTTCTCCATGTTTGAATCTGACCTCACAAGATGGCAGGAAGAGTTGTGCTCTGATACCACTGTACTGTGCTGTACCTGTTTGTATTTTTTAAGATCTTTTTATGTGTTATTTAATTTTTTAGAGGTGTTCTAATAGACTAGACAGAAGATGCAGAAGGGGTTTCAGTTTTCCTGCAGATGTGTGTTGTCAGAGCATACAATATATAACATAGAATGCAAACCTAGAAAATATACAATAGATATGAAGAAAATAACATATACCCATATGGTAAAATGGCCAAATATGAATTAGTATAACATACCCATGTTTAGATTTGCAACTTGGTACATATGCTAAGACTGGACCAACAAATGGGTATATAGAATCACTTCAAATCTCCCCAGAATGTGAATGTTTGTTTCAACAAATGCATATAGCAAAGGAATAGGCTCAAATAACCCCAAATGGTGATTATAATGGTTGTAAACAATGAAGGAAGAGCTGCTATAGAAACCCACGTCCCTCCATGAAGGGTACGACCATACTAGAGCACAACAATCAACAATAAACACTTCAAAACTAGACTTAAATACTTCCTTTCTAGTCTGCAACAACTGTTCAACAATGGCGACCAAGGGTGGATGAATAGCAGCCACCAAAACCTACAAACTCCCTCAATGTGGTACGACCTACTACAAGAGGGTATGACCAACAAATAGAGTAGTACGGCTACACAAAGAACCTCTCACAATCATAAACCTGCCATTGCAAATATGTTTTTGCTGCCCTCAAATAAATCTACAAATGATATGTTCAATAAACTCTCATAATTTGATTCGACGAACTCCATTTCAGCACAATTGTGAACACTAAGTGTATCCACCTCTAATGGCACCTTTGGGTGATCTTCCACACCTGTAGAATGCCGTTACTCAGGGAGGTTTTTGTCTTCAAGAGCCTCTGGTTCGAATCCTCAAACCCTTCACAAGAACAAACCCTAGCAGAGCTCAATAAGAGAAAATATCATCAACATAGCATAATCCAAAATGAATTCCTTTTTTCCTCATATACTTCCCTCAAGTTGGGTGTTGGATTTTAGGAGGGAATTTTATCATTTTAAAACATCCTTTGCACTCCTAGGGACGTACACCCCTCCTAAGTGACTTACTTTATGTTTTATTTCTCACAAAGTCACTTAACACTTTATTAAAGTCTCGTTAAATAAACATTATATTACTTCAGACTTTAAAATAAATATGAAGATGATGTCGGAACGCCTTGATCTTTAGCTCGCCGAAAAGGTCTCGATGAGACGCATCTAATCCCACTCTGAAAATCCAATCTGACACTGACCCCAAACTTACTAAAAATAGTAAGTACTCCATAAGGCACCCAAACTGTCACTGATCATGCCAACTGGATCCAAACCACAACGACACCTCTGAATTGCCCACACTAATGCCATAACTCCATGATTCCCTCACCAAGTTGTCAGTCTACGGGAACCCGATGATAGACTAACTTTGTAACTAGAAAGGGGACATTACAATGTGCATGCAGAGAAAGAGTTGTAACAAAGGCATCATCATTATCTAATGCTCTTAGGTTTGAATCATTATTTGACTCCTTTGTCTTCCTTTCTTTGAGGTCCTTTATATGCATGATCTTGTCATAGTTTTAACATTTCCCCTAGGATAGGCATGTACCCCTATGCAAGGGGTTTCTTTATTGTGACATTCAAATCGTCACATGATAGGAATTTGATTTTGGATTGTCAGGTGTGGATGTGGGGTGAGCATTCCCTCTCAATCAAACCATGGTCTAAGTTTCCTTCAATCCGCTCTCAGAACTGCATAATATCAAGCCTGTGTGGGTAAGACTTCCTCATCTCCCTCTTCAGTTTTGGGTTGAGTCTAGTTATGAGCTCATTAGTAATGTTATTGCTCATTTTTAGATGGTTGATGATACCACTACTCTCATGAGCCATCCTACTTTCGCGGGCCATATTCTATTGGATATCGATACCTCCAAGACACTTCATAGGGATATTGTTTTGTTTGTGGAGGATAGATCATGGACTCAGTTATTTAATTATGAGTCTCCCCTTCCACTATCAAGATGCTTCTCCATTGGACACATGACTTCTGATTGTCCTTATCATTGCAAGGCAATCTTGGCTACGTGCTAGCAAAATTCCCTCACTAATCACTTGATTGTTATTGATTTTGACTCTTAGGATGGGAGGCCTTCTTCTCTAGTTTCCCCTACAATGGATCTCGTACCTATGGTAGTTTCCTCTAGGGGTGGTATGGATTTAGTGATTCCCTCAATTCCTATCAAGAGCTCTTATTTTGATCCGTCTCTGTCTACTCCCTCATCGGCTCCCATTTCCCCCCATGTCTTGTTGCATTGGGACCCCTACTACAACTATGCTTATTGAGTTTGTGCGGCTTTTGACCACAACTCAATGTTTGTTCCTGAGAACTTCTCCATCTCTATCCGTGATATGTTTGCCATCTCTTCCTACAATAAGATCAAAACCCTCTCTACGCAAGCTCCCACTCAAATGAAGATAGTACAAAAACCCTCTACCCAACACCTAGAATTCAAGGTGATCAGGCTCTGATACCAAATGAAAGGAAGTAGAGTATGTGGAAATGTTTCCTACACTAAACTTTTGAGGAGAGTGTTGTGCAAATTTGAACCTTTTAACAATTACAAAGTAGAAACACATATAAACATAAAATAAATAATATACTATAACACAAGTGTACATGGCGAAAACCCTTCTAGAGAAAAAACCCACACTCCAAAGTAGCTCAATGTATTATTCAGTAAACAACACAATTATAATACACTTGCAGAGCAAGACTTCACAAGAGTATCACCAACCAGAGATCTGGAGGAATTTCGACAACATAACAATACCTACAAAACTCGGTATAAACACCCCATCTCAAGAACCTAATAAATAAGAGATACACTATATGAAACCATTAAATGGTAATTAGAAAAACATGAGCTAAAACCACCCAAAATAGTGGCACCCAAACCCTTAGTTGGAAATCCAACACCCAAATTCCAAGGTGAGTCTACGGACTAAAAATAGCATATTCCTTCCACTTGTCATAACCTCATTATAATCCACTCATTGAATTTGGCATTCCATTTTGGCTTCATTATCCCCATCCAAAGTTGCCTTATGATGTGTTGGTCAATGAGTGTTACTCCCCTTTACAACTCTTTTACGTGTTGATGTTTTTACATTTCCAATGCAGGAGGCACAACTTTTGAAGGTCATAACTTTTGATCTAGGAGGCTAATTGGGCCCATTTTTTTTAAATTATAGAGCTCAAAGAGGTCCATGTGATAGGTACTAGGGAACCAATGCTAAAATTGGCTCCATTATCCCTGTACACACTTGAAATTGACCACAACTTTAGACACCACCTTATGCGACACTTTGCAACACATTCATCCTAGGATTACCCTTTAGCATCCCCCTTTTATCAATTGATTATTATCCATATGTCACAAATTAATTAAATAATCCATTTTCCCCTTTTGCCAAATTAATTAATTAAATTTTATATATTTAATTAATTCATATTTTCCCACATCATCATCCTTGTCCAATAATTAATTAAATAATTTTATTAATTTAGTATTTCCACTTGTTCTAATCCGCATACACTTGCCATAAATAATAAATAAGTGTCACATGTCCAACTAAAGTTAGTTAGCCACATTAAACATGGACACTTGCACAAAAGTCAAACTAGCTTTTTATCTCCGCCACTCATTTCATACTGTATCTCTAAATCTTAGCATTCACATAAGGATAAGCCCTGGAAGCTTCCTTCCTTTCCCTAATGTTATCTCATCAACTCCTAACCATCCATTGCACCTCTTAATCCTAGCCATTCATCCTATTATCCAAAGATCTATAAATCAAACATCAACCAAGCCATTTTCAAGTCTCATAGTTATGCAAAGTTATGTTGTCAAAGTGAGCAACCAACATATCAAAATCTTTATCAAATATCATTGGAGCATATCCACCATTGTCATGGTGCAACAAGGGCTATTGTGGTAACATTGTTTTGTTATTTTCATTTGATTTCTTTAGTCCTTAGCTCAATTTTGAGGTGATGTTGAATGTGGAATAAGCACTTTCATTGATACATTGTTCCTTATTTTGATTCCATATTTCTACATACACATTTTGGCATGCTCGGTGGGACCCTATCCCTATTACTAATGAATTTTTTATGAAGTTCCATGAGTTTTATAGTCAAATTTCCATAATGGCACTTTCGACTGTTGTTTAGCGCTTCTGTCACAGTTTGGCGCTTTCATTTGCAACTCAGCGCTTTCATCTATAACTCAACGCTTTCTCCTGTAAACTCACACTTTTGCTTCAGATCGACACATTTGCCCACATATTGGTGATTTTGACTGGTATAATCTTTTGTCATTCTATGTTCTAGCATTTTCACTCTGTAACGCCATGCTTTTGTTGTATCTTAGTGCATTTGATCATATCTCAATACATTTTCTCATATCTCAACGCTTTTGCTTGTAGAGTGGGCACTTTTTTCTGTAGAGTGGCACTTTTGCCTATAGAGTGGTGCTTTTGCTTGTGAAATAACTCATCAAACTTCAATTGCTCATAACTTTTGCATACGAAATCGAAATTCAATGATTTTTTTTTGAAATTGCATATCAAATCACAAGGAATCTATTGGTACCATCTAATTTGTTGTATCTTAACATTTTTTTTGAGGTAGCACTTGTTTGTAGATTTGCTACAATCTATCAAACTATTAACAAGTGTGTTGTAGGTTCACTTGTCAAAGATTTATCATCCAACAACCACTTGTGTTTGCTTTATTTGGTGAGCTTGGTTGTGTCTTAAGGTGTGTGTATGCTCTTCCCTCGCATTGAAAAATGATATTGGGAATCAACAACACCCTTTGAACACATTCATTTTCACAACACACATTGATTTCTAAGGGTTAATTAATCTTGCTTGTGTGGATCAGGTGTGTGTGTATGCTCTCCCCTCACACTACAAGGTGATCTTGGGGATCAAAAACATCTCTTGGTTCACTTTTGTCACCCAAGGACCCAAGTTGTGTATGATATTCCTTCGCATTACAAGACGATCTTGGGAATCAAAAACACTTGGAATCCTTTCCATTTAGGAGCCTGCTCGAGGATTTCATCACCCCAAGGGATGACCTCAACCATGCATTTTGACAAGGTATATCAAAGGGAGGAGAATGAAAGTTGTACCTCAATCCAGTCATTGTCATGTTTGGCATAGCCTTGGGGCCCCTGGTGATTCAGTACACAAAGTGAAAGGATCATTTGAGCCTTTGCTCCAGTCCCATGCTTGTAGATAGACTAGTGTTCACGGATTTGTGCCCCACATACCTTTAGTATATCCCTAGCCATCTTGTACAAGCCTAGTTTAAGACCTTTTGGCCATCATTTCTTGTGGTGCATCGCTGCTGGGGAGGAGAAGTGCTCACATGTACTTCCGTGGGTTGAGATAGAGCTAACTTTGGTGAAGCCTTTGGCACTCCAAGATAAGGGATTTCTCATGTATGTGGCTATCCCTATCTATCCATCATATGGTAAATGGTATTAATGGATTAATTTCCATTATGTGTCCACAAGATTTGACACTCTTACTTGAATAAAATTAGGTTTGTTCATGTGTTTGGTGTGTGTGTGCATGTGTCTTCATTTGTTGAAACTCGTGCACCTCCCTAATCTAAAATCTAAATGCTTTGCAAAATTGTGCATATAGTGTGAAATCTATTATTTGTCAAATTGCCTAAGGTCAAGCTTTGAATCATCCCTAATCACCTTCTAGTCATTCTTTCTCATCCTAATCCCCCTATCTACATCATCCCAATCTATCCCCAATCCATCCCTAAGCCATCATCGAGGACCCTAATCCTAATCAAGTTATCCAAATCCGACCAAGGTCTTCATTCTCCATTAATCCACATCCTAAGCCAATTCTCAAGCTTAGGTCACATCCTTCATCATCGACTTAATCCAATCCCTTTGTCCAAATAATGGAGAATTATTTCATCACCCCAAGGGATGACCTCAACCACGCATTTCAACAAGGTATATCAAAGGGAGGAGAACGAAAGTTGTACCTCAATCTAGTCATCGTCATGTTTGGCGCAGCCTTGGGGCCCATGGTGATTCAATACACAAAGTGAAAGGATCATCCGATACTTTGCTCTAGTCCCATGCTTGTAGACAGACTAGTGTTCACATATTTGCGCCCCACATACCTTTAGTATATTGGGGACACCCCTAGCCATCTTGTACAAGCCTAGTTTAAGACCTTTCGGCCATCATTTCTTGTGGTGCATCGCTGCTCGCGAGGAGAAGTGCTCACATGTACTTCCATGGGTTGAGATAGAGATAACTTTGGTGAAGCCTTTGGCACTCTAAGGTAAGGGATTTCTCATGTACGTGGCTATCCCTATCTATCCATCACATGGTAAATGGTATTAATGGATTAATTTCCATTATGAGTCCACAAGATTTGACACTCTTACTTGATTAAAATTAGGTTTGTTCATGTGTTTTGTGTGTGTGTGTGTGTGTCTTCATTTGTTGAAACCCGTGCACTTCCCTAATCTAAAATCTAAATGCTTTGCAAAATTGTGCATATAGTGTGAAATCTATTATTTGTCAAATTGCCTAAGGTCAAGCTTCAAATCATCCTTAATCACCTTCTAATCGTTCTTTCTCATCCTAATCCCCCTATCTACATCATCCCAATCTATCCTCAATCCATCCCTAAGCCATCATCAAGGACCCTAATCTTATGTCATATTCCCCCATGATCATATTGTATTATAACAAACCTTATAGTCCACATTTATTCCAAATATATTACAAATGTATTTTGCATACATATAATACATAATAAATTAACACCGCAGTTTGTATAAGCAACGGATGTCTCCAATCGCTACATCTCTTAGGCGATTAAACTCCCTCATGGGTTTTTAAAGGAGAACTTTCCCTCCTCCAAAGGCAGCAAAAAAAGAAGATACATTCCTCTCTACAATAGGAAATAACAGGAGCAGCATCATATACAGCCAAAGAATAATTCCAGGGCTCTGCCGCAGCTAGACACCATACACAGCAAGGTACGTCATAATACTCTTACTCCATTAATAAATGCTTTACCTGATTTGTATGCATATACCTTGCATCTAATGAATAATGTACTCTGATTTCTAAGAATAACTGTGTAAAAGATATCTTGGTTCAGATTCGAATAGGCATTAAGATTAATAAGTGTATTTCATGACTTAGTACTCTAAAATCAGCTCATTATGTTAATTAGAGTAATTCAAAGGTATGCCATATATCATTATTGTATTATATGCTTCATGATTACCTGAGATAGGGAATAATGCTTGGAAAACATGTTGAATCATGAGATTAACATATAACCTCATATGAGATGGTGAGTCTGAGATGTATAGTAGCCAACATGGGTATGTTTTGTCCCTTGTCTTAGTAGGTGCAATGGCACCCCTTGGACAAGTGGAAAGTGTCCCTTGTCTCAGTAGGTGCAATGGCACCCCTTGGACAAGTGGATATGGCCCTTGTCTCAGTAGGTACAAAAAAGGTACCCCTTGGACAAGTGGAAGTGGCCCTTGTCTCAGTAGGTGCAATGGCACCCCTTGGACAAGTGGATATGGCCCTTGTCTCAGTAGGTACAAAAGGTACCCCTTGGACAAGTGGAAGTGGCTTTTGGCTCCAGTTGGTGAAGAAGTCACCCCTCGTGCCAAAGGATTAATAGTGGACCCATGATTGGCCAAAGGGCATCCTTTCACCTCATCTCATATGAAGTTAAGAGTTAATGCATGGATAGTGATGATAAATATATATATACTGATAGAGATCATGACATTAATGATAAAGAATATCATAGTGAACTTAAGAGGAATATATAAATATAAGTGATAGAGAATGCGTATTGAAAGTAATCACAAAGATTATGGATACAAGATAGGAAATGATAATTGATGTTAATTATTGAAAATCTAAAGGCAATGTTCTTATGTGATTGAACATATCATTTATCTATTGCTATAATTGAAATTAAGAAAGTTTGGTATAATAACGTTCTCTTTGCAAGTTGGAAATGTGTTCAAAGTTTTGAAAATGTTGACATGTGACAAGGGGACATTACAGTGGTATCAGAGCGGTCTTCCTGCCATCCTGTGAAGTAATCTTATGCAAGCATACACTAGAAGGAACTGCCAACTACTAGAAGAAAAAATGAACAACGAAATGAGGGCCTTCATGGAAGCCACTACCAAGGCCATGATGGAACAAAATGAAAGAATCACCAAAGCCATGATGGATCAAGGTGAAAAGACAACCCAAATGATTTTAGAGGCACTCCAAAAGGTGGGTGACACTACGGATCATCCAAAAACCCACTCAACCAATGGAAAGGAAGTAGCCTCTAACCAAGCTGAAAACAGTAATTCTTCATCAAGCACACGAGTTCCACTACCACCCTTCTTACCAAGCGAAGACAATCCAATAACGACAAATGACATCATCCAAGAGATGAGCACTGAAGACATAATTAGAGCCTATGCAAACTTAGATCCCGAACTAAGAAATCTTGTATCCTTCAGTGAATTTAGCAACTCCAAAAGGAATGAACTCGCAAGAAAGGAAAAGAGACCCATCAACAAAGATTTGAAGCAAAAGACTAATAAAGTAATCCTTCCCAACTTTGATGAGCCAAGTAAAATCACTCCGCGTGCATGGCTAGAAAAATTAAATGATTATTTTCAACTTAGTCCCATGACCGAAAAAGATGCCCTTCAATTCGCCATTCTACACTTAGAGGGTTTGGCGTACGAATGGTGGCATCATGGAAAGCACACACAAGATCATGAAACCATTAAATCCTATGAGGAATTTTCTAAAAGGTTCCTTAAGAAATTTGAACGCAGGCATCCTGAGCAAGATTTTAAGGACTTAACCCAAGTAAGGCAAAGAGGGACAGTGGACGAATATGTGAATGAATTCGAGGAAATAGCCCTCCGAGTTTCAGGGATGGAGAAGGGGAGGCTTACATTTTTATTCATCCAAGGCTTGAATGAAAAACTAAGAGGATTAGTGGGCGCACTTAAACCCACTACACTTGATGATGCCATAGAAATGGCCACCCAACTAGAACAAAACCAAACCCCTCAACCATTTACTAAACCCTTCCATAAGAAAGGAAGGTTTGATAAGACATACCACCACAAAGATGAGAGGAAGGATAAAAAGCTATGTTTTACATGTGGAGCACCATGGACACTAGGACACCTATGTCACAAGCTACAAGATTTAAAAGAGAAAGGGCTATGTTTCAAATGTAAAGATAAATGGGAACGAGGTCACAAATGCGGGCAAGCTCGCATCATTGAAGCCTTAACCTATGAAGAGGAGGAAGAAAATCTGACAAAAAGGAGAAGGTATGAACCTGAAGAGAAAGTCACCCTAGCTGCTATATCTAAGGTATCTAAACATCATCCATTTATAATTAGGTGCCACCTAAATGGTAACAAAATCATAGCTTTAGTAGATAGTGGAGCTACTCACAACTTTATAGATGAGACTTTAACCAAAAGAATGAAGCTAAACCCCCAAGAATTTGAAGGATTTATGGTATCCCTAGCAGATGATTCCACAAAAGAATGCTCAAGAATGCTACCATAATTAGGATTATCCATAGGGAGACACCCCTTCCAAGATGACTTCTATGTGGTAAACATGGGAAACACGGATATGATTTTAGGCATACCATGGCTGCACTCCCTAGGTAAAGTCACCATAGATTTTCCAAAATTAGAACTCTCTTTTGAAAAGCAAGGAGAAAGGATCACCCTTCATGGGCTATCTGATGGGTCACCTAGAGTTATCTCATGCAAACGAATGGCGAGAACTTTTAGACATAATCAAATAGAATGGGCAGCCCAATGCATGATCCTAGACAAGTCAACTCCATTAGGGCAAAACATTCACATAGATATTCAACCTATCCTAAGAAAACATAAGAAGGTATTCGATGACATACCACCGGGTTTGCCTCCCAAGCGGGGTTTTGAACACATAATTGAAATGGAAAGAAATGCAAAACCTGTTATTACTACCCCTTACCGACACCCCCAAAAATTCAAAGAAGAAATAGAGAAGACCATTAACGAACTCCTAGCAATGGGCCATATACAACCAAGTTCTAGCCCTTTTACCTCATCCGTAGTACTTGTGAAAAAGAAAGATGGCACTATGAGGATGTGCATTGATTATAGAGCCCTAAATAAACAAACCATAAAAAATCGCTATCCAATCCCAAGAGTAGATGAACTAATTGATGAGTTACATGGGGCTAAGTACTTCTCTAAGATTGATCTTCGCTCCGGGTATCATCAAATAAGAATGAGGGAAGAGGACATACCCAAAACAGCATTTCGATGTCATTATGGTCACTTCGAGTTCCTGGTTCTACCATTTGGGCTAACCAACGCCCCGGCCATCTTCCAGTCTTGTATGAACCATACCTTTCGAAAACAACTCCGAAAATTCCTCCTAATTTTCTTTGATGACATACTAATTTACAGCAAGACGTGGGAGGAGCACCTTAAGCACATAGAGGAAGTATTATCCATACTTGAGCAAAAGTCCCTTTATGCCAAAATCTCCAAGTGCGAGTTTGGGATGGAAGAAATCTTGTATTTAGGGCACAAGATTAGTGCAGAAGGTGTCAAGGTTGACGAAGAAAAAATTAAAGCCATAAAGGCATGGCCTAGACCAAAAACTCTAACCCAACTGCGAGGATTTCTAGGGCTCTGCAGTTACTATAGGAGATTTGTAAAGAATTTCTCCCGGATAGCAGCTCCCTTGTCAGACCTAACAAAAAGGGGATTATTTCAGTGGAATGATGCAGCGGGGAGAACATTTGAGGAGTTGAAACATGTCATGAGTACATGTCCGGTTTTAGCTATACCTAACTTCTCCCTGCCCTTCGAGTTGGAATGTGATGCCTCTGGTGAAGGAATTGGGGCGGTACTAATGCAAAATAAGCATCCCATAGCATTCGAGAGCCGCAAGCTGACAATCGTAGAGAGACTTTACTCTACTTACGACAAAGAAATGTTGGCAATCATGCATGCTTTAGCCAAGTTCCGACAGTACCTAGTATGTGGAAAGTTTACAGTCCGGATGGATCATAACAGCTTGCAGCATTTTCTAAAACAACGTGATCTTAATGATAGGCAACAAAAATGGGTGAGTAAAATCCAAGCCTATAACTTTGACATCACTTATGTGAAGGGGAAAAATAATGTGGTTGCCGACGCACTCTCTCAAAGACCTTTCATATGTGCCATGACAAGCATTTCACCAGATTGGAAAAACATCCTCATAGCCGACTATGCTAAGGATCCTCTCACCATAAGTATACTTGAGGGTAACTTACCAAACGATGAATTCAAAGCCCAAGATGAACTTTTACTCTATAAGAATCGGGTTTATGTGACAGCTGAATCTAAGATAAAAGGGAAAATCCTTAGAGAATTCCATGATCAACCTCTAGCCAGACATCAGGGTTATTACAAAACCTACAAGCAGGTTAGAGAAAGGTTTGCATGGAAAGGACTAAAGAAGGATGTGTTGAAACATGTGCAAGAGTGTGATACTTGTCAAAGGAACAAGGTGCAACAAACCCATCCAGCAGGGCTACTACAACCCTTACCCATTCCGCAACAAAAATGGAGTAGTATATCCATGGACTTCATAACCAGCCTGCCAAGAGCATAGGGCAAAGATTGTATATATGTGGTCGTAGATAGACTCACAAAGTATGCACATTTCATGGCTATCACTTCTGAATATAAAGCCCCTCAAGTAGCAGATATGTTCTTTAGAGAAATTTTTAGACTCCATGGTTAACCCGACACCATAATCAGTGATCGTGATAGCCGTTTCATGAGTTCCTTCTGGCAAGAATTGTTTAGATTATTTGGAACGGAATTAACCCCCAGTACTAGTTGCCATCCACAAACAGATGGTCAAACCGAAATTGTGAATAAATGGATTGAGGGATACTTACGAAACAATGTCACCGGGCATCAGAAGGCGTGGATTAAGTGGTTACATCTGGGTGAATATTGTTATAATACAACACATCACATGTCAATCGGTATGAGCCCTTTCAAAGCTCTATACGGATATGAAGCTACTTCATTTGGAAGCCTAATTCTCCAAGAAAGTAGAGTTCCAAAAGCTAAGGATTTTGTTCAGCAACATGAAGACATTATGAGAGTTCTCAAAGATAATTTACATCATGCTCAAAATCAGCAGAAAATATATGCCGACCGGAAACGAATAGAAAGGACATTTGAGATAGGAGACAGAGTATTTCTAAGATTGCAACCCTATAAACAATCTTCCATAAAATCTAGTGGTGCCGAGAAGCTTAAACCTCGATTCTATGGGCCTTATAAGGTACTAAGGAAAGTTGGAGAGGTAGCATATGAATTAGATTTGCCTTTGAGTAGCAAGATCCACAATGTATTTCACGTCTCCCGACTTAAGAAAGTACTTGGTCAAAAGATCACCCCAAGTGAGGAATTACCTCCTCTTGATGATGAAGGACAATTAGTCCTAGAACCAAAAAAAATATTAAGCAAAAGAGAGAGAAAATTAAGGGGTCGAACTAGCATAGAGTATCTCATCAAATGGAAAGGATTAACCATAAGTGATGCTACTTGGGAAGAAGAGGATATTCTTGATCATCCAAATCTTAATTGCTTGAGGACAAGCAATCTTGAGTAGGGGGGACTGTCATATTCCCCCACGATCATATTGTATTATAACAAACCTTATAGTCCACATTTATTCCAAATATATTACAAATGTATTTTGCATACATATAATACATAATAAATTAACATCGCAGTTTGTATAAGCAACGGATGTCTCCAATCGCTACATCTCTTGGGCAATTAAACTCCCTCGTGGGTTTTTAAAGGAGAACGTCCTCCTCCAAAGGCAGCAAAAAAAGAAGATACATTCCTCTCTGCAATAGGAAATAATAGGAGCAGCATCATAAACAGCCAAAGAATAATTCCAGGGCTCTGCTGCAGCCAGACACCATACACAGCAAGGTATGTCATAATACTCTTACTCCATTAATAAATGCTTTACCCGATTTGTATGCATATACCTTGCATCTAATGAATAATGTACTCTGATTTCTGAGAATAACTGTGTAAAAGATATCTTGGTTCAGATTCGAATAGGCATTAGGATTAATAAGTGTATTTCATGACTTAGTACTCTAAAATCGGCTCATTATGTTAATTAGAGTAATTCAAAGGTATGCCATATATCATTACTGTATTATATGCTTCATGATTACCTGAGATAGGGAATAATGCTTGGAAAACATGTTGAATCATGAGATTAACATATAACCTCATATGAGATGGTGAGTCTGAGATGTATAGTAGCCAACATGGGTATGTTTTGTCCCTTGTCTTAGTAGGTGCAATGGCACCCCTTGGACAAGTGGAAAGTGTCCCTTGTCTCAGTAGGTGCAATGGCACCCCTTGGACAAGTGGAAAGTGGCCCTTGTCTCAGTAGGTGCAATGGCACCCCTTGGACAAGTGGATATGGCCCTTGTCTTAGTAGGTGCAATGGCATCCCTTGGACAAGTGGATATGGCCCTTGTCTCAGTAGGTACAAAAAAGGTACCCCTTGGACAAGTGGAAGTGGCCCTTGTCTCAGTAGGTGCAATGGCACCCCTTGGACAAGTGGATATGGCCCTTGTCTCAGTAGGTACAAAAGGTACCCCTTGGACAAGTGGAAGTGGCTTTTGGCTCCAGTTGGTGAAGAAGTCACCCCTCGTGCCAAAGGATTAATAGTGGACCCATGATTGGCCAAAGGGCATCCTTTCACCTCATCTCATATGAAGTTAAGAGTTAATGCATGGATAGTGATGATAAATATATATATACTGATAGAGATCATGACATTAATGATAAAGAATATCATAGTGAACTTAAGAGGAATATATGAAATATAAGTGATAGAGAATGCGTATTGAAAGTAATCACATAGATTATGGATACAAGATAGGAAATGATAATTGATGTTAATTATTGAAAATCTAAAGGCAATGTTCTTATGTGATTGAATATATCATTTATCTATTGCTATAATTGAAATTAAGAAAGTTTGGTATAATAACGTTCTCTTTGCAAGTTGGAAATGTGTTCAAAGTTTTGAAAATGTTGACATGTGACAAGGGGACATTACATCTTAATCAAGTTATCCAAATCCAACCAAGGTCTTCATTCTCCATTAATCCACATCCTAATCCAATTCTCAAGCTTAAGCCACATCCTTCATCATCCTCTTAATCCAATCCCTTTGTCCAAATAACCCCATCTTAATCACATCCAAATCCCCATCTAAGCCTATTCCTAATCCAAAACCCACATACTAGCATCATGAATTGGTTTGACCAAATGGTTATGGAAGTTAGAACGTCTATATCAACCCTCATTCCTCAAACCATATCTCCAATCCAACTAATATCACTATCATACCAACCTAATCCATGCACATATCCTAGTGAACCTTATGATTTGGCTAGAGTTGAACATGAAATACAAGAATGAGGGATTGGATCCTCTTACTAAGGCAAAATTTAGAAATCGCATTCATCATAACCCCTTAGCACATCTCATCATTGGAGATTCTCAAGACCATTTCGCATCAACACCACTATCCCATATGTCATCCTCATCAACCTCATACCAACTTTCATCCCCTTATACGATCATGTCATCACAACCAATCTATCAATCATCTCAATCTAATCTATCAATACCTCAAAGTTATCCAAACTTCACCTCTTCATATACCTCACCTCAACCCACTACTCAAGTCAATCCCATGACTTCATACCCATCTACTATAGCTCTCTAACCCTCCTAATCCTAATCCATTAGTCCACATAACTCCTAATCCATCAAATACTATAGTCCATCATTCATTAGCTCCCCCGTCAACCTTCCAAGTCCTAATCCATTAAGCCATTACTTAAACCACCAAAATCCTAAACTATCGAATCATCCATCTAATGCTCGTCCTAATCCATTGACCATTGAGGACATGAAGTATATTCTCCAAAGACTACTAGCAACGGGTTTTAAGTACAAAAGCAAAAGCAAAGCTATGGAGTCATCCAACCCCACTCATCCAATGTCCTGCCCCTCTAGTACAAGCACACAGGTTGCCACTAAGAGAGTCATCAATCCCAATCATGATCCATCCCCTCCTATAATCCATCCACCCGATCCTAATCCTAGTCCTACAACATTTGCCCTTATTGTCCATCCATTATATTATCCATCTAATATAAAGTTGTAAAAGATGTGATCCAATGGCTATTAGCAAGGAATCACACACCATCATGCAATCCAATGCCTATCCTTGAACCTATCAAAGAGCCTTCAAGCACCATGCATATCCTCCAATACCATCATGCAGTCCAATGCCTATAAAGTCTATTGAAGAGTCTCTTACCATAAGTTCAAATGAAACTCCATCATGCACCCTTGTTGATGAACATCCATAGCCTATCATGTCCATCCAAGCCACTTCCACCCCTATCTAAACTCAAGAGCTATATCAAGAATCAAATCCAAAGTATACCTTGCACCCAAAGGCACTTATATGATGAATTTATATGAAAAGCAGCCGAATGAAATATCCTTCAAAGGCACTTATTATCATTTGGTAAGAGATAAATTTTCCTTTTCTATGCATGTGCAATATTGTCATAGTATCTAACCCACCAAACTATTGACCCTTGAGACAACAAAATTTCGGCAAGGTATATCAAAGGGAGGAGAATGAAAGTTGTATCTCAATCTAGTCATTGTCATGTTTGGTATAGCCTTGGGGCCCTTGGTGATTCAGTACATAAGGTGAAAGGATCATCCGAGCCTTTGCTCCAGTCCCATGCTTGTAGACAGACTAGTGTTCACAGATTTGTGCCCCACGTACCTTTAGTATATCGGGGACACCCCTAGCAATCTTGTACAAGCCGAGTTTAAGACCTTTTGGCTGTCATTTCTTGTGGTGCATCGCTGCTGGGGAGGAGAAGTGCTCACATGTACTTCCGTGGGTTGAGATAGAGCTAACTTTGGTGAAGCCTTTGGCACTCCAAGGTAAGGGATTTCTCATGCATGTGGCTATCCCTATCTATCCATCACATGGTAAATGGTATTAATGGATTAATTTCCATTATGAGTCCACGAGATTTGACACTCTTACTTGAATAAAATTAGGTTTGTTCATGTGTTTGGTGTGTGTCTTCATTTGTTGAAATTCGTGCACTTCCCTAATCTAAAATCTAAATTCTTTGTAAAATCGTGCATATAGTGTAAAATCTATATTGTTTGCCAAATTGCCTAAGGTCAAGCTTCGAACCATCACTAATCACCTTCTAATCATTCTTTCTCATCCTAATCACTCTATCTACATCATCCCAATCTATCCCCAATCCATCTCTATATTGTTTGCCAAATTGCCTAAGGTCAAGCTTCAAACCATTGCTAATCACCTTCTAATCATTCTTTCTCATCTTAATCACCCTATCTACATCATCCCAATGTATCCCCAATCCATCCCTAAGCAGGACCCTAATCCTAATCAAGTTATCCAAATCCAACCAAGGTCTTCATTTTCCATTCATTGTCATCCTTAATCCACATCCTAATCTAATTCTCAAGCTTAAGCCACATCCTTCATCATCCTCTTAATCCAATCCCTTTGTCCAAATAACCCCATCTTAATCACATCCAAATCCTTGTCAAAAAAACCCACATACTAATATCATGAACTAGTTTGACCAAATGGTTATGGAAGTTAGAACGTCTATGTCAACCCCCACTCCTCAAACCATATCTCCAATCCAACCAATATCACTATCATACCTACCTAATCCATGCACATATCCTAGTGAACCTTATGATTTGGCTAGAGTTGAACAAGAAATGCAAGAATATAAACATATCTATGAGGGATTGAATCCTTTTACTAAGGCAAAATTCAGCTCATTGGTCATAACCCCTTAGCACATCTCATCACTGGAGATACTCAAGACCATTTCACATTAGCGCCACTATCCCATATGTCATCCCTATCAACCTCATACCAACCTTCATCCCCTTATATGGTCATGTCATCACAACCAATCCATCAATCATCTCAATCTAGCCTGTCAATACCTCAAAGTTATCCAAACTTCACCTCTTCATATACCTCACCCCAACCCACTACATCCCCATCATATACCACTTACCAAGTCAATCCCATGACTTCATACCCATCTACCATATCTTCATCCATGACACCTCAAACCACATATCAACAAAATATATCCAATTCAATATATGCAATTCCAAGCTACCAATCCCTACAATCCCTCCATCAAAATATCTAACCCTCCTAATCCTAATCCATTAGTCCACATAACTCCTAATCCATCAAATCCTATAGTCCATCATTCATTAGCTCCCCCTCAAGCCTTCCAAGTCCTAATCCATTAAGCCATTCATTAACCCATGAAAATCCTAAACCATCGAATCATCCATCTAATGCCCGTCCTAATCCATTGACCATCGAGGACGTGAAGTATATTCTCCAAAGACTACTAGCAACGGGTTAAGTACAAATGCCAAAGCAAAGCTATGGAGTCATCCAAACCCTCTAGCACAAGCACACAGGTTGTCACTAAGAGAGTCATCAATGCCAATCATGATCCATCCCCTCCTATAATCCATCCACTCGATCCTAATCCTAATCCTACAACATTTGCCCTTATTGTCCATCCATTATATTATCCATCTAATATAAAGTTATGAAGGATGTGATCCAATGGCTATTAGCAAGGAATCAAACACCATTGTGCAATCCAATGCCTATCCTTGAACCTATCAAAGAGCCTTCAAGCACCATGCATATTCCTCCAATACCATCATGTAGTCCAATGCCTATCAAATCAAGCCTATTGAAGAGTCTCTTACCATAAGTTCAAATGAAACTCCATCATGCAACCATGTTGATGAACATCCCTAGCCTATCATGTTCTAAGCCACTTCCACCCCTATCCAAACTCGAGCTATATATCAAGAATCAAATCGAAAGTATACCTTGCACCCAAAGGCACTTATATGATGAATTTATATGAAAAGCAGCCAAATGAAATATCCTTCGAAGGCACTTATTGTCCTTTGGTAAGAGATAAATTTTCCTTTTTCTATGCATGTGCAATATTGACATAGTATCTAACCCACCAAACTATTGACCCCTGAGACAACAAAATTTTCAGAATGAATATTTCAAGCTTGATCGAAACTTCAAAGCAATCACAGTAATTCAGATAATGGTCAATTAGAAGATGTAATACATCAAACAAAACAAAACAAAACAATACCTGCGTTTTGTTTGGCAAATATGAGAATACTTCTGGAAATAACCAGCAACCATGATCAATTACAGTATAATCTAAATGTAAAGAGTACTTCTGGAGTGTTTGGTGAAGAAGACAATCTAATACATAAGAATACTTCTAGAGTGTTTGGTAAAGAATACAATGTAAATATAAGAATACTTCTGGAGTGTTTAGTATTGAGAAACTTGACAATAATAATTTTATTTATTCTTGAGAACTACACCTAGTCCAGCCACGCGCAAAAGACGAAAATACAGTTTCACACATCCAAAAGATCCATTGGTATCCTACATGATAAATTGGTATAACTATGGGTCCCAGGGAAATTAGAGTTTTTAAAATTAAAATGCATATAAACTTTAAGCCTTTGATGCTTTAAATATGTGGCCTCTGTATGCTTTAAATAGACTGAGTTAGCCTTCCATAAATCATTCAGGCTCCATGAGCAAATTGACAGAGTAATTATGTAGAGACTTTTATTTTAAGTAACATGTATACAGATGTACATGGAATAAAAGTAGAATTCATATCATCCACCGTACATTATAATAATCTCCAGAATTCTTAAGAAACATATAGAAACAAGGAAGCAACAGAATTGAATCTCCTTTGAAGCAGCAGAGAAAGACTAATGGTGGGCAAGATATGAAAAAGATAATCATCATTTTCCTCACAATAAGGCCATACAAAACCATGCTTCAACTTCCAGCAATATAGTTAGATCAGGATTTTTTGGACAGGCCGGATTTGTCCTATTCGGTGCAGTTTTTCAATTCCTATAGTAATTTTACAAAATTTCTTTTGAAAATTGCAGATTTCCAAATTTTTGTGGCCTCTTTGTGGCCTCCCCCGAACAAATCAAAATTTTAAAACCGGGTAACTATGCTTCCTGCACACACCATGAGTATACCGTTTCAAGTGCAACTCTTGACGGCCAAAAACTATGACCTAATCATGAAATGTTGGTGTAACGCTTCTCATTGAAGCCCAATCAACCGTTACTGCCACCTCTTTCTTCTGCAACGTTCTCTGAGATTCTTTGCTATTCTCTGAATATTGTTATTCTTAGATATTCTCACGTTGGGGTTAAAAATAGTGTCTTTCGCAGGTTATTGTTATTTGGCTATTGTTAGACATTGAGGGAAGTGAGTGAATATTGCTGTAGGATGAATATATAGCTGTCTGTGGATGTAGCCTTCATGGTGAACCATGTTAAAAACACTGTTCTTCCTTCTTGTCTGTCTTTGAGTTGTGTTCTTGTTTCTGAATCTCTGATTTTATTTTGTTTATCTGCCATTTTTATTGTTTAACATGAAAGCCCTTAAAAAACAGAAAAAGTTATCAAAACTCCATCAATGTATAAAGAGTTTATAAGTTAAATATCCTTTTCTACACATTTGCAATTTAACCCCTCAAAACTTTTGATCCTACTAAAATTTCAAGCTTAATCAAACTAATTCAGGTAATGTACTAAGAGCCCTTTCTTTAGGAGAGCCGTGGGTCATTTATCCATCACATAAACAAGCAGAGAATTAAAAGCCCTAATCCAAGCAACCACAATGATTGGATAATAGTGAGTGAGCAGATGCAAGCCAGCACAGAAACAGGCACAGAATGTAAAAACTCTGTTCCAAAAAAATCACAGCGGTAATACCCTGTTTTGATAATGGCAAACATGAGAATATTTCTGGAAATAACCAGCAACCATGATCAATTTACATTACAATCTAAATGCATATGAGGTATCAAAACCATTATGATATTTGCAAAACATTATATATGAGAGAAGGATTCCCAAAACTCTAGGCGATGTTTAGTATTGAAAAACTTGAATCAATAATATTATTATTCTGTAGTAGCGACAGATGGCACGATTACTAGTATACAGATATATGTTAAATAAAAGCAGAGTTCATGTCATCCACTGTACATTATAATAATCCCCAGGATTAGAGATACAGAGACAAGCAAGCAAGAGAATTCAATCTTCTTTTCTCTGCCTCAATTTGAAAGAGAAACATGAAGCTCAAACAAGATATGAACATGATAACCATCATTTTCTTCACAATAAGGCTATACAACTAGCCAACAAGGGCTATACAAATTCATCCTTCAACTTCCAGCACACACCAAAGGTATGCTGTTTCAAGTGCAATTCCTGACAGTTAAAAATCATAACCTAATAATGAAAACTTTTTAAAAAGGGGAAAAAAATTCTGAAAACTCCATCAATGTCCAGGATTATTTCTGATGAGTTGAGTCGATAAATAAAGCTCTCTGACAACTCATGGTGCAGAAGGTTCAGAATCATTACATGTACCATCTAGAACCTGTATACAGAAATTTTACTGCATTCATCAGAAAAATGAAAAGAAACAGGACATGCCGGAAATAAAGGATGTACAGGCAATTGGTTTGAGTACTGGCTTGTACAAAACGCACAGGCATGTATGCCCCACATCCAACGCTTATGGATTGCATGAAATGGGTCTACTGGTTAAACTTTTGGGCATCAATACAGAGTTGATATCTTACCAATAAATAAAGAAGTTAGCATACTTCTGTAAAAAACTGTGTAAGTTTAGATCACATTCCATCCCCTAATTCTAATGACGAATCACAAAATGTAATACAAAACTATGATGCAAAAACATTTACACAGAGCATACTAACTTATTTACATGGAATGTGAAAACATCATACCTACTAACAAATAAAGTGTTCAAATGCTTTTATGGAAACCTACCTTTGAAGGCGGAAGAGGAACCTTTTTGTTCCTTGCAAGTAGCACTTGGGTGACAGGAGACATTATGCGATCTGTAGGGCTCATGTACCTGCATTGCAATCATACATTATGTTCACAAGCAAACAGAGATACCATCATTAACAGACTGTATGATTCGACATGGAAATTGAATGGCACCTTCCATCCATGCCCCATAGCTTCTTCTGCTGATGAAGAGGAACTACTACATGCTCAGGGTGTCTGCCTGTTTTGCCTTGTTCTTGTTCCTCTTGGCCTTCTCCTTTGATGGGTTTCATTATATTGCTCTGCTGCTCCATCAATGCAGTAGGGGTTTTCGTTTCTTCTGTTGATGGGGTTTTCTCATCAGAGGCAAAAGGGGCATTGGAAGAGTGCACCACTGTTCCCAACTGCTTTGCAGGAGTCACAAACTCATTCTCCATTGTGATTATAATTGTAATTCTGCAAGCCCCTAAAAGAAAATCATTCACAGGTAAAAGGCAGTGCCACAAATGACAGCATCCAACACCCAAATCAGAATAACAGTAATACAGAATGAATGGAAGGCAGAAATAATGCAGGACAATTGATTGAATGAATGGTGACTGTTAAGGGTTTGGCAAGGCAATGCTTCTTATAGGGGAGAGTGGCCCACCAATGAATTCAAATTCTTATCACCGTGAACGGGAAGGTGAAGTGTAGGATTAGGTCTTAATGAGGGCGGAGAAGAAAATATAGACGTTGGAGGAGGGTTAACGGTCACCTGATAGCTCCAAAATCCTCTGGGATCCAGAACCAAAGTGGAAAGTAAATCGGATACCAATGAAACTGGTATTTTAAAGCTACACTTTATGGGGACATAGAATAGAATAGAATAGCTTTTAAGGTCCACAAGGCTAAAAATAGGTTAAAAATATTCAAGAACCAAACTAGTGAACACAAGCCCTTTTAAAATTTCAAATTTCGTCAAGAAAAACATGTCATGGGGCTGCTTAGCTTATTTTGGGTAGCGGCCATGTTTAATTGTTTAATTTTTTAAGGAGTTATTTGTGGAGCTAGTGGTCTTACAATTATTTTATTTTTCTCCTTATTTTAAAATATTTTTTTTATGATATAGATTAAAAAACAAATTATTAATAAAGAATTATTATAGAAAATTTAGGAGATAAGATTTGGAGGAAAATGAAAAAAAGGAAGGAAATATAAGCAGCCACACATGGCATTTTTTTTGGTATAATTTTAGCCTCCTTTTTTCACATCATATTTTCAATTCTTAATAAAATGTAGTTGCTTCATTATAATAGGGAAATATTTTAAATTATCCTTTATACATAATTTAAATTTTTTTTTAGGTATTGTTAATGTTTAAGCCTTGCAAATATTTTTTTTGAATGTGCAAGCCTGGGAAAAAAGCATTTTCTAATGTTGTTGTATTTACTAGATTTTTCTTGTTGTTTTTTAGCGAACTTGAGTTATTAGTCCCTGGGAGGAGCTTACATATTCAGGGTATTGTTTTTCATATTAGTCTTGATTGGAAATTATGCAACTTGAAATATTTTCAAGTATTGCTAATGTTTAACGAAATATTTTCAAGTATTGCTAATGTTTAAGCCTTGCAAACACTTTATTTTTCTTGAATGTGTAGGCATGGAAAAAAAACATTCTCTAATGTTGTTGTATTTACTAGATTTTGTTTGTTGCTTTTTCACAAACTCAAGTTATTAGTCAGTGGGAGGGGCTTACATATTCAGGTTATTGTTTTTCATATTAGTCTTAATTGGAAATTATGCAATTAGAAATATTTTTAGGTATTGCTAATGTTTAAGCCTTGCAAATATTTTATTTTTCTTGAAGGTGCAGCTCCGAAAAAAAAAGCATTATCTAATGTTGTTGTATTTACTAGATTTTGGTTGTTCTTTCTTGAAATGTAATTGGCCACTTGCTTTTTCCTTGCAAGTTTCTAAAATTTCAATTAGTTGAAAAGAATTGCAATGTAATGGCTAATCAGATGCAAAATTAAATTAGGTTGCTAATGTTTTTGTTTCTATTAATTAGTAGATGCCTGTCACATGGAGTATGCCAAAAGAAGTGGGACATGGCATTTTGTAAAATAGTTTGTTGCCTTGTCTATGCTTCCACGTTTTGCATACATGCCTATTGGGGTAGTTAACAAAAAACTCCCTCCATTTATCCTTTGATAAATGTCCATACTATGTTTCAAAGCTCACATTTCAATATATTTAAGTAAGAGTGTTTGAAATTAATATCTTAAACTAATCATATCACAAACAATATATAAGATAAGAATTATAGGATGCATAGATTCAACACACCATGAGGAAAACCCTTTTAGGTAAAAAATCCCATAAAGCATCATTCTATTATAAAATACTTATAAAATTATCTATAAAATTATAGACAAAACCTGGGGATATCAATTCTCCTCACTTCCACATGACCAATAATACCTCATGTGCATAGTGATAGACTTCACTATAAATCTCCAAATTGAATTACCTCTCAATGAGAGAGAAACTCCTTAAATGTAGGAGAATGGGTGGCAAAATACCTAAAGGGGTATTAATCACAACTATTCAAAACTACCATTTATAAATAAATAATTAACTAATAGTATATTAGATTATTAATTATTAAATGGTATATGCTTTATAAAACATAAAATAATCATAAGGTTTTATAACCTTATATTAGAACAATATATAAATGTTATAAGGGTTGACCCTTAATAACATTTTGTTCTAATAGTCCCCCTTAATATTAATAGGGGGCATAACCTACCAATTTCTATAAAAGAAAAAATGAAGTACCCCAGTAATGTAAATCTTCTTTGACAAAGATAAACCAGGACACAAATATATGCCAAAATAAAGATCATGCATTATAGACTACGTGAAAGTCATCTTGTCATAATTTATAATCTCAATGTTTTAAAAAATGATGCTTCTAATGAGGTCTTATAAAAAATTTATTGGAGCCTGGGACTCCTCAAATCAGCCTCGCCCAGGTTCATTACATAGTGTCCATAGGTCTTATATAATACAATATTTTTACAAGTGGACTAATTACATATAGAAGAATTGTAATATGCTCGAAGGACTTATACAATAAAAAATGCCTATAGGTCTTCATATAATGCCCACAGGTCTTATTTATGCCTTTTAGGTCTTACATCTAGAGTTTAACCACTAGGAGGTGTCATTGTCATGCACACTCCCACTCAATGACAACACTTTAACTCCAAGTATTGATTTGAATTTGGAGAGTTTATTTTTGCATAGAGGTTTAGTGCTATACTACATATAGTATTTCTTTTGTGATTACTAGAAGCCCAGCCTAGTTCTTCTTGATCATAGTATATCTGCTAACTGATAATTAGTCTATCAAAATCAGAGAGTAATTTTATTATGGAAAACTTTCCCTTGAATGAAGTGCTCATGAACTTCAATGTGCTTTATTTTTGGAAATATGAGTCTTTTGTAAGAGTAAACAACTTTGATTATCATATATTAAAGTGAGACTTTTACTAGTACCTAGATGAAACTCTTCCAATAATCTCTTAAGCCACATTGATTCATTTACAACTACATTGGTATGCAACCTCTATAAATGAAGGAGCCACAATAGATTTTCTTTATTAAAAGTATTACTCCATCCATGTGATAACGCTTGCACCATATTTTGAGGACATAGCCAAAGATGTATTTCCTATCAATAAAATCACCCACATAGTTGGTACCATAATAATCAATAAATTGTATTCTTGGTGCAAGATATATAAAGACCATAATTAATTATACCTATATACCTTCAATGTCATTTTTGAGTGGACCATATTGAATCTACATAAATCTAAATGTACAACCCCTATAATATAGGTAAAATCTAGTCTAGATATGGTTAGGTACATTAAAAGATTCTTACAATGTAGGTTTGGTCTTATCACATGATAGTTATAGGGTTTAATTTAATACAATTTTTTATAGGTACAACAACTAATTTACAATCCATAATATTATGCTTCTAAAATAAGACACCACAATCAATCTTGAAATATAAACAATCTCAAGAAATGATGAAGATGACTTTAGGCAACTTCTTTAAATGATTTAAATGCCACTTTAATACAAGATAATTATGAGATTGTCACAAATATAAGAAGTTATAAATTTCTATGTTTCTTCAAGAAGTAAATAGTCATATATTAATTATATTTAATCAAAGAGTCATAAAAAACTCTAAGTAATGGGTGAGCTATCCTTTTTGGGCTTACACCCCAAACAATTTCTTAGGGTGACAACCACTCATTACAAATAGGTGCATTATGAAGGATTAGATGATTTTGTCAATACATGAAGGTCATACAAATGTTATCAATACCAAATAAGATTTAGAAATTAAAATTGTGGCTTTGAATTGGTTCTTCCAAGAATCTAGCAAGGAAATAAAAAATTAAGAGAATTACTTTTCTAAATGGTGCATTTTATTCCTTGTAAGAAATACAAAGACACAATTTTCTTTAAAGAGTTGATCTAGCTAAAAAGCTTGCCTCTTTCTATGATGTCCAATAGGAAACACCAAGTTCTTCAACATTTTTCAAGAAAGATTATCAAACATGTTTTGAATCCAACTTCAATTAGGTTAAATCTATGACCCTCAAACTAAAGAATAAACCAAAGTAGTAAATCTATCACTCCAAATTTGCTACAATGTGTCCAGTAAAAACCAAAGCAAAAAGACTCAAGGACACTCTTTCACAAATTTTGTTGTGAATTTTTCCAATTGTAGCACTAGACTTAAACCTTTATAAATGATGCAGGAGCATCCCAGACAAATGAGCAATTGACATCACCCAAAAATATTTCCAATTGTTTCTTTCAGTTTTGGTTTGCTTGGGTCTTTTTTTTGGCATCTCTCAGCCTTGGGGTGCAAGATGCATTGAAGTTCTTTTTATGTCTCAATCTCACTGTAAAACCCTTGTCCCGTTGGTTGATGTTAACTCCTTCATCGGCTTGACATTTACATTTTGGCGAGACAGTTTATTGTCTCCTCGATGGTCTGATTACTCTTTATAAGTTAACCGTGTTTGGCTTTATCACTTACCGCAGTTCGGGTGCCTCTAAGTTTCCATAACTTAAGTCAAGTAATCTTAAGTTTTCCTAACCTAAGTCACGTGGTTCTAAAGTTCCATAACCTCCTGACCTCTCGACTTAGTCTCTTTGTTGTCGGCCAATCGGGGGTTTTCAAAACTTCATAACCTCCGACCAAAGGTTCTCAAGTTCAAATTTTTGGCGACTTTGAAGCTTTTCCCATTTTTTTGAGGCGCTCTCTTCTCATTAAATGCGTTGCATGACACATCAAGTGGAAGTGGGGGATGGTGGTAACTGTCAACTTTGGACATGGCAGAAGGATAGAAAAGCCAATGTTGAGTTGGCAATACATATCATTTTAGTGTGACCTTTCTATATCGATGGAAGGTGTTATGTTGTTCTCCCGATAAGGCAAAATATTTGATCAACACTTGCGACTATAGGATCCAACAGCGCCCGCTGGCCCGTGCCTTCTGTGGTGGGTCCTAGATTAACCCTGAGGGAAAGCGGGGATTGGCTGAGTGTTGATCAATGGTGGATGACTTGGCAGGTAATACAGTTGTCGAAGGGACCTTGAGAGTTTAGAGAGAGTATAGTTGGTGTCTCTTCGATGGTTCAAAAGTCTTTGATAGTTAAACTGCTTTGTGACCATTGTCTATGGAAGTTGAACCAAACCGTTTTGATTGGTATGGAAGTTGAAATGACAACACTTGTGAAGAATGTAATAAAAAAGGAGGAATGATAAAAAAACATAGCGTTGGTATAAGGAAAAGTGTGCCTATGGTAGAGGAAAGTGACAAGTAGAAAGCACCATCAAACAAGGAGATTTCTCAAGTAGATTTTGGATGGGGAAATCTTAGCCTGTGTGTGAGTAGATGTAAATCCATGTGAGTGTGAGAAACATAGGATAATTTTACTGTAGATTTGAGGAGCCATCGAAGGCCAATATTGTATATGGTTATATTTTGATTTGAATCAATAAATTCTAAATTTTTGTTCCTACCTTATATTGGTGAATTGTTTGTGTAATCATATTATGTGTTGCTAAGTGTTTGTTTTGTGAGAGGGGAGCACCCTCTGCATCAATAAATATTTATGAATAATTTATGAGAGGTATGACAAGTTTTTATCCAATACAATTAGACTCTCAAATTCCTATTAATGTCAAATAATATGTAACCGAGATAATAGAGTTCAAAAAATATTCAAAAACATAACATGAGGATTAC
The DNA here is from genome assembly GCA_027924645.1 of Cunninghamia lanceolata. NCBI lineage: Eukaryota > Viridiplantae > Streptophyta > Pinopsida > Cupressales > Cupressaceae > Cunninghamia > Cunninghamia lanceolata. The sequence continues at coordinate 763,470 of BSBN01001490.1, forward strand.
AAGGGACATATGGTATGAATAAGAGAAGAAAAAAATACTATCAAGTGGGTTACATAGTCATGTTCATTTATCAAAATATTGGTTTCCTAGTACATAGTGTAATTGGTGTTGAATAAATTTATCCTCATATTTTGGGCAACAATGTTCATTTACTAACATTCCAAATGACATAATACTAAATCTCTTGTCACATTAAGCAAGATCCTACCATGTGTCAATTTGAATAATGAGACATTTCACCATGTCTTGAGAGTTGACTAAAGATCTTACCGAGTGTCTTGAAGGTGGTCAAGGGATATGATAGATGCCACTAGTTCACACAAATAAATATACACATAAATATGACTATTGTTGGCTTGATTAATTACATGTTGCACTTGGACAATTATATGACTCACTTATATTTTTCATACTCAAAAGCTTCAAACAAAGATAAGTAAATGTCATGGCACACAAACAAAAAATTACTTTTATCACACAATATGAATCTAGTGAAAAAATAAGGAATCAATAAAAGAAAAAAGAGACTTATATTGACAAGAAGATACAACAATTAAACACAAAAGTCCAAAAGGAGACATTCATATAGAAACAAGAGAAGAAGCCTTGAAACTATAAGACCAACATTCCATGTTTTCACAAATCCACCCAACCACATTTCCAATTATGAGCTAGGGAGTGTAAAAACATCAAACTGGAGCACCTTTGATAAAGAGAATTCAAAGTATTAAGATCTTCATAAAAATCATTCACAATTGTGCATCTAATCCTGAAATGTGCATTTGAAAGAGGAGGATTTTAAGCTCCAAAGTTGCTATCAACATGTACAGGTGCATGCTTGGCATGCCTAACAATGGAAGATGTAAGAAATTCAAATTTAGATCATATTCATAAGGGCATGAGTCAAAGAAAAACAACAAAAACATTCAAATTATAGGGTTAAGGGGCTTACTTTACACAAGATTGGCATTCAAATTTGAAATAGAGATTGTCATATTCATAAGCACACTACAAAGGTGGAAATCCAATATAAAGGGGCTTGCTTGATAAAGAATTTTGAAACAAAATTAGTTGAATACATGTACACACCTCAATAGGAGAAATGCAAGTATGAAATATGAAGAAGAATCACGTTCATAGGTGCATGTTTGGTGTGTTGGTGCATGCTTCACTAAAGAAAAATTAATTTCAAAACCAAGTTCAAAAGCCTATGTATAAGTGTGCATGGGATACAAAGGCATGTGCCTAAAAGTTTAAAATTTAAATTGAATGCTAGTACAAGGGCACATGTCACTAAAGACTATGAAGCGCGTGTAAAAGGTTGAAATCCAATGTTCTTGTATGCACCTATCAAAGGGAAAGGTTGATTATAAAAGAAGATTGTTTTGTGTTATTTTTAGTGCACTTTAGTCAACTAGTCTTGAATAAAGTAGTGATTTTTATCTATTCATAAACTAAATAATATTGCACATATTCCACATTTTGATTATAACCATAAAATGACATTTCCATTGATTAACTAACTCTATCTCACACCATTGTATTAGGTGCTGCATATTATTCTTACAACACAAAACCCCCTCTACATATCTTTAATTATTATGGATCTATACTCTCAAGAACATACTTTCACAAGGGAAAAAAATAATGATCTTTCATCACTCATAGGAATTTGATGGGAACTATTTGACCATTTGCAAAGATACATAATAGAATTTGTGTCCCCTCCTACCTCAACAATTATTTGGTATTCCTAGGCCTTCATAAGAAATTTGGAAGTATATGGAATGACACATGTTAAAAAACAATTTTAAAATTTTAAAATTTCCACTAGACAAATGCATAAGCATAGAAAGAGAAGGACAAGTGGTGTTGTCAATTAAACAGATTCTCTTTCAAGGAAAGAGCTCCTTTCCTTATTTTGTCATAAACACCTTTGAATTGGGAGGAATTAATTGTGTATGGCATTTCTATTGTTTGTGGCACCCTTGGTTGGCCTACTTTATTATTTCATCTTAGAGATGGTGGGGATGCAAGTGCTTATTTTTAGCACCTTTGTCACAACCATAGTTTTAAAGATTGAGTCCATTGAGTCTGACTAGAACAAATCTAAAAGGACACATTTTTGTCTTGAAGTTATTAAGGGCTTTGCTTAGAAGCGGCTTGCAAATAGATTAGACTGTGGAGAATTTTGAAGAAATACCATTTCATATCTTGGGTTGTATTATTTGATATCTCTAAGGTACCTATGATTTTATTATATGATATCCATATTGAGATCTTTCTATCTTCTTCATGTGCTTTATTAAAAGGAATTTGATTAATAGAGAAAATTCTTATTATAGTTTGTAAATTGTAGTGATATTCCAATTTTAAAGTTTATCATAAAAGAGGGAGGAGCATGAACATATTATCTTTTTGTATATATAAATTAAGGAATGAGTAGGTCAATCCCTATAGTCATGCAAATACAAACAAAATGAAAACTTGTATTGAAAATTTTAATTACACCTCTCAAACAAATTTGTTTTGATACTAACTAGTTGACATTTAATATCCTAGTTTGTTGAGAGTTAAATATTTGGCTAAAATAATAGTTGATTTACTAGTCTCATTATTTAAAGAAGTTATCTTTTAAAATAAAGAAAAAAATATGCCCTTCTTAGGGCACATCTTCTACAATAGATATGGCATTAAATATGGAATTGATGAAATACGAACTTGCCCATACTTGCAAACACATGCTCTGATACCACTAATGAAAGAGAGGTCTCACACAACCCTCACACAAAAATATTTAAAATTAACAACAACAAACAAGATGCACAAATATGCAGCAATAGAAATTTATTTTCACCATTTAACTTGCAACATTGTTTGACAATTTCAGAGAAATATGATTACAAAGGTTTGTGCAGCTGAAGAAAATCATTACAAAACATATATAAATCTGCTATGGGACATCAAACAACAGCAAAAACAAACTCCAGATGCTTCCCCTTTCAAACCATCCTCCTGCACTATAAAATTTGCTCTCTAATCTATAATATTCAATAAACAAATTTATTGATCTTCAAACATGGATTCCATAATCCATTTGCTACTACTGTACACTTTCAAAACTTGCAACAAAATGTCTTCTCACCTCCTCCTAGGAAAAGCAACACCTTTTTCCTTCCCCCAAAAATCTGCCAGAATAATCCCTCAAAAATTGTCAAAACCCCTTAATAATGACTCCACCAACTCCATTTCCTGTAGCTTCACATTTTCCAACGCCCAACCTAGAAGAATCTTTTTGAAAATGCATAAAAAACATTAAATGCTCCATAAAAGAAAAAATAAAATCCATTCCCAACAAATTGCCAAGAATAAGTAACAACTAGATTCGCACTTCCTAGAAAATAGCTCCAATTTTGGAAAAAGAATATGTCAACTCAACATGAGGGTCCAAATACTCCAGCTACATTTGAGGAGCATTAATGAGTTTTCTTCAAGTGTAAATCCCCAAAAATCCATGCCTAGATTCCCTTTTTGAATTTCCACTTCAAATTGCCTTTATTAATTTTACACTCCAAAATTGTCTCCTAAACTATCTCCCACTCCTAGATTTTTGCAACATTATTATTTTTTTCAATATTATAATAAAGCCAATTTATTTAATATATTTTTTAGGCCTAATATTGCATTTATTTTCCAACTTCCAAATTACCAAACTATAGGAAATTAAAATATTTTCTTTTTAGTTGATAAGGATTGCCATTGACCGTGGATGCTCCTGCATTAGGAATGCTCCTTAGTCTCAATATGTTGGGACACCAAATATGGTGATGAGTCTAGTTTATGACTCAATTTTGTTAGACTTTATTATCCATTTGCTATAGTTATCATGGACTTTGGTACTTAGATCTTGATCTTTTCATGACATTTCCTCAAAATCATAAGATGTTGGGTATAGGTTATTTCCTATAATCTTTAATGACATTGACATGCTATATGAACTATCTATGTTAATTTTACATGTGGTTAATGAATGTTACTCTAAGATAGTTACAAATATACAATTATTGTGCATACTAATATTGTTATGCAGATATAATTAGCAGCCATAAAATCGAGGAAGATTCTGCCAGTTGGTTACTCGCCATCAAAGTCAAGCAAGGTGGTCGTTCAAATGTCAAATGGAGGGAAGATAACCACCTTGTAACTGGTCTTAATTACTTGAGCAAATTTAGGAGTTACTATTATGCTAGATCTGTGTTGAAGCAACTTGCTTGACTAGATTCCACGCATGCATAACCTCCTCTCCACTTTCTATGCTTTCCCTAAAGTGGCGTCCTCCTATTCTGTTGGAGTTGACCGCCTTGCTAGGTAGTTGGTTTTGTAGTTTTCTTTCTATAAATAAGACTTAGATGCTCCTTCTGAGGGGTTGATTAATCTAAGGTTGCACTTGCATTATCCAATTTTCAGTAATATAGTCACGTTCATTTGTACTCATGTTTTCCAATGAATAAAATGAAGTTATAAGTTCGCATCTCTGAGTTTACATTTGTCTTAAGGAATACTCATCCAAGGGGGCCACTTGGTGAGCATTCCATCCTTTAGTTTAGTTGTATTTTCTGTTAAGCAGTTAGTTAAATCTAGCATTGAATGTCCCTGCAGCCACTAGAATACTATTCTGTGTTTGTTCCTGTAGCCAAAGCAGACAGAGTAGTTTCCTGTTTGTTTGCTTAGAATTTCATTTTCTGTCATGCACTCAGCTTAGCATAGTTGTTGGTTGATATTCGACATTTATGTTATTTCTTTCCAAGCAGTTTATTTTCAGCATTATGACTTTCTTAGTTGTAGAATGAATGTGGCTACTTTGGAAGTTCCTAGTGCACATACCATGCTGACCCATTTCAAGTTCACGTCCCTGGGTTGACAAGTTAAATGCATCTTCATCGTGATTAAGACAACTATTCAGGTTAGATGTCCAATCTCTGAGTCACAGCTTTATGGGCTTAGTTGTTAAATCATTATAGTAGACCAACATTTTTGGCATCGTTGCGGGGGATGGTGTCAAACTAGGAAGAACTTTGGAGTCATTTTTAGTATTATTTCTTGCAAAAGTATTTTTGAAAGTGTGCTCTTAGTATATCCTTCATTTAGGAAATAACGATCCACAATCCATTCACAACATTCTTTATGTGAGGTGGCTGATACTAAGTATATTGCATGTATAGAGGCAGAAGAAGAGATGCTTTAGGAAGATTCCTTCCTAATGATCCAAATTACCCAACAGAAGAAGTAGAAGTGAATCCTTTTCTTGATGCATTCCCTGATTTGAATAGTTCTGAAACATCCTCTGAAGAACAAGCTGCCCAAAACTTGATTGACAATCCATTCGCCTTGATAATAAGCCAAGCAGCTATGGCTGCCCAAAATGTACCTAATCAACCAACCTTTCCATTTCCTATTGCTCATCAAAATGAAGTGGATAATCTTAAAAACATCCCTGCTTCAGCTCTCCCCAAGTTCTATAGACTTGCAACAGAGGACCCAGACACCTTCTTGTTTGAATTTGATATCCTCTATAGAAGCTATGACTACACTACTGATGCTCATAGGCTTAAGTTGTTTCCTACTACCATGAAAGATGCTGCATTAAGGTGGTTTATGGGTCTAGGTAGTGATATTGTTAATACTTGGGATGAGATGAAAGAGAAATTTCTTTAGAAGCATAAAGACTACTGTAGGGGTGGAGATATGAGAGGAAATGATATTTTCATAATGCAATAGAAAGAGGATGAAAGTTTGGAGGATTACATCTCAAGGTTCCTATTTTGTTTACAAAAATCTCCCCATCATACACTCAATGAGGAGTCTCAGAAACTACTCTTCCTTAGAGGAATAAGTGAGCATTGTATAGATGCCTTAGATTTAATGGGAGGAGGAGATATTACCCAAGTGTCTTGGGAGGATATTAAGAAGTTGTGCCAGAATTATTCCAGAGCAACCATGAAGAAAGGAAGAGGCTACCATTCCCTTATGGACAAAACCTTGACCAATGGAGTTTCAAAGATGGAGATAAGTCACTTGCTATCTAATTTTAAGCAAGATATTATAAATAATATGGCCACCCAGCTGGACACACTTCAGGCAAAGAAGAAGCATGAAGAGGCCGAGGCAATGTTGGCAGAATATTGTCCTTATTGCAGACAAAAGAAGAGGGACTACAAATGCAAGATGGTAGCTAACATTGACAGTAAGCAGATTCCACCTGAGTTCAAGCCAATCCAAGTTGAAGAAGATCAAGTCTACTATGTTGCACAAAGGAGGCCATGGGCTCCAAGATAAGGTATGTCACCAGATCCATTATCATTTGCTAGACCATATTTTAATGCTTATGCATTTGGTAACCAATGGCAACGACCATCTCCATCTAATTATGGAGGATATCCACCTCACCCTTGGAATAACCCTCCAAATACTTGGCAAAATTACCAAAACCCTGCACCTCAGTGGCAACAACCTCAGGGGAATTGGCAGTCACCTCTAGGAAACTGGTAGCAAACATCTCAATGGAGGGGAGGACAACAATAGTCAAATTAGACAACTAATTATATGCAGCCACCTTCTCAGCCCCAGCAGCTTGCTATAATGCCTCTACCTGCTAGTTCCAATTCAAATACACCTAAACCTACTCAGTTACCAGCTCAGCCCTCACCTAACCCAAACAATAGACCACAACAAGAGCTAGTATACTCTGTTGATCCAAATCAATTCCCTGCATATGTTGTGAATGTAAGTGACATCCACCTACGTTCAAGAACTACCTCGGTAGCTCCTTCTAGACCCATCATTATTGAGCTTCCTGAGGAGGAAGAGGAGCCTTTAAATATCCCCATTCAGCCAAATGCACCAAAAAATCCTGAACCAGTACCAGTCAAACAGACTACCCAAGAACCACCATTTCCATAAAGGTTGGAAACTGTGAAACAAAAGGAAGAGAAAGAGGAACCCACCTTTGACATTCTAGAGCAGTTGAAACATGTATGTGTCAAGATCCCTCTATTTTAGGCCATAAAAGATGTTCCTATATATGGCAAAGCAATCAAGGAAGCATGCCTTGAGAATTCAGGAAGAAAAAGGAAAGACCCCACTATGGTTCATGTGGTGGGACAATTGGCTGACATCATGCTTGGGAAAGTGACTGTTCCCAAATATAATGATCCAGGGAGTCCTATGGTAGGAGTTGTTATAAATGGGATCCAAATCATAAATGCTCTGATTGATCTAGGACTAGCCATAAATGTAATGACCAAGGATATCTTGCAACAACTAAATGTTGCAAACATGAGACCTACTCCTACTGTCCTGTAGCTTGCCAATAGTTCTACTGTTAAACCTGATGGGATAGTAGAGGACCTTGTGGTATCCCTAGACTCATGGGAATATCCAGCTGATTTTATGATACTTTCTCCTAAAGCCACATTGGGAGGGTACCCCATCATTCTGGGAAGGCCGTGGTTAGCCACAGCTGATACTTATATTGGATGTCGGTCATGAGACATGACCATTTCTGATTGGAGAAGCACTAAAAAACTTGTTCTTTACCCACCTACATAGCCATCTAATGATATGGATAATCCTGTTTGGCCACATGTTGGTGAAGAGGCAGAGGAAGCTAATTCAGTGGAACAACTTATGATGTTAGGCATAAGTTCTTTCATGTAGCTTCAAGAGGAAGAGGAGGTGTTGTCTAACATAATTCAAAATCATTGTGAAGTAGAGGAAGCATCATCCTCTCATTTTGCTGATCCAGTGAAGATACTTATTCCCACTTTTCCTGCAACAACAGGTATATCTCATACATTGCTTCCATAAGAAATTAAGCTACCAAGCATTAGTGAAGCAACTATGGTTGAGTTAACAACTCAATTGGAGATTTTAGAAGAAAGACATCTGAATGTTAACAACAAATTGACTCAAGAACATTAGCTGTCTTTGACAAACTTGTTGAAGAAACATAAGAATGCCTTTGCATGGGATTACCATGACATGAAAGGACTAGATCCCACATTATGCACCCATAGGATTTACATAAAGGAAGATTGTACACTAGTAAGACTGCCACAAAGGACAATCAACCTTGTACTAAGAGAAATTGTCAAAGAAGAATTACATAAGCTATTAGATGCGGGATTTATCTATCCAATCTCAGATAGCCAGTGGGTGTCTCCTCTAGTTCTAGTGCCCAAAAAGGGAGGGAAATGGAGAGTCTGTATTGATTATAGAGAATTAAAGTCTGCCACCAAAAAGGATCATTTTCCCCTTCCTTTCATAGACCAGGTATTAGACTCACTTGCAGGAAAGTAGTACTTTTCCTTTTTGGATGGGTTTAGTGGTTACAATCAGATACAGATTGCACAAGAGGATCAAGAGAAAACAACATTTACATGTCCCTGGGGGACATATGCCTACTCAATGCTTCCATTTGGCTTATGCAATGCACCTGCAACTTTCCAAAGGGCAGTCACTAGTATATTTTCAGATATCTCACATGATTGCATGGAAATCTATATGGACGATTTCACTACTTATGGTGCTACTTTTGAAGAGGCATTAGCAAACTTAGGGAAGGTGTTGGAGAGATGTGAAGACCACAATCTGTCCTTGAACAGTGCAAAGTGCTTCATGATGATGTAGGAAGGAGTAGTACTTGGCCACTATATCTCTTCAAAAGGAATCCAGGTCGACCCAACAAAGATTGAAGTTATCATCAATCTGCCCATTCCTGCAAAGCAAAAAGATGTCAGAAGATTCTTGGGTCATGTAGGGTACTATAGACATTTCATCAAAGATTTCAGCAAAGTGGCAGCCCCATTGTATACTCTTCTCACAAAGGATGTTGAATTTCAGTGGAATGAAGACTGTAACAAAGCATTTTCTAATTTAAAGGCAACATTAACTCATGCTCCTGTACTTAAAGGGCCCAATTGGGAGCTTCCTTTCCACATTCATACTGATGCATTAGATTATGCTATAGGAGCAGTCTTAGGGTAGAAAGAAGGAGCCATTGAGCTGAGTTCAATTATACATTAATAGAGAAGAAAATGCTGGCAATAATCTATGCACTCAACAAATTCAGACACTACATAACAGGCTATCAAATCTTTGTGCACACAAATCATGTAGCCATTAGGTATCTTATGAACAAACCTTTAATATTAGGTAGATTAGCAAGATGGGTGTTGCTAATGCAAGAATTTGACATCACTATTGTGGATAAGCCAGGGAAGGCCAATGTTCTTGCAGACTTTCTTTCAAGGCTGACTACATCAGAGGACAACCAAGTCATTGATGACTTTTTCCCTGATGAACATTTGTTTTCAATCACTGTGCAAATACCCTGGTATGCTGACACAACCAATTATCTGGTCATAGGAAGAGTCCCTCCTCATTTCTCTCCAAAGGAGAGAAGGGTACTCATTGAAAAGTCTTTTCCTTTTTCATGGATTGCTGGATGTTTGTTCTACACTGGACCAGACAATGTCATGAGGAGATGTGTGCGAGAAGATGAAACATATGACATTTTGCATGCATGCCACAATGAACCACGTGGAGGGCATTTTGCAGCAAAAAGGACAACAATGAAAATTTTGAATACAGGTTATTACTGGCCCACACTCCACAAGGATGTAGGGAGATATACAAAGAAATGTGACAGATGCCAGAGGATGGGATGGCCAACCAAATCTGATGAAATGCCCCTTTACCCTCAACTTGTGATTACTCCATTTGATAAGTGGGGATTATATTTTGTAGGACCCATTGATCCTCCATCCAATGGTAAATCCTATATCTTAGTATGCACTGATTATGTAACCAAATGGGTAGAAGTTAAGGCCATGAAGAATGCAAGAGATAACAAGGTTATAGAATTTCTTTATGAGTAATTTTTCACATATTATGGAGTCCCCAGAGAGTTAGTGACTGATCAAGGATCTCAATTCACCTCAACCCTAGTTGCAGCATTAGTCAATGAGTACAACATAAGGCACAAGAAATCTACTCCTTATCACCCTCAGGCCAATGGCCAAGTTGAGGTGACTAACAGGGAAATTAAAGCCATTCTGACCAAAACTGTGGCTATCCGTAGGAAAGATTGGGCAAACAGGTTCCTAGAAGCTGTTTGGGCCTATAGGACAACCTCAAAAACAATCACATGCTTCACCCCTTTTGATTTACTATATGGAAAAATAGTTATGATGCCTATTGAATTTGAACATAAGACTCTTCAGACTGCAATAGACTTGGGGATGGATATCTCTGAGGCACAAAAGGAAATAATCATGCAGCTCAATGCTTTGGATGAGATGAGGAAAGCAACCTTACATCACACAGAGGTGGTGCAGAATCAAAGAATAAAGTGGCATGACAAATTCATCAAAGATAAGAAATTCCAGCCAGGTGATTGGGCATTGCTCTACAACTCAAGGTATCAGGATAATGCAGGAAAATTGTAGACAAGGTGGCTAGGACCATATGAGGTTGCTAAATTTTTCTCTAATGGTGCTGTTCAACTTACCACCATTGACCCTGTTAGATTTAAGCTGTTAGTCAATGGTCATCGCCTTAGGTTGTATCACAAGCCAACTTCGAAGGAAGAGTTCCTATAACAATTCAATTAGCATGCAACTCCTGAACTTCCTGCAGTGGAAGGTAGTGGACCTAGTGTCCCTCCTTCTGGCTAACTGAAGTTCGACACTTGTCATAATAAAGACTTCCACTTTTGTGGGGGTCCACTTCTTCATTCATTCACCTATCTGCCATCCATATCCATCATTCTCTCTTCCATTATGTTTCCATGATCTCACTTCATCCCACCTCACTTGCTTTCACTCCACTTTCATTCATTGCTCAATCAAATTCTTAAAAGGTGACTGGTACTTTCTCTATGATTTTTACAACTGATCTTCCGCACATCAAGGTACACGCGCTTTAATTTGTTATATCTTAATTATCTTTTAGTACATTCATTTAATTATTGTAAATTGATGTCGATGTTCTCCATAGCATGTAATTATTCCCTACCCCATCCAGTCACGCATCACTATTCTGCATGCGAGAACACATGCTCAAATTTAGGTTGGGGAGGGAGTGTGAATACCATGTCCACGTGTCAGTCCATGTGCTTTACGCCAGCATGCCAACAAAGTTTAAAATTAAATGATTTGAATTCTGAGTGAGATGACGGCTCGCAAGTGTGAGGTGATAGCCTTTGTTGATTACTCCTTACTGCCTGTTCTACTCTTGTCATAATCTAGTGTTCCCAAATAAAGAAAATTTAGACGACATTAGTGATTAAAAATTTAACAAGGTTGCAGGAAGGTGAAGTTCAGTTTTTCAAAAAAAAAAAATGCAGAAAGAAAAAATTTGCAGAGTGATTGTTCTCAGACAGGTAAAACAATGGGAGGTGGATTAATTTGAAATGAACCCATGGTTCATGACGTATTACTATAGGATGCACCCAGCTAGGCTGAGTTTCGAAATTACGGGTGGTTAGATTATTTTTTAAAGTTGAATGGTTTTAATGAAAATGTTGCATTGGAATTTGCCCAGACATTGTATGAAGGTAAGGCCACGGTAAAAGGGTTAGAGGTGTTGGCTACTGAAGAAAGAATTGCAGAAGTTGATGGTGAGAATTACCCTATTACCAGAGACACTAGGTCAGCTAGGGCCAAATTTACAGAACCTGGTGACCCTCCAATAACTATAAACAAATAGGGAGCCAAGAGAACTTCTCTGTCTAAGCCATGGAAGCAAGTAGTTGTTCATGTTGTGAGGTACATTACTTGTGAAGGTCGTTAATCGAATCTTCATTCTGTGCATTTCAAACTGCTGAATCATATGAGGCATGGGAGAAGAATGAATGTGCCAAACATGCTATACCACCTTCTCTCAATCATGGTGGCTGAGACCCAAAAAGGTAGGGCTAATTTTGTTTCCCACCATTGTTTGATCAAATTGTTAGTTGAAAAGTGTCTACATGACGTGTCTAATATGACTTGGGAAGAATTTTTAAATATTGATCAAATAAGACCAAGCCATTTGCAATCTGTGGTTGTGCCTCAACCTCGTAGGACTATGAGAAGAGCGAGTTCTATTGAAGCTACTCCGGGAACCTCAACTTCTAGTGCAAACCCTCCTGCAGCAAAACAAGCTATTGAGATTAGTTCTTCTAAGGCAGAGCATTTAGACAAAGAAAGTTCTTCAGATTCTGATGATGATGTTCCTCTTAACAATTTAATTCAAACTAGGGCACAGAAGAAAAAGGTAGAAATAAGGAAGGGTAAAGCTAAAAAGCAAACCACAGGAAAGAAGGTGCTGAGCTCTAAGAAACGAAAGGCTGACACTATTCTTCCTGCAGTTGAAGAGAAACATGAGAGCCCTTCTAGTAAATCAAGACCTGTTGAGCTGGCCTCTAGTGTGCCTCCACAGACAAGCCCTAGGGTTGAAGAAATGACAGCTGAGGATACAGAGGCCCAAATGGGGCATGGGAATGTTGTAGAAAAAGGCATAATTGAGGAAGCAACAAATGTACGATTGGCAAACCTTGCTACCACTACTGAACATATTAAGAATTAGGGACATGAAGACAAATGGGAGTTCCTACAGCAAGACACCCTACAACCCAAATTGGCTGAACATTCAGGAACAATGCAATTAGTGCTATATGAAGATCAACCATCTGTGCTAGGAAAGCCTTTGGTAGGAATACACAGACCCCTTGAGTTTTTGATGCATATGGTAGCCATGAATTTGTGGAATGAGATGCAGAGGAGAGAAGAAGAATGGGAAAAGGAGAAGTGCAGGCTGAAGAATGAAATTCAAAAGAAAGATGAAGAACTTGAAGATAAGAATGCAAAAAATGTGACTTTAAAGGAGAGAGTGGATAATATGGCAGCCTTAGTGCCTCAGGTATTAGAATGTAGGACTCCTCCAAGGGTCTATGCTCTGTATTTAAAGGAAGAGTATCTTTCTTTTAAAATAGCAAGGATTGTTTCAGGTTTGAGTCCTTCCATTGAGTCTCCTCTTGAGTTTTTCAATGCAAATCAGATTGCTCCTCCTGAAATGAAGAATTTGTTGTGTGAATTCTATTTACATATTTATGCCGTGTCCCAAGATCATGAGTGGAATCCCTTGTTGTATGTTGGGGATGTTCAATTGAGGGCATTTATGTCCTGGATACAAAATGAGATTAGTTGGGGACAACAGTTTAGGGCTTATAAGCAAATAGAATTCAACACTCCCCTGCCCATCAGAGTTGAATCTGGAAATCCAGGAAGCATTTTTAATGATTGACATAGAATGCTTTATAGACCAAGCTATGGAAACAGAATCCTACCTGTGAGAGAAGCAACTTACAGAGAATATGAGAAGGTTGCAAACACTATTGGAGAATCTGTAAAGGGACATTTGACACAAAGGTGGAACAATTTGTCTGATGAGCTAAAACAAGAAGAGCCTCACTCTCTGCAAAACTATGCTACAACATGTAAAAGAGTGGATAGATATATATAGTTTGGGAGGACAAAGGGACAATTTTGGCTTCCCTTAATTTTCCAACCACCTATCCTATTGTGGCCTATGCCAAATTACAGGTTTTACCAGTATGATATTGCTGAAGAGAGGCAGAGATGGAACATGTTGGATAGACAACAAGGGTTCTATTGGGATCCTAACTCACGCACTAGAGAAACTGATATAGGATAGCTGGTATTTGCTAATTTCAGGGCATTGACCAAACAGAAGAACAACCCTTCCTCTGCTGGAGGACTAGCAAAGTCTTAGGTTGGGGAGAGTGATGAGTCTAGTTTATGACTTAATTTTGTTAGAATTTATTATCCATTTGCTATAGTTATCATGGACTTTGGTACTTAGATCTTGATCTTTTTATGACATTTCCTCAAAATCATAAGATGTTGGGTATAGATTATTTCTTATAATCTTAATGACATTGACATGCTATATGAACTATCTATGTTAATTTTACATGTGGTTAATGAATGTTACTCTAAGATAGTTACATATATGTAATTATTGTGCATACTAATATTATTATGCAGATATAATTAGCAGCCATAAAGTTGAGGAAGATTCTGCCAGTTGGTTACTCGCCATCAAAGTCAAGCTGAGAGGAACCTCCTACAACAATATAATGAAAAATGCACGAAATAACAAAAATAGAAGAAACATAGAAGGCATTTATTAATCTCAGGCCACTTCGAGGGGGCAACCTCCTTTGAGCAAGCTCTATACAATATATTCGTGGATGCCTTCATTGGCCTCAACACGTACTTATATACTAAGTCTAATCTAAACAACTATTACTTCCCATGAATGTGGGATAATACAATATACTCATGGGATGACTTACAAAGCATATGCATCCAAATGTAATATACTAACAAAGTAAAGAGAAGGGTTAAACATGGGTTCCTAACATCCCCTCCCTCTTAGAAAAGCTTTGTCCTCAAAGCATAAGATGTGGAAATTGTTGCTGAATCTAAAGGAGTGGTTCCCCTGTAGCAATCTCTGGTTGCATTCCATGCCACTGAATTAATACCTCTATGATGGATCAGGAGTGAAGAGGACGAAAGCGCCTATCGAGGATTACCTCTAGCTCCAAAAGGATGGATCCTTCATTATCCAATTGTGGTAAAATAGTTTGTGCTCTATCGTTGGCACCGCGAAATTTCTTTAGACAAGAGACATGAAATATTGGATGAACGTGGAAAGAAGGAGCCAACTTATGATCCCCAATCTAATCCTGGGTGTGGAGAATCATGTCGACTGCCTGAACTCGTGAACTGCTGGAGGAGTATGGAAGGAGCGCTGGCGGTGCCTGACCATAGACTGCTTCATATGGAGACATGTTAGATGCAGTGTGGTAGGAGGTATTGTACCACCATTTAGTGAGAGGGAGCCACTTTGCCCACTGATGCTGTTGTTCTAAGGTATCACATGCAGCCACAATCTGTTGAATTGTCCTGTTCATTCCCTTCCAAAAGAAGTGATGCCATGCCCGCTCTAAGTTTTGAGGAACCCAGAGTGCCCTACCGATGGAGAAACATAGAGTTCATAGAAGATAGCCTGCAGGACAGATTCCAACCGATTTGGAATAGACATAGAAATAGTTGAAAGAGAATCTTCGTCATCACATGTGAGAGAAAGAGAATCCGCCACAATATTCTCCTTACCCTTCTTGTAAGTAATCTCATAGTCATAACCCATGAGTTTTCTGATCCATTTCTGTTGTGTTGGGGAGGAGACCCATTGTTCCAAGAAATATTTTAGGCTCTGGTGAGCTACGCAAAATGATTCCCTAATAGGTATAGTTGTCACTTCTGTACTGCATGCAAAATAGCCATCATTCGTTGCAGAGCCGAAGGAGTAGTGGAGACCATGGATGGTTGCATCTGAATGGAGTGAAGCTAAGCAATGACACCATGTGAATTCTTCTTAAGAATCTTTTCCAGGCAATGTGAACTTATGATGCTGAGAGACCCCAGTTGTAAGCCCTTCAATGTGTGTTTATGCCCATTGTCTGAAAACTGCATCCAAAGTTCAGCAAAATCCCATAAGATGGGTCCAAGTGTATGTAACCATTGGGTGCCCAAAACCACATCACATCCGCCTAAGGGCAAGGCAAACATGTCGAAGCGCAGGTTATAATCTCCAATAGAGATATGCACATTGTGACACTTCCCTTTGCAAGGTAATGTACCCCTATTGGCAATCATGACTTCAAAGTTTGAGCAAGGATGAACAAAACAATCAGCCTATTTGGCTATTCAAGGGTTAATGAAGTTATGAGTACTACCATAATCAATGAGTATTGTAAAAGGGAGCTTCTTGAAGTAACCCTTGACCTGCATGGTTTATGGGGTGGTGACTCCTGCTACGACATGGAGAGAGATCTTTGGGTGGGCTTCCTGAGAAGTAGGGTCAACAGGCGATTGCTGAGTTTCAACCTGATCAGCTACTATATCCTGAGCATCGGCATAAACTTCATTTTCAGGCAGAGAATCCACATCCAAGAGATAGAGCTTTTGTTCAACACATCTATGTCCTCGATTGAATTTGTCATCACAATTATAGCAAAACCCTTTTTCTCTGTGTGCCTGCATCTTTGCTTTAGTCAAATGCTTGATAGGAGTTGTTCTGGGAGCTGGCATTATTTGAGGGCTTTTGGGATCCATATTTCTGAATGGAACAAAATTGGATTTGGAGAGTTGTTGAGCTGTGATCTTGTCCTTTGCCAACTTAGCCAACCCTAAGGCTTCCATCATTGTGCTTGGACAGAACATTTTAACCTCAAAGCAAATTGCATCCTTCAAACCACTGACAAAACAACTCCTAAAGAATTCATCAGACAATCCCTCTGTGTGATTGGCCAGTTTTTCAAATTCTGTCTAATATTCTCTCACGGTGCCTGTTTGGCGCAATTTTGTGAGTGCTCCTGTGAAGTCATCAAAAGCACTAGGGCCAAATCGTTGCAAAATGAGTTTGCAAAAATCTATCCATTTTGGCTCTTCATGAGCTTTGATGTACCAACGAAACCATTGAAGGGCTTCATGTTCCAAATGAAAGGAGGCAACTGGGACTTTGTTCACATCAAAAGTATTATGCAGACTGAAATATTGTTCTGCCTAGTCTATCCATCCAGTCGGATCATCACCATGGAAGTGAGGAAAATCAAGCTTTGGTCCACAAAAATTACCGGAAGAAGAAAACCCTATATCTGCAGAAGACTCTGGCTGCCGTCTATTGTTCATGGCTGAATGCTGAAGATTGAGCCTGAGAATTTTTTCATCCAGATCTTGAAGTTTGGTCTTGATGGTTGCAAGTTCCTCCTCCATGTTTTTTGCTCCTGCGCAGGTGACAACCATAACTAGGATGTTTTTTTTTTCCTGGTAACGATCTGCAAATAGCTCTGGATAGATTCAATCTATGATTTGTCAGATGGCAATAGATATGGACCCCAGGTATGTTCAGCTTCCTAAAGGTTCAGGGGATTCACTCGGCTGCCAATGCTGTCTAACGACTTGCGTATTGGGGCAGTACCTCTCACTCCACGGCTCAGGTAAAACTGATAACCGCTTTGCCACAAATGGTAACTCTTGGTTTAGGGCCCTAAAACTCTTGGGAACTAGTCAATCAGGTAGGGTCTGTTACCCTTTTCGCTGGCAGGTCCTCTCAATGGGCTAGCTACTTCGGGGTTCCTGTGGTACTCCTCACAATGAGTTTTAGGGCTATGTTGAGGCACTTCCCATAGTTAGGTGGATAGGGATTATTCCCTGATCCGAACCTGCAATTGAAATGAATAATACAGATGCAAAGAAAAAAGAACTACTGCAATAATCATAGCGCCTGGAGGCCACTGTGAAAAAAATTCAGCAAAAATTCCACCCAGCGAGCCCAAGAAAGTGCTCTGATACCAGATGAGAGGAACCTCCTACAACAATATAATGAAAAATGCATGAAATAATAGAAATAACAGAAACACAGAAGGAATTTATTGATCCCAAGCCACTTCGAGGGGGCAACCTCCTTTGAGCAAGCTCAATACAATATATTCGTGGATGCCTTTATTGACCTCAACACGCACTTATATACTAAGTCTAATCTAAACAACTATTACTTCCCATGAATGTGGGATAATACAATATACTCATGGGATGACTTACAAAGCATATGAGTCCAAATGTAATATACTAACAAAGTAAAGAGAAGGGTTAAACACGGGTTCCTAACACAAGCAAGGTGGTCGTTCAAATGTCAAATGGAGGGAAGATAACCGCCTTGTAAGTGGTCTTAATTACTTGTTGAGCAAATTTAGGAGTTACTATTGTGTTATATCTGCGTTGAAGCAACTTGCTTGACTAGATTCCATGCATGCATAACCTCCTCTCCACTTTCTATGCTTTCCCTACAGTGGCGTCCTCCTATTTTGTTGGAGTTGACCGCCTTGCTAGGTAGTTGGTTTTGTAGTTTTCTTTCTATAAATAAGACTCAGATGCTCCTTTTGAGGGGTTGATTAATCTAAGGTTGTACTTGCATTATCCAGTTTTCAGTAATACAACCACATTGTTCATTTGTGCTCATGTTTTCCAATGAATAAAATGAAGTTATTAGTTCGCATCTCTGAGTTTACATTTGTCTTAAGGAATACTCATCCAAGGGGGCCCACTTGGTGAGCATTCCATCCTTTAGTTTAGTTGTATTTTCTGTTAAGCAGTTAGTTAAATCTGGCATTGAATGTTCCTATAGCCACTAGAATTCCATTCTGTGTCTGTTCCTGCAGCCAAAGCGGACATAGTAGTTTCCTGTTTGTTTGCCTAGAATTTCATTTTCTGTCATGCACTTCAGCTTAGCATAGTTGTTGGTTGATGTTCAACATTTATGTTATTTCTTTCCAAGCAGTTTATTTTTAGTATTATGACTTTCTTAGCTGTAGAATGAATGTGGCTACTTTGGAAGTTCCTAGTGCACATATCGTGCTGACCCATTTCAAGTTCACATCCCTGGGTTGACAAGTTAAATGCATCTTCATAGTGATTAAGACAACTATTCAAGTTAGATGTCCAATCTCTGAGTCACAACTTTATGGGCTTAGTTGTTAAATCATTGTAGGAGACCAACATATGGCATAATTTGTTTCCAAATAGTATATATAATGGTTATATTCCAACCAAATTTGATGATACAAATTCTTGTTGAAAGGAGAACCATAATATATAGGACCAACCAAAATGACAATATATCAAGTGACGTAGTCAAGGATAAGGGGCTAAATGAATGATAACCTCACTTTGCAACTTAACACCACATAAAGTGAACCTAGTTGCTACCTTCTATTATGGGATTCCATCTATTTATCTATCTATCTTGAAGTCATTGTGGGATAGTGGTAGTTAAATACAAATATTTTTTCAATTCAAAATCTTTTAGCAAGAGAAAAAAGTCATTGGAGGAAATTTCATGAGAATGCTAGAAAAATGATTAGCATGAAAATCTTCTTAGATATTACAAGAAAAAATAATTAGTATTTCCTAACCTACTTTGATACCATGTTAGAAATCAAGATCTTAGGTTACTAATCACCACAAATAAAATATAAGATAAATGAAATAATAATTATAGGGTGAACAAATTCAACATACTGCACAATATATACATGGGTAAAACCCTTCCAAATAAGAAACCCCATAAAGAATTGTTCTATTATAAAACACTTACAAAACTAATATAAAAATTATAGACATAACCTAGGGATATCATTTCTCCTCACTTCCACATGGACAATAATACCTCATGTGGGTAGCAATAGAATTCACTATAAATCTCCAAGTTGAATTACCCAATGAGAAAGAAGCTCCTTAAATATAGAGATAGAGCGGAAAAATGCCTAAAGGGGTATTAGTCACACCTATTCAAATTTACCATTTATAAATAATTAATGTTAGAAATCTAAAATAGATGGATAACCCAGAAATTTTTTAAGAGAGATTTTAAACTATGAAAACTATAAATGAATAAACAAAAATAGACTAGAGATTCTAAGAGATATGCAAATGTTGAGATGACAAGATAACATTAAGAGCTCACAAAGAGAAGTTGCTGGAAAAAGATTACCAAATACAACCTAGGTAGTGAGTTTATATAGACCAAGAAGAGGGTGGAGGTGGCAACACCAACCAATAGGGAGTGACCACTAAGCGGGCTAAAGATAGAAAATTTAACTCCCTTGTAGGATGGGGTAAAAGTTGAAACTTGTGTCACACTTTTGGCCAAATAAATAGTTTCTATAGAAAGGGTTTTACCTGGAACCATGTAGCACTTATGTGGCATTGCGTGGCATGAATAGTTCGGGGTGAAACAATTTCACCCGAATTTTAAAAACATATAAAAGTTGATTTAAATTTTAAAAAAATGTGTTTATTTACATTGAAGGTTTCAGGAGAGAAAGTTTCACCAAGAACCTTTTTGAGCAATACAATATCGCCTGAAACTATCTATGTGGCGTCCCATGTGGTAGCCAACCCCTCCTTTTACAACAAATTGAACAAAACTTCAAGTTCAACTATAAATTTCTCCAACCAAAGGGCATTTTAATAAAAATTTAAAAATACCCTTTGGTAGATGTCAGAATCTAGATCGTAGAAATATATACATTTTTTATATTTTGATAAGTTTTATTAGGATTATTTTTAAATTTATTGCAAGTAGGTTATTATAATCAAACATGCAACTGATTAGAAATTAAAAATAAATAGGCAAAACATATTCAAATAATTTTAAAAATATATGGTTCACTAGAG
Source organism: Cunninghamia lanceolata (assembly GCA_027924645.1). Lineage (NCBI taxonomy): Eukaryota > Viridiplantae > Streptophyta > Pinopsida > Cupressales > Cupressaceae > Cunninghamia > Cunninghamia lanceolata. Next base: position 783,839 of record BSBN01001490.1, read on the forward strand.
GAGAGAATCCTCTCCAAAAGGATATTTTTAAAAAAAATTATATATTATAAAAAGTTGATGTCCCATGGAAACTACTTTGTTCTGATTAAAATTGACTTTTAAAAATTAAAAAAAAAAAATTTATCAAAATTTATTTTTTTCCCATGCACTAGATATTTGAGTTGGCTAATTAGGAAAAAAAAAATAATTTTGCTATATTTTCTTGATGTCCCATCGATGTCACTTTTTCGAAAAACATCAGCATTTAAAATTTATCAATTAAATTTATAAAAAAATATCCACTTATTTAAAAAAAAAAATTATAAGCATAAACTATATTAAAAATTCTACATTTCATTAGTTTATGTTATTTTAAAATTTAAAACATACATATGACTTTTTTGATGTTTAAGTTGGAAAAATATGTTTGTGTTGGCCATTCCCTTATAAAAGTGTGACACAGTTTCGAACTTTCACCCGATGGTGATACCTCAACTACCCACTTACCTAATTAAACTCACTTTATTAACATAAGCAAGCTTAATAAAAATGTAGGAAAAACCTTAGGAAAAGGAAATAAAAACCTACACTAAAATCCTCTTTTAAGCATAGCTTAGGTGGGTGAAAAGATGGGTCCCAACAAATGAATCCTGATGAGGTACCCATGTACAATGATTCCCCTTAATGAGAGAGAAAACACCCCCAGAATAAAGAGAGAGAAAAAAGGACTAAGAAGCCCCCCAAAGTGGACACATTCCACACCCCTAGCAAAGCTTGCAAATGAAGTAACTTGCTTTTAGTGAAGATGTTTGTAATCTTTTCTGATGTCAGATAGTACCGAAGCTTAATGATCTAATCATGAATCTACTACCAAATGTAGTGCATGCGGATCTCAATGTGTTTGGTTCGCTAGTGATAGACCAGATTGCGAGAGATCTATATTGCACTTTGTTTATCACAAAAGATGGTTGTAGGCTTCTTAAAGGGAATGCTAAACTCAATGAGAATGTTCTAAAGCTAGATGGCCTCAGTGGCAGCATTAACTACTCATTGATACTCAACCTCTGTAGATGAAAGAGCAATTTTAGAGTTTTTCTTAGTCAACCAACAAACTCAACTGGAACCAAGTGAGAAGCAATACCATGAAGTAGATTTGTGATCCTAAGAATGACCCACCCAATCTAAATTTGTATGTCCCACCAAATCGATAGCCATACCTACTGCATATTGAATCCCATAACTATGAGTGCCCTACACATAGTGGAGTATCCTCTTGGTTGCTTCTAATGCAGTGCGCATGGCTCCTACATGAACCAAGAGACCAAGCCCACAACATATGAAAGGTCAAGCCTTGTGTGTGTCAAATATATGAGACTCTCAACTAATTGGTGGTACAAAGTAGCATCCACCAATGGTGAAGAATAGTGAGCCTCAAGTTTGACCCATGACAGAAATAGAGTTAGAGAAGGCTTATAGTTAGTCATGCAAAATATGGAGAGCATATCAAGAGCATACTTGGGGTATGCAATGAAGATACCAGAAGAAGGTTAAGTGATCTCAATCCCTAAAAAGTAGTGAAGGCCCAAGTCTAACATCAAGAAATGATCATGAAGGATAGTTTTCACTGTCTTAATGGTGGATAAGTGACTCGCTATGATTAACAAGTCCTTAGCATAGAGAACTAGAAATATGAGAGTATCATCCTGCTATAGAATGTATATGTTCAGATTAGAATGGCACCAAGTGAACTCAACTAATAGAATAAATGATTTCTTTTTGGCATACTAGGCCTGAGGGGCTTGTTTAAGGCCATAAACAGACTTTTGAAGATGGAAAACAAGTGAAGGATCCTGTACAAACCCTTTTGGTTGCTCCATGAATATTTCCTTCTGAAGGTCACTGCAAAGAAAAACACTCTTCACATCCATCTGATGAACTTTCCAATGGTGAGTTGCAACAATAGCAAGGACAAGTTGAATGGAATTCATTTTGTAAAATGGCACAAAAATCTTAGAGTAATCAATCCCAGGAACTTGGGAGAATCCTTTGGTGACTAGGTGAGCCTTATGCTTATTAACCAACCCATCTACAAAAAAAATTGTCTGATAGATCCACTTGCATTGAACAAGTTTCCTTCTCTTAAGAAGGGGGACTAAATCCTACATATGGTTCCTCTCCAAAGAACTAAACTCTTCCTATATAGTAGAATCCCACTCAGAGACACTAGAAGCTTCCCAAAAGCGTCATGGATCAGAAGTTGAAGTAATGAAGAGATGTGGAGCCTACTAAAACTATGATCTTGTTCTTCTAGTATTTGAAGGATCACCAACCCAATCACCTATTGACTCTAATGTCTAACAATTCCAAAGAGGCCCAATGGATGGAGAGTTTGGAGGAGAATCATCATCCTTTGAATGATGACTAGGAGAGGAGGAAGATGAATCCTCATTATCATCATCACCATTTGAAGTGGAGTAAGAAGACTCCCCATTAAAACTGGAAGGATTAAGACCCTCTAAAGAACTATCATCATGTTGCAATGTCTCCAATGTGATGGTAGATGGAGAAGTGGTAGGAGAAGAATTGGAGGTAACCTCCTCAAAATGAACACTCCTCTTGATGAACAACTTATGAGTGGAGGGGTGAAGAAGTATGTAGCCTTTGACACCATCTAGGTACCCACCAAATATGTAAGGCTTACTCTATAGATCTAGAGCCTTGCATTTCTTTGCTAGAATGTGGGTCCATGTAGGAGAACCAAACACTTAGAAGTACTTTACTATGGGTTTCCAACTAGTCCAAGATTGAAAATGAGTTACCCCCTTCATAGCTTGGTGAGGAACCCAATTCTATATATAAAAGACATAGTTGATGGCCTCTACCTAGTACTGAGGTGCTAATGATTTGGAGTGAATCATACAGTTGGCCATCTCTTTCAAGGACTTATTTTTGCATTCTATGACACCATTCTTCCAAGGATTATAGGGAACTATGCACTACAAGTCAATACCCTTAGAAGCATAAAACTGTTCAAACTGATGGTTTACATATCCCCCCATTGTTTGAATCTTGATGGCCTTCCATGATTATATTTTTGCAAGAGCTTTGAAGTCCTAAAAAGACTTAAAGACCTCAGACTTCTATTTGAGAAAATTTACCCAAGTGTATCTAGAAATATCATCAATGAAAGTCAAGACATATTGAGCCTTACTAAAAGATGAATGAGAAAATGGTCCTGCCAAGTCACTATGTACTAACTCTGGAATCTATGTATCCCTCCATGCTTTGCCAAAGTTGTCATATTTCTCTTTAGGATGCTTACCAATAATTCACCCTTGGAAAACTCCTTCAAAAAATTGAATAGAAGGTAACCATGAAACCATGCCATGCTAACTAAGCTACTACAAGTAGTGGTAGTTCAAGTGGCCAAATTGTTGATGCCACAAATGGTTCACCTCATCTAAGCGAGTGAACAATGCAATCAAAGGAGAATTGAGAATAAAATAAGAAAAGTGATATAGTAGAGACTAATGATCATCTTTCCCCATGACAACTATAGATCCACTATGTAACTTACTGATTCCACTATGTTTGGTGTGGACTCAACCCACTTGCTAGAGCCAATGTGAGTAATCTAATAAACAAATAGGAGATTAGTTGACAAAGATGAAATGTAGAGAACATCCTAAAATGTTCCTTCACCCACATCAATAGACCCTCTCCCATGCACTTCAATTGGAGTGTCATCACCCATTAGTATGGTTGACATAGTACATGGATCAAAGGAGGCAAACCATCCTGTGACAAATCCATGTGGTGGGAAGCACCTGAGTCAATGATCTAGGTATTGGGCTATGAAGCAACAACAACTAGGGCCTTTCACTTTTCTTTCCCCTTAATGTTATTTGTGTCCTTATAAGACCCCTAAGATGAACCCTATTTAATTGAGTTAGGTGCCTTGATATTGTTCTTTTCAAGAAGATGTGAAAGGTGATCGATCTACTTCTTTAAAAACTTATGTACACCATGACTAGTTTTCTTACAATAGGCACATTTTTCCTTCTCCTTCTTAGGCTTGTCACCTTTAGAAGAAGATGCCTTATTAGCTACATTAGAGGTGGCTAATTTATGATATTGTTTATTCTCTCCTTGGTTCTTTTATTTCTTATTTTGCTTTCCAAACCCTTTTTGATCTTTAGTGCCCTAATTTGTAGCCAAGGCATGAGACTTAGAGGGTTTGATTGTACCCATGTGAACCAATTTGTCCTACTCCTTTGTGAGTTCAATAGTAAAATAATCAAGAGAGGGAATTTTGTAGGTAGAACCTAGGACCATTTAGTAGCATGAAATGTAGAAACAAAAACTAGATAATTTGGACCAAGCTTAGAGAGAATACTTAAAATCAATTATGTGTCTTTCTTTTCAATCCCACACTATTTTAACTATAATCTAATGGCTTTTAGCTTTATGCATAAGTCTTGAATTGTATCAAAATTACATGGATTTAACCCTATGAGTTTATTCTCCAATTGATAACCCCTTAATTCATCATGTTTACCAAAGAGACCTTCTAATGTTATCTAGACCTCACTTGGAGTAGTAGCATATGCAATATGAAAAATTAGGTTAGGAGAGATAGACATACAAAGAGTACCATATTCTTCATCACATTTGCTAAACCATTTTGTTTTTTCTACAAGTAAATTTGGTTATGTTTCAAGCCCCATTGTTACCCGATGTAGCCCTTGCTTCTTTATATAGATAGTCATTTTAGACTTCCAATCAAAATAGTTGTAGGGTGTGAGTACATAAACTATTAATTGATCCTTTTAGTGCAGAAAAGTAGGTTGTAGTAGTAGTTGTTGTGTAGAAAATAAAATATAGAAATACAAGAAAGAAGGCACACATGACACCCCCCCTTTTCACTAGTCTCAAGAATCACCCCCTAGAGATCACAAGTTTTTCACTTTATAATTTAATGTTTTTGCCAAATTACAATAGTCACAAGGCTAAAAAATTAACTTTTGATCTAAAGTGGACCTGTTACAAATTTTAGAAGAAAAAACTATATGGATATGTAGTGTTCTCCAATAGCTTTGCAACATCTATTCATTTACACACAATAAAGATTGAGGGCGTAAGATATGACCTATCAAATTAAAAAGAAACAACTAGCTTCAACCTATATATCTAGAGAAAATTAGAAAAAAATATGATTGAAACCACTGTAGCTGAAAAATATGCTTCACTAGCTTTCTGTCGCCTATTTGTTTACAAAAATCTAACTCCTGAGGCAAAAGTTATAGCAAAATGAAAAATACCTCCCTTTATAGGTAGTAGGTAGGATGAAGCCACTAGGGTGGCATAGTAGGTGGTGGCAGTTAGCAGGCAGTCTAGAGGGGAGAGTGCCTGCGGGGGCTAAGGGCATAAATCCTTGAGTGTAGAGCACAGAGCACTACAAAAGTAGGAGAGATAAGGAGTTAAGCTTTGTAGTCTTGTAGTCCTTCTAAGAGGAAAGAATTATGAAAATATGGTGTCAAGGGAAGTATATTCTCTCTAAGGATAAATCTAAAAATTAAGTACCATCATGACCCTTCCCCTACACATCTAGGTATGGATCCTCCTAAATTATAACAACATATATGATATCCTAGAAGATTGCCTTTTACTGCTAGAAGGTATAGGTCACTTGATTTCACTAGTATCCCAAATTATCCAAACCATATCCCTAATGAAATTAGAGATCACTTGCCCAAATTTAGTGGAAATAGCTTTGAACCAGCTAACAGACACCTTTCGATGTTCAATGATCTAGTAGAGCATTATGAAGTTGAGCATGAGGATGTCATGCTCTTTGTGTAGTCCTTAAAGGCAAATACAAGGGATTGGTTCATTGGTTTACCAGTGTGTTCTATTTCCTCCTTGGAAGATTTCAAAGTGGTGTTTATACATCAATTCGATGAAAGATATAAATTTGATGATTAATGGACTCATTCATATTCAGAAAGATGAGGAAGAATTGGTCCATGCTTTTAATTTGAGATTTGCAAAGGCCATGTGATACATTCTTGAAAATATGATGCTAAATGATTTGATGTGTTTATCCTTATATCTAGATGCATTTGATAAGAAAATGTGTTTCTTATTAAGAGATAAAAATCCTGCAACACTTTAACAAGCATACACCATGGCGAGTGATATTGAGGATAACCTACAGTTTTCGATGACAAAAGGGGCTACATCTGTAGGCATAGGTAATATTAGAACATTTCCTTTGAATAGATAGCCTATAAAGGAGTATGAGGAAGAACATCAGGATAATAACAGACTCTTGTTATAGTTAGATTACCATAGAACTATTCAAGCCCTAAAAGACTCTAAGGAGAATGTGAGAAGGGATAAGTCCTAACGAGGCAGAGGAGTATGACAGAAAATCAAAGGTTGAAGAAAGAGCATCTAAAAGTGAAATAGAAGTTGAATTTAGTTGCAAGATGGTGAAGTGTGGGATAGACTATCATAAGAATGAGTTAGTAGAGGAAAGTTGCAAAGAGTTTCATGATTTAGAAAGTGCCCATGCCCTTGACTATTATGATAGTGATGCCTCATTGCCTAAGTCTCAATTTGCAACCTATGTTACATATGAGTACAACCCTGCAAAAAATCCTCTCAACACTACATTCAAGAAATTAGACTTGTCTTGGGTGGCTTATGATTAAAAAATGATGATAGAAGAGGTCTATAATTATATGCCCTGGTTAGTGCCCATGTTGGTTCACAATGAGGTGCTCATATCCAAGCATTTTTAGATTTCATGGATCAATTTCAGTTTGTCAATGAAGACATGTGGATTAGGTATTTTTCTGCATCCATATATGGCGAAGCTAGGAAATGGTTAGCATGTTTTGTTGAAAACCATTTCTCTACTTGGAAGGATCTCACATCTACACTTAATAAGGAGTACACATGTGGTATTAACCATACTTTTCTTGTTCAAAAATTGCTCAATGCTAAAAGAGAAGAGGATGAATCACTACTTGACTTTTGTACAAGATTCATGGATATTTTTATATAGTGCTTGAGCCTTATAGACCTGATGATTCAATATGTGTTGATTTATTTTGTGAAGCATATGATCTAGTTTGAGTGTAATGCTTAAGGAACTGAAGCCTGTTATTCTTGATCAGGTTCATAAATGGATTGTTGGTCTTGAAGAAATTAGACATGAATATGCAAAGACTCTATTATCTTCAAATGTTGATGGTTTTGAATTGGTTATTATAAATGATCAGATGGAAAGTGCAGCATGTGTTGATAAACTTCATAAAGAAAAGGACAACAAAGAACATTATGATGAAAGAATTAGTGCAAGACATCATACTAACAATATGCCTTGTATTGACCATGCTCATGATAAACAGACTGAAAATGGATCTCCCCTTTTTAGAAAAGGACTCAGATCTAGTTTCTCTAGTAGTAAGGAGGCCATTGGTGTTGATATGGATATATGTGATTTATCCATCTAATTGCCTAAGTATGAAGTATTTGTCTTCATTAAGGATTTTAATATTATTGATTACAAAGGCATCGATGTGCTTGTTTCTCTCAGTTACCAACTTGAATATGATATATTTCTCAAAAATTCTGGTACTGATGATAGAATATTATCCTTTCAAGATCAATGTTATGAAAATATTGTAGTAGGTGCAATTGGTGTTTTTGATATTGGCATCAACAACTAGGAGGTAAGTACTGACCTTAATAAGCCAAGTTCAATTAAGAGCTAGGTGGTACTCTATGTCATTTCAGAATATGAAAGTTTAAGGTTTGATGAAATTATTGTTACTAAATTTCTGTTCACACTAAATTTAGTAAGACCTAAGTGCAGTTGTTCAGAAGGAATAAAAGAAAACTTTGAAGTTATTGCATTCAATGAACAATTGATGTCTTGACAAAGTAGAGATGTAATTCAGTTGATAGGATAACCCATCAGTCCAATCAGGACTGATGAATCATCATGACAAGAGAATTAGGTTGTCAAGGTATCAATCATTCAAGAAATATAGTTGATCTAACATAGTGTTATCTTTTAGGAGTTATAAGTCAGATTGATTATTCACTTGATCATATTTGAAAGAAAGAAAGAAAGAAAGATATTTATATGAACTATTATTTCATGTCATATTTCAAACATACAATTCAACATCTGTTACTCTATCCTATGCATTGATTAATGAAGAAACATATATACATCAAGTGCATAAGATAGATTAACTGATTATGTTTAAAAAGAAGTGTTCAAACGTGTCCCACACAAGACGTGGGAGTAACTAGATTGAGCAATGCAGACATGCAAGCTATACATCTGATGATAAAAGAAATAAGGAACACATGATAAAATAAAACATCCATCATTGCCTGAGCAAGAAGGTTGTTTTGTTGATGATGATCTTCAGTCTTTGAAGGTTGTTTTGTTGATGTTGATCTTCAGTCTTCAGCTTCAGCTCCTATCATCAGGTGAACCTGCAAAAAATTGGGGAAAGTCCCGTAAGAGCTCCGAATGTTTAAAGTTATCATATGCTTTATCATGTAGACTTATCAACTTGTCACATCATGCATTTCATATGAAAGATCAAATCAGACATGTGCTACAAGTCAAATATCATAAAGAAGATCAATCAATACCATCAGGTATATTTTTCATGCTAACTTGTTTGTTCACTGTGCAGGTATAGGAAAAATAAATTTTGCCGATTTGAAGACAAATAAACATGTGGAGAAAATGTGGCTCCCACAAGGGTTGAGCCTAGCATGTTTCCTTTTTAGTCATTTGAAAATGAATATCAGAAAAAGACAGGATGCATCATTCAAAGTACATCATGCATCATTAATCAACTTACAGAGAAAGTATGTCATCATGACATTTATTACAATTGATTAAATCAAATCAGATAAGTTCAGAATGCCTAAGTCAAGTTGACAAAATGCATAAATTAGAAATGCAGTCATGAAAGACTTATGAAAGAATAATCAAGGACAGAAAGATATATATGCCAATCAAGTCTCAATTGCATATCAAATAGAAAGAACAGGCTACAGGAGCCATCATTTTTCATACAACAGTTGCAGACAAGTCTCAGGTTACACTTATGTATGTCATTGACTTTATCAGTCACATAAGTGTTTACATTATTACCTGATAAAGATTAAGCTACAGAATAATGCTTACATAAGACATATTTTTGTATCATTTACATGAGTTACAAGATACAAACATGAAAAGCATTATCTAATTATAATCAAAGGAGTAAGTAAAATGATCATATACAAGTGTTCATAAAGATTAGGTACAATTGAGACAAATGATACAATCATATGCCATAATGAAAGATAGAAAGGATCAATGATGGATGTATCTACAGGAGGACCAAAATGCCAAACTAAATGAGCAAGAACAACTTGATGAACACCATCTTTTAGCTACCAGCTAATGCAAAGTGAAGAACTAGAAGAATAAAATATCATGCTCAGAAAATATTCATGAATGAAGATTGTTTCAATATCCTTTTGCAGAAAAGAATAGCATATGTTATTACTCAAAATGTCCAGAGACAACCAGAGAGAAAGTTACAGAATTATAGGGTTGAAATCTCAAGGATGAAAATATTGAAACCCTAGTGCTAATTTTCTGGATAGTCTTGTTTTTATGCATAGAAATGAAGGAGAATGCTCAGAAAAGACAATAAGTATCATGAATGTTGCAATGGAGCCTTTTAAAATGCAAATACTTGTTAGGGTTTAAAACCCTAACAGTATTTCATACAAACAGTGAAAAGAATCAATACAATGTATGTTTCTGCCATGGCCGCAGCATGAAAGTAAGGTTTTGTGTCTAAATGAAGATACCCAGATCATATAAATTGAAAACCCTCATTTTTTATGAAACCCTAAGTCTTTATTTTTGCATAGTGAAAAGGAAAACTATAGAGAAGTGTTCTCATGCCATGGCCATGATAGAAAGATAATTTTCTGAGGTACCCATATGAAACTTTCATCAAACCCTAAGCATATCTTTTGATATTATAGGAAAAGAATGGAGATACGGTTCATTTCTATCATGGCCATGCTTGAAAATGGCAAACATTATGCATTTTTAAGAAACCCTTATTATAGTCAAGAAAACCCTTCTTCATTTTCTGCAAAAGACAGTCGAGAAAGGTTTAGAATATGTATTTTCTTGTATGGCCGTGCATATGGATGCATTTTTGTGCATTTCTGAAAGAAACCCTCATGATAAAAATTGAAACCTTCAGTTTCATGTCAAAAAACTAGTGAAAATATGCTACAGAAAGTGACAATGGCTACGACCATACATAAAGAGAAGAGAATTAATGATACCTATATGAAAAGATTGAAACCCTTGTTTCTTTTTGAAATATGCAATGATAGTTGAGTATCTACAAGCAGAGGAAGAAAAGTTACCTCCAAAGATGTAGACGAGAAAGCATGTAATGGCCACAATCTCCTGAAGGAGATTTTCTATTCTTTTACCATTTTTCTCACATTTTGCAGGAGCTTTCAAACACAGAACAAAAAGCATTGTCAAGATATGCTACAAAAGGAAAATACATAGATGGTCGCGGCCATTAATGCTAAAGAAACTAGAGAATGATGAAGTAAATGACAGTCAAATACAAAAATGCCATGCTCACCATTATCTGCAACCTCTTTTATGCTAGAAATGACAAAGAAATCATAAAGTTCAACAGAGAAATGCAAGGAAGAAGCTAAAGAGACCAAGGAAACCCTAGCTAATACAAAGGAGTTGCAGAGTGGCAACCAGTGACAAAGAAATGAAAATGAATTCATGTTTAGGGTTTACTCGCCCTTTTTCTTCAAATCTTCTTTTCCTTCATTGAAAATTTGACCATTGTAAACATATTATTGCCTTATCTAATTTTTGAGCGAGGTCAAAACCTTCAATGATGCATCTCCTAACAATCATGGTTAGGAAGGGTCGGCAGAGGATATACCTTTTGCATTTTGCTTAAAAGTCAAATGGTGGCCGATCACTTAAAAGGTTGAGTATTATACTTTGCAAAAATTCAAACACTCATTACCTTGTGTCGACTATTGTAGTCGAATAGTGCTCATATCACATGGTCGAAGGATGCTCATTCCCTAATGACATTATGCATGGTCAAAGACTTCCTTGTAATCATTGATTAATGTGAGGTGACCGAATATGGTCAAGATGGTTATTACTTATTTCTTGCAAAGTCAAAGTCAAAGAGTAATCAAATGAAGACAAAGACAAAGGAGATTGCAAGGGGCAGATAAAGTGACAGAGATATTGTTGTTTTTGCATGAAGGAGGTATGGAGTGAATAAGGTATATTTGGCATAATGATACATATGGCAAAGTGATATGAAGACTTAGGGTTTTTATGTTGCATGGTGAATATATATGGCGGAGATGCCTTTTTTTGCATTGTAAATGGAGTGATAAGGCAGATTTAGATATTTGTTTCTTTTTGATACAAATATTGGAGTTATAGGGGATTTTATTTTCTCTAAAGTCCTATTTTTGCTCAAATCATGCAAATTAGGCAGGTGTATTTGGAGAGATAAGGAGATTTTATTTTTCTTTTCATGCATGATTTTACAAATAAATCAATTGTAAATAAATAATGAAGTAATATTCTTCAAATTACTTTATTATTTTTCACAGATTGTAAAATCAAAAGTAGTACACGTTGTAACCAATAATAGAGTAATTATGTTAATTACTTTATTATTTACTTACAATCAATTTTGCAAAAGCAAAATCATGCAAATTGATAAGTTGAGTTAATTAGGCCATCTCGGGGATTTTTGCATTATTTGAGGAGCAATTTGAGGGATCTTGGTCAAGCATATGGAAAGGTCCAAATTGAAGCTATATTTGCTTGATTTGTGGTAGTTTAAGCCCTTATTTTTGGGGATTTTTGAGTTTGCTCGTGGATCACTTTGGAAGACTTATTTTTAGAGGCAGCTAGCTGTAGTTTATTTTTTGCATGCCTCTTAGTGAGAGCAAAGCTATATATTGTAAGGCAAAACTTGATTTTACTGGTTCTTGCATTCTTTTCTCTTTTACACTTTGAGAGAGAAGAATGTTTTGTAGCTCAATTTTTACAGTTTTATAGAGATCTGCAGGTTACAAGTTCCATTTTTGTCTCTCTTGCAATTTTCTTTTATTTTTTGGAATCAAGTAGTTGCCTTTCCATTTGATGCTAATTGTATGAAGTGATTTGATGAAGTTTTACTGTGTTTAATCATTAAAACCTTTAAAATTATTGTCTCACTCTTACTTGCAGTGTTAAGCATAGGGATATTACAGGTCTTAGGTTGTGTTACAGAAAAATAATTCTTGTATGTTGTGAGAAGTCATTTTCCTTCATAAAGAATTAATTTTCCAGCCTTCCTCAGAAATACTTTTTGTGATATTTATGCCAAGATTAGATTGTGTGAGTCAGATTTCTAAGTTATATTGTGAGGGTAAGTGCACAAAGATGAGGGACCAAAATGGGGTCTTAAGTTGCCACTTTCTTTCTGAAATCAGGAAAAATTGATGTTGGATGAGAAATTGAAGATAGCTACACTCAAAATTTGAAGATGGAACGAAAACAAGAGTTGTAGTGCTCCAAATCTAGTTTCTAAACTACTAATTTTTTCCAAAAATGGTTGAGATTAAGGGGTTCAAAAAGGGGGAGCACACAAATTGGTCCTATTTTTCCCAAAAAAACATAACATAGCGTCTGGTGTGCTCCCCCTAAAATGTTAACTTTTTTTTAGTATTTCAATAATCGCTCGAATGAGAAATTAGGTAACACCATGTAGTTTATCCCTAATTTTTCTGATAATTTTTTAATGAATAATTGATTTTTTTGTAATTTTAAAAGTGGACATATCCTGAAAAATAGAAATTTGAGCGTGCTCCCCCCTAAAATGGTTGAAAACTAATCGAAAATCATTTTTTTAAAAATTCGTGTAGAATGGAGTCTAGTTTCTAAAAATATAACTTGTTTCAATTTTCAATGAATGATTAAAAAAACAAGTTAAAAATACTAGACATTGGTTTTTGACAAAAACTACACACTTACAAAAGAAATGCAAGATGAAACACTAAACGTACTCAAAATGTGAAAAAAATTATATGGTTAGATAGCTAATAGAGAGATTAAGATTATGGTGGTATTTTTTTGAGTTTTCATTGAAAAAAGTGCCATCCTGATGGGGAGTACGCTCCAGATTATCTCTAGATTTTTCTAAAAACTGATAAAAACACGTCAAACAAAGTTGATCATAACGCGAGCGCATTATAACGCACTCGCGTTATGTGAAATCAACAACGCGAGCGCATTATAATGCGCTCGCGTTATGATGAGCATAACTGGCAATTCACATGCCAATTGCATTTGCTTGAAAGTTTCTTAAGCCTTTTCAACAAATCCATTTTTTGCATATCTTGCAATCATTGCATTCCATTATAGAACATCTCTTTGAGGTGTTATGTCTTACAATTGACATGCCTTGTCTATGCTTCCACACTTTACATACATGTCTACAAGGGCAACTGCACTTCCTATCATCTCTCTCTATTTCTTTCCCCTCTCTACGTCCTACCCTTTCTCTGAGTCTCTGCTTCCCTCCCCTCTCTACCTCCCACATTCTCTCTCACTCTCTTCTTCCCTCCCTTATCTACTTTCTACTGTCTCTCTCGTTCTCTACTTCCCTCTCCTATCTACCTCCTACCCTCTTTCTGAGTCTTTGCTTCTCTTGCCTCTCTACCTCCTACCTTCTCTCTCACTCTCTTCTCCCCTCCCTCTCTACCTCTTACCCTCTCTCTCACTTTCTACTTCCCTCCCCTATCTACATCCTACCCTCTCTCTCAATCTCTGCTTCCCTCCCCTATCTACCTCCTACCCTCTCTCTCTTCTTCCTTGCCCTGTCTACCTCCTACGGTCCTCTCCCACTCTCTCCTTCCATCCTGTCTCTACCTCCTATCCTCTCTCTCACTCTCTACTTCCCTCCCCTCTCTACCTCTCCTCCTCATTCTTCCCATCCAAAGAAATTTCATAAATTATCTTGTTTCCATTTCATTAAATCCCAATTTATATCATCATCCATCTTTACATGTCCTATTTTTCTTACATTTCCATGTTCTTTGTCGACAAGGGAGAGTGAGAGGGAGGAAAAGGGAGTGAGGATGGAGATGGAGGGGAGAGAAACCTAGGAGAGATACCTGGTGATAGGGAGAGAGAGAGAGAGATAGAGAGTCCTAGTTTTGATGCAGGAGCATCTAGGGTGTAAGAGCAATCTTGCATCAACCAAAAAAAAAAAAATGTGTTGTTTCTTTTCAATAAGGGCTAAATTTGGCAGGGTTACTATTTTTAGTAAGTTTGCATTTGTGCAGGGTTGGATACAAAATCTTACACGGACCTCCAAAATGGTGAATTGAAGCTAATGGTGAAGAAATCACTTCAAGATCATTTGTCATTTGTGAGATATTAAAATTTCAAATTCCAAAAATCCTATTGAAATATTCAAAGTCAAATTTAAGGCACTTAGAGGCTCTGCATGGGCCCGAAATTTGGTGGGAAACCCAAGCAGTCTACCTGTTGGTATTGCTTATGCACCATCATCTTTTTGAGAGCTTTCCGAAAAGGTATTATAATTGAAAATCCAACGGTTGGATCGAAAGTTATGGCCCCGCAAAGTTGACCTATTTTTGGAGGGAGATGCAAATTTCGAAATTAAGCTAGTGGTCGCCAAAAAGGGCTATATATAACCATTTTTGGGAACCCTTAGGGTAGTAGAGTTAAGGGGGAAGGTGTAGAGTCAAGAAAGGTGGGGAAATTAGAAACCCTAGTTGATTTGGGAATTACAGAAGACCGAAGATTCCATAGTCTTGAGAGAGGGAGCTGTAATGTGTTGCAGCGTGTAGGGGATTCATCCTTTGATTGTATTTGAGCTTCTGTCATGTAATGTTTTGCCCATATTAATAAAATATCATTCTATTTTCTGTGTACAATTTCTGTTATTGTGTGTTTTATGATTTACCCCTTCATCAAGTTTTCTTGTTTTGGAGAGAGAGAGAGAGGGGGTGGGTCAGGTTTATGAGTTTAGGATTGCTTAAGTTTAGGGTTTAGGGGAATCATTTAGGGTTTAGGGGTTTAGGGCTACTCGGGTTTATGGTTTAAGGGTTACGATTTAGGGGCATTATTTAGGGTTTAGGGGTTTTGGGAGAGAGAGAGAGGTTTAGAGTTGCTCAGGTTTAGGGTCATTAGTTAGGGTTTATGAGCTTAGGGTTGCTTAGACCTTTAGGGGCATTATTTATGGTTTATGAGTTTAAGGTTGCTCAAGTTTAGGGTTTAGGGTTTTGGATTAGGGTTTTGGGAAATTATAAATAAGGTTTAGGGGTTTATAGTTGCTTATGTTTATGGTTTAGGGTTTAGGGGTTAGGGTTTAGGTGTTAGGGATTTAGGGTTGCTCAGGTTTAGGGTAAATAGGGGTTAGGGTAAATAGAGAGAGAGAGTGAGGGGATCGATAGATATTGGGAGAGATCTAGGGAGATAGAGGTTTAAATTTGCTTCCAAGGCTTATGGTTTAGAGGTTTGGGGTTTAGGGTTGCTCATTTGTAGGCTTTAGGGGTTAGGGGTTAGGGTTTAGGGGCATTATTTAGGGTAACTTAAGATTTATGTTTTAGGGGTTAGGGGTTAAGGTTTAGAGGTTTAGGTTAGGGTTTAGAGAGAGAGGACCGATAGCCCGAGATATTGAGGAGACTGAGGGGAGACATAGGGAGATAGAGGGTGAGGGACATGGCTAGAGACATAGGCAGAGAGATTGAGAGGTAGAGGGATGATAGAGACAAGGAGATAGGGTTTAGGGTTGATCAAATTTAGGATTGATCAAGTTTAGGGTTTAGGGGTTAGGAGTTTAGAGAGGGAGAGATATGGAGATAGAGGGTGAGGGACATGGTCAGAGACATAGCCAGAGAGATTAAGAGGTAGAGAGATGATAGAGGCGAGGAGATAGGGGTTTAGGGTTGATTGGGTTTAGAGTTTAGGGGTTAGGAGTTTAGAGAGGGAGAGATAGGGAGATAGAGGTGAAAAGGACTAGATTAGGAATGATTTGGGAATGATTAGAATGGTTTTAGAGATGGTTTGAAGTGGTTTAGTGCTGATTAGGGAATGATTAGAATGATTTAGGAATAGTTTACGGATGGTATTTGAGATGAAATCCAGGTTGATTGGAAAATGATTAGGGATGAAGTTAAATTGATTTGGATGTGTTTTGGGATGGTGTGAAGTGGTTTAAGGCTGAGTAGAAGTGGTTTAGGGATGATTAGAGATGAAATTGAATGGATTAGGGATGATTTGGGATTGATTAGGAATGAATTTGGTTGGAATGAAAGCTTAATGTTTTCATGTTTTCACATTATAGAGATTGGGAGAGATAGGGAGATAGAGGTTTAGATTTGCTTCCAGGTTTTATGGTTTAGGGGTTAGGGGTTTAGGGTTGCTCATTTTTAGGTGTTAGGGGTTAGGGTTTAGGGGCATTATTTAGGGTAACTTAAGGTTTATGTTTTAGGGGTTAGGGGTTAAGGTTTAGAGGTTTAGGTTAGGGTTTAGAGAGAGAGGACCGAAAGCCTGAGATATTGAGGAGACTGGGGGGAGACATAGGGAGATAGATGGTGAGGGACATGGCTAGAGACATAGGCAAAGAGATTGAGAGGTAGAGGGATGATAGAGACAAGGAGATAGGGTTTAGGGTTGATTGGGTTTAGGGTTTAGGGGTTAGGAGTTTAGAGAGGGAGAGATATGGAGATAGAGGGTGAGGGACATGGCCAGAGACATAGCCAGAGAGATTGAGAGGTAGAGAGATGATAGAGACAAGGAGATAGGGGTTTAGGGTTGATTGGGTTTAGAGTTTAGGGGTTAGGAGTTTAGAGAGGGAGAGATAGGGAGATAGAGGTGAAAAGGACTAGATTAGGAACATTTTGGGAATGATTAGAATGGTTTTAGGGATGGTCTGAAGTGGTTTAGTGCTAATTAGGGAATGATTAGAATGATTTAGAAATAGTTTAGGGATGGTATTTGAGATGAAATCTAGGTTGATTGGAAAATGATTAGGGATGAAGTTAAATTGATTTGGATATGATTTGGGATGGTGTGAAGTGGTTTAGGGCTGAGTAGAATTGGTTTAGGGATGATTAGAGATGAAATTGAATGGATTAGGGATGATTTGGGATTGATTAGGAATGAATTTGGTTGGAATGAAAGCTTAATGTTTTCATGTTATAGAGATTGGGAGAGATAGGTAGATAGAGGTTTAGGTTTGCTTCCAGGTTTTATGGTTTAGGGGTTTAGGGTTGCTCATTTTTAGGGTTTAGGGGTTGGGGGAATTATTTATGGTTTAGGGTTTATGGTTTAGGTAGAGAGGCGAATAGGGAGATACAGAGGAGACTGAGCCTGGGAGAGATATCACTGTCTCCTCTATCCCTCTCTCTAACTATACCTACCTTTTCTTCCAGGTTTTTTGGTTTAGGGATCTTAGGGGTTTAGGGTTGCTTCATGTATCCCTATCCCCATCTCTATCTCGTCTATCCCCATCTCTCCCTTTCCCCATCTCTATCTCCACCTATCCTCTCCATCTCCATGTCCCTCTCTGTCTCTCCATGTCTCCCGATCCCTCTTTATATATAGGATAGAGAAATGAAGAGAGAGAGAGAGACTCTCTCATGTAGATAGAAGGTTACCTTTATGTTATCATGCTTCCCATAACGCGCTTGCGTTATAATGTAAGCGTGTTATGGGAAGCATGGAAAATGGTAAAAAAACATGGGGCATCTGTGTTTCAGACCCCACATGCCTGTTATTCCCGTTTTCATGAGTATATTAGACAAAAAAATGCTTTTCATGTTGGTGGACTAATTGAGAATCATTTTAATACGAATCCACCACCTTTTTTTGTTTTTTCAACATAGAAGTGATTTTTCATGTTTTTGGAGAAAATTTGATTATTTAAACTGAAAGTTTCATGTTTCATGTGTGATTTTGTTTCAAAGCTAATTACCATTGATATATAGATTGAATTTGATGATATATGTTTGTTTTTTACATAAATTTTACTAATCCTATTCTAGAATTATATAGAATTCATAATCAAACTTGAGAAAAACAAGAATTTGAGGATTTTGAAGCCATCTTTTGGAGAATTGGTCAACTGCAATATCAAATTCTAAGGTATGTTCAATTTTAATTCACATATATATATATGTTCTTATGGTCTTTATGTTTTTTATGTTCTTTATGTTCTTCTTGACATATATGTGTCTAGGTATATCAATTAGTTCAGTCAAAGAGACTCCAAATTCTTTATGTTTCCACCTTGTTCGGCCCTTCATGCCTTTATTTCACCTATTTTCAGCTATACAAGAGAAAAACATTATTAAATACTCCATAAAATAATTTTATTGAACAATTGTTAGTCATACTCATATTCGAGTGTATACATGGAGCCAAAATTGATTTTGGAAGACTCTTAATTTTTGCCCTAGGATGACATAAGATGATACAAAGGGAGTTACAAGGAGATAAAACACTAAAAAGGAGGTTTTCATGAGTGTAGGACAGTCATGTAAGTCTATATAACAGTCCACTATCATGTAGTCTATATATAACCCTGCTGCCATGTATGATCCTCCTTGCATTTGAAGGTCATTTTACAATTCTATGAAAGTTATAATTTATTACAAAGTGGACCTTCTTATTGCATCTATGTACAATGAAATTCATACATTTATACACTATTTACAATCAATGTGTAAATAGTTCTCTTCCTACAACTATGCACATGCTACAACTGAGATAAGAGTTTGTGCACATTACAACAATGAAAACCATCACTGTTAAATGCTACAACATGCTACAAGTCATCTATGTTACATGCTACAACATCTATGTTACTATGGAACACAAATGTGCATGCTTACAACACCCAAAACATGTCATCATGCTAGCTCTTACATTCTCTATTTTCCTTACATCCTTTCTTGACCTCCAAGTGGCCATACTTCTCGTACTCACCCATAGTGAGTGAAACATACTACTTGCTTGCTCTACAAGTGAAAAACTTGAACACAACTCAATCCATAGGAAAAACTTGGAGTGCTAATCAAATGCCTCTACAAATGAAAGCAACTCACACTTATCTCCTTTGCAAATCAAGTAAATACTCTATCCAAGTATAATTACATACTAACATCATTGAATGTTGATGTAGACTCACGTGAGAGCTGTTCTCTCTTTGAATTTGATGTTTTAGTGTGCCAACAACAAATCTATGTCACAAAACTTCAAATTCCACCATTGGTTAGTGTAGCCATGCTCATCTAGGGTGCAAACTAGAAAACCCTTCATTTCTTCACAAATAAGGGATTTTGATGAAAATCTCATATCCATTCTTATTTCTTCCTCCAAGTTTGTCCTCCTCTCTTCTATTCAAACTAGATTCAAGTGTATATGCGTGTTCAAATGCATACTCCATGACTTATGTATGTTCAAAGAGTCTTGATATGAGGTGTCTTATTCAGAAGTTTGTAAAACCTTGTTATTCATTCTGACTGTGCTATTCATTGTCATTATAAAATTTCTAATGATCATTGTCTTATTCTTCATGCTTGTAGAAATCATCATCATGCTGAGTAAACGAGCAAAGACTCTAACACCAGAAGAGCGTGAAGTTGAGAATGAGAGGAAAAGAGAAAGAATGAGGTGAATTCGAGAAAGTAGGAAATTGTCAACCATACAAGAAGATATTCCACCATTGCTAATTGAAGAAGAATGTGACACATCTAACGAAGCTAAGAAAGAGATGGAATTCGCAGCACAAAGGGAACGAATGCAAAACCTCCATGCAATGAGGAAAGTGAATCTCCAAGTTGAAGGCACTCCATCGTCCACAGGTCAAGTTGAAGGAACACCATCATTATCTTCTCGAATTGGAGACACTCCATCTTTCACAGGTGAAGTAGAAGGCACATCTACATTTTCTTCTCAAGTTGGTCACACGCCATCATTCACACCTCAAGTTGAAGGTACATCATTTTCAACCTTTTCACCTCCAATCGAAGGTACGTCATCTATCCCATCTCAAGTAAATATTGAAGAAATTCCTAATGTTTAGTCTACTTTACCAAATAAAACGCCTCCTAGAATTTTGCATAGGAGGCCTAAGTTTCTAATTGATATTGATGAGAATGTATTGGAGCCCATGCAGGATAAGATTCCCCTGCGCACTTGCCAAAGATATGCAAATAAGATATGGGAATTATTCTTTAAGAATTTAAATGAAACTGGAAGATGTCAACTCTTTGTTGAACTGATGAGAAATCTAAAATTTAAGCCCACTATGAAGATTCTTGGCCTAAGAACATCGAATGCATCAAGTGAAAAATTAATTGTCAAGAATCTAATGAGTGCGTATGAGAGTGTGGGCTCCACCTCACGTACCAAGGATAGTAATGTCACACGACGTGTCATTACATAAACAATTGTAAGCCAACAAACAAAAAAAGATCGCCTCATTAAAAAGACAAATCAACAAATGAAAATAAATAGAAAAACTGTAATGAGAGCCATTTGAAGACGTCAAAGAGTTCAGGATCCAAACACTAATGAATTGTGGGCATTCTCTGGGAGACTCCCATGGAAAGACAAAGTTGTTGTTGAAGCTTTGAGATCACTAATTGAAGGCTTTTGGAAGAATTACACAAGGGTATCTCTAAGTCAAAGGAATGTGGTAAGAAGGAGAATCGGTAGTTGAAATCGTGAGCCACATCCAAAGCATTTTTTGTATATGACTCAAACAGACTTTTTTGGTAAATTTCTAGAGAAGTATCCTCAAATTAAAATTTCTCAAAGATATTTTGAAATGCTAAAACCTTTCTTTGTCAAAATAAATCACACATGCACTACTTGTTGTTGTAGATTACATATTGAATTTTCTAACCATTTTGATGTTTATCGGTCTATATGTTTAGATTTTCATACTAACAATGTTTTGCAGGATTGTGGCATACATGCCCCACCAACTACCTCAAGAGACTTCATATCAATGATTTTATATGATAGAGAGGAAGGTCAATTATTCTACAGGAAATTATGCTTGGATGGCACATGTCAGCATTGCAGTGGCTTGCAACGTATGCCAATATGTGAACATATAGAAATAACACATGCGGTTGGAAACGAACTAGTAGAGTTCAGCAAGTATAAAATAGTGACATACAATACAAGAGATGGTAAAGTAGCAAAGAGGTGTGAATATGTTATTTAGAAGATTCCAGTGTATCAGTTTATGCCTATATTTCATACAACATAATGTATGAGTATGTAAGACATGCCCATAGAACTTGATGGTTGGACTTGCAATTCAAGTTATGCAAGGACACATTTCCAGTTGGTAGCATTATATCAATCATTGACTTTGTAGAGACTACAGTCTATAGCCACATTGTGAGGTGCAATCCCAATATTATAACTTGACACAGGTTTCTATATTTGTGCACATCGCATTCATTCATGCGAATGATAGTACAAAGGATGACAAAAAGATCATAAGGGAGTATCATTTTTATATAAGTGATGATCGCATGCATTCTGCGAAGTTCATGCAAGGTTGTTTTTAGGTGTTCTACAATGATCTGGCTAGAAGGGGCATATCATTCAGTCAACATATCATATGGTCGGATAACTGTGCATCACAATTCAAGAACTCGCAAAATTTCTATTGGCTGAGCAAGATGCATAATATTACAGGTGTTTAGCATATGTGGAACTTTTGTGAGGCCGGGCATGGAAAGGGGGAGCATGATGGTGCAGGAGCATATATCAAAAGAGCCATAGCATGAGAACAGTTAAAGTATAAAGATAATGCAAAACTGACAAATGCAAAATCAATTGTCGAGTGGTGTAATGCTTCAATGGGTCTAGGTAAGAAAGGTAAGTCTTTAGTTCGTAGACTTTTTTGGTTGATAGATGATACTAACATTACCATATGAGGACTATTGTACACTAACAAGATCAAGTGAGCTACACTCTATCAAAAGCTCTATTGCAGGTTCATGGAGTATACATATGCGGAAGATGGCATGCTTTTGTTCTACATGTACAATTCAAGCCTGGAATGAGTGCGAGTCAAGGGAGTGGGTTGTCGAATGGCAGTTCAGTTATCTTTGCCCACTTGACACGTATCGACCCCCGACAACACTGGGATTGACAGAGATGGAATCGTTAGTTGACTTGACCACATATCAGATCTAGTTCAACTAGGTAATATATCTACTTGCATAGTTAAATTTGAAATTCCTAATGTTATCTTAAACTTTGTAGTATTTTTGTAATGTTGATTAATTTCATTTAATTTGCTGCACATATCATTGGAGGGCATGTTTATGCAGTTATTGCAGATGAAGATAATGGAGAGGGAACAGATTATTACTTGTGACGTTGTGTTGAGACAAAAAAGAAATTGGAGGCCCCAGTTACAGATGGAGAAAACATCAAATACCCTATAGGCTCAATGGTTGTTACTGGAACATGGCTTAGAAGGTACCCACATAAGAGTGTTAATGTTTGGTTGTTTGAGAACTTTGAGACACATCAAAAGATTCTTCATTACTTCAACCTTGTCATGGAAACCAATGTTCATTTGATACAATATCGAGGTAGACCTTTGAACAAGACCTTGTGGAAGGTGCGTGAGTCTGACCATAAGGCAATACTTGACACAATAAAGAGTAGAGAAGACCCAGATGGTTCATTGGATTAATTTGTAAGTATTTTCATTGATTTTGTAAAGTATGTTACATTGAGTTGTAAGTATGCACATTAATTTGTAAGTTTACATAGGTTTGCCTTTTAGGTTGGATTAATCTAGGTAATGTATAAAATATAGGTGTCCACTAGAATACATGTGTCTTAGGTCTTAGGTGAGGCCACATGAGTTTCTACCTTCACGTGGTTGGCCTTGTCAGTATAGAATATTTATATTTCTTGAAGCTAAGGGAAGCTCTTTTTCCTAATAGGAAAACTTAAGACCCTAGGATTATAGGTGTTCCTTCTTTAGCCTTCTTATGTCTTATAGCCCTGTTTTAGTGGTTTTTTCAACATATCTTCCAAATTTATTCATCAAACATATCTTGAAACCAAACGGACTTCGCCAATGCGTCAGTGTGGGTGGGTAACCTTCCATTTGGACCTACAGGTGCATGTGGAGTCCATCCACAATAATCTCTCTCAGTTTCATTCAACTCCAGTCCGTTTGACCATGTCAGAATTAAACACATTCTTGCAAAATGCTTTAATTTCATGTAGTGGAAAGGTGATAGGAATGACATTTTGCATTCCATAGCTCATAGAGGTGAATGGACTTCTCCAACATGTCAGGGTGGGTGGGTAAATGCCAGGGGAGGTCTCGTTTCATGCACCAAGCGTTGCAGTCGTTCGGGTCAGCAGGCTACCGGTAAAGTCCCTTAAGATCCCTAAGACGAGAAAGCTACCAAACTTTGATGGGGTAGTTCTCAGAATTCATGGTAGCTGGGAACCTTCTGTTTGGACCTACAGATGCATGTGGAGTTCGTCCACAATAACCTCTCTCGGTTTCGTTCAACTCTAGTCCGTTTGATCGTGTCAGAATCAAACACATTCTTGCAAAATGCTTCAGTTTCATGCAGTGGAAAGGTGGTAGGAGTGACATTTTGCATTCCATAGATTGTGGGGGCGAATGGACTTCGCTAAAGCATCGGGGTGGGTGGGTAAATGCCAGGGGAGGTCTCGTTTCTTGTGCCAAGAACCGCATTCGTTCGGGTCAGCAGGCTACCGGCAAAGTCCCTTAAGATCCCTAAGACAAGAAAACTACCAAACTTTGACGGGGCAGTTCTCAGAATTTGTGGTAGATGGGAACCTTTCGTTTGAACCTACAGGTGCATGTGGAGTCCATCCACAATAACCTCTCTCGGTTTCCTTCAACTCTAGTCTATTTGACCGTGTCGGAATCAAACACATTCTTACAAAATGCTTCAGTTTCATGTAGTGGACAAGTGGTAGGAGTGACATTTTGCATTCCATAGCTCGTTGGTCGAATAGACTTTGCCAACGCATTAGGGTGGGTGGGTAAATGCCAGGGGAGGTCTCGTTTCATGCGCCAAGCATCGCAGTCGTTCGGGTTAGTAGGCTACCGGTAAAGTCTCTTGAGATCCCTAAGACGAGAAAATTGTCAAACTTTGATGGGGCAGTTCTCAAAATTCGTGGCAGATGGGAACCTTTTGTTTGGACCTACAGGTGTATGTGGAGTCCGTCCACAATAACCTCTCTCGGTTTTGTTCAACTCCAGTCTGTTTGACCGTGCCGGAATCAAACGCATTCTTGCGAAGTGCTTCAGTTTCATGCAGTGGAAAGGTGGTAGGAGTGACATTTTGCATTCCATAGGTCTTGGGGGTGAACGGACTTCGCCAACGCATTGGGATGGGCAGGTAAATGCCAGGGGAGGTCTCATTTCATGCACCAAGTGCCGCAATCGTTCAAGACAGCAGGCTACCGACAAAGTCCCTTAAGATCTCTAAGATGAGAAAACTACCAAACTTTGATGGGGCAGTTCCCAGAATTCATCGCAGTTGTGAACCTTCTGCTTGGACCTATAGGTGCATGTGGAGTCCATCCACAATAACCTCTCTCAGTTTTGTTCAACTCCAATCCATTTGACCGTGCTGAAATCAAACGCATTCTTGCAAAATGCTTCAGTTTCATGCATTGGAAAGGTTGCCAAGTGCCATATTTTTTGTTCTGCTCATCATGGGTCTGAATTGACTGCACCGACACATTGGGGTGGGTGGGTAAATGCTAGGGAAGGTCTCGTTGCATGCGCCAATCGTCCCAGTCATTCGAGGCTGTAAGCTACTGATAAAGTAGAAAGTTGCTAACACTGAAATTTTGAATTCCACAGGTCTTGGGGCCGAACAAACTTTGCCAACATGTCGGGGTGGGTGGGTAAATGATAGGAGAGGTCTTGTTTGTAGGTCCAAGTGTCTCAGTTGTTCCGGGCGCTGCAAGCTACCAACAAACTCAAAAGGTGCTAGCTGTCGGTAGCTTGCAGGCCAGAATGACTGGGGTGCTTGGTGCATGAAACGAGACCTCCCCTAGTGTTTACCCACCCACCCCAACGTGTTGATGCAATCCGTTCAGCCCCACGATGAGTAGAACGAAAAATATGGCACTTGGCAACCTTTCCACTGCATGAAACTGAAGCATTTTACAAGAATAGGTTTGATTGCGGTGTTGTACCCAACCAAATTTTTTGCTTCATCAAGGCATTTTGAAACAAGTCTAGAAAATTTTTCGTCAAAAAGTCAAAAAAGCAAAATTTCTAAAAATAGAAATTTCTATTTTTAGAAATTTCTAAAAATAGATGTCGAGTTCAATTTTCTGGGTTTCTTGAGATATGGATGTTGGCAAAACTTTCTAAAAATAGAAAGTTTCTAAAAATAGAATCTCCAAATCAGGTGTTGCGCTTGATTCTCATTGGTCGATTTTCCTTCACAATCGGCACGGTTCAGACGGAATCTTCAAACGACCAAGTTTTCTCTATTGGGTCATTTTTGCTTTTTCATAAGGTGAAGCATGAGGTTGAAAGTCATCAACACAGAAAAGTTCACCTGCCAAATCTCTTCGACGAGTTTCCAACGCTGTTTCAACAACGCAAAACTGACAAACTGCCGTCGACTCGATGATGCACGCAAAACGATGCAAGATGGATCCAAGGTGAAGTGAAAAGTTGGAAAATCAAAAAATTGGCTAAGTCTGGTGAAACTAGGTGCCCCAGGAGGCTAGGGGCGCCCATCCTCTCCAGTGTTAGTTTTTTTCACGTTTTTCAAGAAATGTAAAAAATGCTTCTGTCAGCTCCTTTCCAGTTGGTCAAACTTGGTCAAAAGTCAATCAAAGCTAGGATTTCATCATAGATATGTTTAGACTACTTAGATCACCCTCCGTCTCGCCTTGACAGTCATCAGAACGACCGAAATCGAAGACCGAACAGGAGCCGTGGCCACGAAAATTGAGAAAAGGTACAAAATTGAAAATTTTTGCAAAAAATGGCTAAGTGTTGACAAAATAGGCACCCTAGGAAGCTAAGGGCGCCCAAAATCTCTAGTGTTAGATTATTTTTCATGTTTTTCTTGAAAAACGCAAATCTCCTTTCGTCAGCCCGCTCCGGTTCAGTGTTGATCAGTTTGGCACATTTTTTGAGGCAAACGGAAGGTACAATCAACTCAGTTTTCATTAGGCTTGCATATTTGTCAGATCATTAGACTCATTTCCATCTTAGTTGATAGAAATCGACAGCCAAACAGGGGTCCTGTGCCTCTGGAATGCGCACGCAAACCAAGAAATTGAAAAAGTTGAAAAAACTAAAAAAATGGCTGAGTGTTGGGAAATTGGGCGCCCCAGGAGGCTTGGGGCGCCCATCTTGAGCAGTGTTAGAATATTTTTGTGTTTTCAGTGTTTTTAGACATGCCTTGTTACCAATCTTCGCCCGTTGGCAGTTTCAGGGAGGTCAAACTTGGTCAAACGATGTCAGATCGTCGAACGGAGGCAGGGGATGGAATCTCAGTTGATCAATCTTCAAAATGTCAGGATCAGTTAGCTTTTTCAGTTCATGATGACATTTTTCCACCTTGTCAAAGTCAGAGATAGGCCATATTTGAGTCAAAACGAGTGTTGGAGTGTCGAAAATGAAGAAAATTTTGTTAACACTTCTTCCAACTCGCGCATTCGATGACATCATCAAAGAAGATATTTTTTGTCATCTTGCACATGAAGCCATAGGCTCCTACAAAATAGGGATTCTTCCTATTCGAAGACATCCACTTGGATTTATGCTTTAAAAGTTGCTTTCTTCATGGATGAGGATGAAGTTTTCTTCTCACACAAGTAAAGCTGCTTTTCCGACCAAAAGATTTATAAAGACAAGCTTTGGGCTTCTTTATTTCATTATTTTTTGCAGGTTGCATCCAGAGGAAAGATTTTATTTTTCTTTCAACGAAGATTCGAAGACCCAAACCAGGTGCTTTTTCAGTTTTCTTCATAGATTCGGGTTGAGGAAGAAGAGAGGCTTGCTTTTTCAGGGTCCTTGTTTCAAGGAGATCATTTTTCAGAAATCTGACCAGAGCTTTTTCAGTTTTCGTCGAGATGGGTCCATCCAGATTATCATTCTCTTGAAGATTAGGAGTTGTGCTTTTTTTCGAGAAACTGCTTTTTTCCTGCTTTTTCGAGAAAATCTCCGCTTTTTCAAAATATGACAATCTGGGTTGCTTAGAAACGGAATTATCTACAAAACCCATGTGCCAGCTTTTTTAGCTCACACTCTGCTTTTTCTAAAAATCAGCAAACAATTTTCAGCCATCTGTTCAATTCTTTTTCCAACATAGGCGTGTTCACAGTTGATTTTCAAATCTTCCAATATGCAGTACTCTCCAACACAATTCAGGCACAAAACAACATTGGTTCATGATTACCTGAAAACTTGTGAAATAGACTTGCATAAAGTACTTCCAGTAATTAATTTACACTCCTTGGAGGATGCAGGAAATAATGCCATCAGGAATCTTGGACACTCCGGTTTGCTTGCAGCGGCATCCTTTCCTATCACCGTGCAAAGTATCAAGTTTGTGATTGCTTATGTGACGCATTACAACTTGGTCACAAGAGAAATTCAGTCGGGTGATGGACGTGTGCTCTGCAGCTTGAGGCCAAACGACATTGAAAAGTGCTTTACAGTACCTATTTGGAGAGAGAATTTAACTATTTCACTTGAAGAATGCAAGAGGGTTTGGAATAATGATAAGGAAAAAATGCAGAAAAAAGATTGGTCAGAGGTGGTTGAAAGAAAAGCAGAATATTATGCCAAAGAACGTTGGACGTGAAGAATTCAAGGAGGAGCATGCAATAATGATTACCCTGCTAAGTCGTATCACGGGTCAAGCAGATGCAAACAAATTTCAGCCTTGGATGTTTTACATCATGTCCCAGATTGTTGACGGAACTGAATTCTATGATTGGTTGGCACTAATCAGTGATTGTCTCCACCAACAAATAATTGATTTTCAAAGGGCTCATGAATTCCATATGATATCATACCTTGTGTATTTGATGGCTTTTCAGGGTCAATTCAGAGGTTTGAATGTTGTTGGAACTCTGGGTACTCAGCATGTGTATCATCATTTCCCGCAGTTAGAGATCTCTCAAGCTGAACGACATTACAGGCGGGTGAATGATGCATTCTTGATGCATGCAGTGCGAGACATGGACAAGGAGTTGCATATACGGTTTTCTGTAGAGGCTAGAATAGCAATGGCAGAATGGGCTGATTGGTTTATCCAATTTTCTCCTTTTTCCTACATCAGAGTATATGGCTTCTCAGGAGAGCCAGCCATGTTGCCGCGATATCCCACAGATGAAATAGAATTTGTGGAATTTTTGAGGCAATCTTATCAAGTACATACATTTTTGGGTAGCAGACGCAAGACTGCCTTCAATTTTCCACTTGGGATGAGTATTTACAGATGTAGATCTGGAGCAGATGCCAAGGCAATCGGTAATGAATCATCCAGATATGGTCTTAAGTCTTTCGATAGGAGATCTTCATATGATCCCTATGGTGTCTATGCATCACATCTTGGTCAGAATTGTACACACAAGTTTGCAGTTGAAGACTTCTGGGCTAATTGTGCTGATGAGTATGAAGTGCGAAGACGCAGTTACAGCAGGTTCACTCTTCAGCAAATGTCTGATATCCTATCAGAGGACATAGAGGGTTTGATAGAGAGTGGTGAAGTTCTACTTCCCACGTATTTCAGGGATCAAATTGAGCAACAACCGTTGCCGCTAGTTAATTGGTCAATAAAAGAGAGTACTTCCATTGAGGAGAGAACAAGTCGAGTGGTTAAAAACAGTTTGATATTCTTGAAGACTAAGTGGAAGGATGATATTCCAGTAGCAGAGCCGCCAGTTGTGCAACCATCAGAACCTTCCACTTCCAAGCCAAAACAAAGAGTAAAGGCTATGAGTGTTCTCCCAGAGGGAACAAAAATGGCAAAGTTAAAGAGGAAGAAAGACGAGTCTCCAGCTCATGTCCAACAGGAACATCCACCAGTTGAACTAGAAGCTCCTGTTGAAACAACACCGCATGATGAAGTGTTACCTTCAGATTAGGTGTCTCCACCTTCACCGATCCCTTCTCCTATTCACATAGATTCAGAGCCAGATTCACCGGTTCGCAACTTTGATGTAAGCATTGATTCATCAGGAGCTGATGAGGCGAGAATCGAGTTTCCAAGAGAGGATGGCTCATCCTAGCTTGAAAACATTCTGGGAAGGAAGAGAAGAAAGCCCTCATATCAGCTGGACTTAACAGAGCTAAAAAGTGTCTATCAAGACACACTAGACAAGTAGCTGAAGAAGCAAATTCGCATTGAGAAGAATGCGGATGGAGAAATCATTCTTGAGACAGCAACACCTCTAGAAAATAGAAGTGCTAATGATGTCGAGGTTGATGACTTCACAGTTGTCAAAGCTAACCTTGGCAGAAATACTTGCCATACAGATGTCAATCTCTTTGAGGTTGCAGCAGATAGCTTGAAGGAAAGGGTGTTGAGAGATGGAGAAGACAAGGCAGCTCTCAAAGCTGAGGTTCGACAGTTGCGGCAATATATTTCCAACCTTTTCCATGGCACTTCACAGGTTGATTTGCTTCTTCCGTTGAGTCTTGGATCACCAGCCGATCAGCGGCATTTCAGTAAGTTGGTCCTCTATGGGAGGCACATGGACAGTTGGGTAGAAGAATTTGTGACCAAAGGGAGAGTTGTACTTACAGAGCTTTATCAGTTGAAGTACAACACTTATGATTTACGCTAAGGCATACAGGGGTCGCATCAGATCATGGAAGAAAATAGACCAGTGTTTGAGATCATTATCTCTGACTTGAAGATTGCACTTGATACTGTTGATTCAGCTGAAGATAAGAAGATAGTTTCTACTTGGAAAGCACAATATCTTTTCACAGTAAAAACTTATGATAGTATGATTTCAGAGTTGACAGAATGGAAAGAAAAGGTAATCGGCATCCTCAAGTTCGTCAGATCCTTTGTCTCTCAGATCCCGTGTTCATATGAGAAAGAAGATGGTACCCTGTATGACCTCAGGGAAGTGCAAGCAGAGTTCCAGACTCTCGTCCACAACAACTTTAATGATGATATCAATGCCGGCAAGATGAGTCATCTTGCCGCAATGTCAGTGAAATTTGACAAGGCTGCGGGTGAAGTTCAAGAATTTCTTCAGGTGGTTGCCAATGGTGAAGAAATGTTAGAGAATCAGAATATTGTTCTAGAGAGTATCAGTGTTCCTGGCAGAGATGCGGTCACTCGCTTTTTAGAAGATATTGTTTCCCAGAATATCGACGGATGACATCACCAAAAAGCTAGAATGTTGATGAGGATGCATTCCAAAATAAAGCAGCTTTAAAACATATGCTTTTTGTTTTAAAGCATGTGCTTTCATCCTAAGCTCATCCATTCTATATTTAGAAAGAAAGCACCTTGTGATAGTTGGAATCTTTTTGCTTTAAAGCAGATTGCTTTAAAGCATTTGTTTATTGTATCTTTATCTTAGAATAGTAATAAAGCTTGCGAGTTGGCAAGTTAGGGTTAATCAAGGAGATTTTAGGGTTCCCTACTCCTTTGATTTTAGTATAAATAAGGGCATCCTTGCCCATTGTTTGTAATGGTAGTTGTGATAGCAAATTTGATGTGCCTATTCTAGCCTGCAAACATTGTTATTCCAAGTGTCTGTTCATTTGTGTTCAGTGTTCTCTGGTGTTTGATCGCTTACTATATGCCTACCTTTTGCTGCAGTCTTGCTATCCTAGAGTTGTATTAAACTTTCTGATATTGAATAGAAATCTCATGCCTACTTTGCTCTGATATTCTATATCGATTCATCAAGTTTTTGTCGTTAGATGTGTAGCTTCTATGGCTTTCATTTTCAGCTTTCATCATTAAAGTACTCTTAGTCTTGTGGTGTAAATCTGGAGGAAAACTACTTGAGTTTTTGTGTTAACAATCATTCCCCGTTCACTTTCAACTTCCTTTGCTATGAATTTACTCAGGAGGTTGAAAGCATCATTAGTCTATGCTAGTTGTAGTAGAAGTTTTATTAAAAAGGAAAAACCTCTTCTGCAGTGTTTAGAGTTTTATAACCTTGTGCTCTGCAGCTGAGAATCGAAAAGAAGATAGGTGAAGTTTCATTCAAGTTATCTTTTCAGTGAACATCAGCAAGAAAGGGAACTCCCCCTTCCAATAGGAGAGCAGTTTATCTGTGCATAGCTGTCCGTTTCCAAATCGCATACCAGAGGTGCGAATTGAAACACCAACATGCGGTATGGTCAAATGGACTGGAGTTGAATAAAACCAAGAGAGGTTATTGTGGATGGACTCCACATGCACCTGTAGGTCCAAACAGAAGGTTCCCAGCTACCATGAATTTTGAGAACTGCCCCGCCAAAGTTTGGTAGTTTTCTCGTCTTAGGGATCTTAAGGGACTTTGTCGGTACCCTGCTGTCTCGAATGATTGTGGTGCTTGGCGCATGAAATGATACCTCCCTTGGCATTTACCTACCCACCCCGATGCGTTGGCAAAGTTCGTTCACCCCCACGAGCTATGGAATGCAAAATTTCAGTGTTAGCAACTTTCTACTTTGTCGGTAGCTTACAACCTCGAATGACTAGGATGCTTGGCGCATGAAATGAGACCTCCCCTAGTGTATACCTACCCACCTTGATGTGTCAGTGCAGTCAGTTTGGCCCCACGATGAGTAAAACAAAAAATATGGCACCTGGTAACCTTTCCACTGCATGAAACTAAAGCATTTTGTAAGAATGCATTTGATTTCGGCACAGTCAAACGAACTGGAATTGAAAAAAAATGAGAGAGGTTATTGTGGATGAACTCCACATGTACATGTAGGTCTAAACAGAAGGTTCCCAGCTTCCACGAATTTTGAGAACTACCTCGCCAAAGTTTGGTAGTTTTCTCGTCTTAGGGATCTTAAGGGACTTTGTTCGTAGCCTACTGTCTCGAACGACTGCGGAGCTTGGCACACGAAATGAGACCTCCCCTAGAATTTACCCACCCACTCAGACGTGTTGGTGTAGTCCGTTCACCCCCAAGACCTATGGAATGCAAAATTTCAGTGTTAACAACTTTCTACTTTGTCGGTAGCTTACAACCCCGAATGATTGGGATGCTTGGCGCATGATACGAGACCTTCCCTACCATTTACCCGCCCACATCAACATGTTGGCATAGTTCGTTCGGCCCCACGATGAGAAAAACAAAAAATATGGCACCTGGCAACCTTTCCACTGCATGAAACTGAAGCATTTTACAAGAATGCGTTTAATTCTGACACGGTCAAACGGATTGGAGTTGAACAAAAATGAGAGAGGTTATTGTGGATGGACTCCACATACACCTGTAGGTCCAAGTGGAAGGTTCACATCTACCATGAATTTTGAGAGCTACCCCATCAAAGTTTGGCAGTTTTCTCGTCTTAGGGATCTTAAGGGACTTTATCGGTAGCCTGCTGTCTTGAATGACTGTGGAGATTGGTGCATGAAATGAGACCTCCCCTGGCATTTACCCACCCATCCCAATGCGTTGGAAAAGTCCGTTCGTCCCCATGAGCTATGGAATGCAAAATGTCACTCCTGCCACCTTTCCACTGCATGAAACTGAAGCATTTTGCAAGAATGTGTTTGATTCCGACACGGTCAAACGGACTGGAGTTGAACAAAACCGAGAGAGGTTATTGTGGATGGACTCCACATGCACGTGTAGGTCTAAACGGAAGGTTCCCATCTACCACAAATTTTGAGAATTACCCCATCAAAGTTTGGTAGTTTTCTCGTCTTAGGGATCTTAAGGGACTTTGCCGGTAGCCTGCTGACCCGAACGACTACGGTGCTTGGCACATGAAATGAGACCTCCCCTGGCATTTACCCACCCACCACGATGCATTAGCAAAGTCCATTTTCTCCCACGAGCTATGGAATGTAAAATGTCACTCCTACCACCTTTGCTCATTGTCCTTTGTTACTACATAATTGTCTAGACTTTGGGACATCGGTTATAACTTTTTCCATGGGTCAAGAAAATGAACTGCGGATTGATTTTTCAGAAGTTATGAACCTTATGCATGTCTAGGACAACCTGGGCATCATAAAAATGAGTTTTTATCAAACCTACAACAGCCATGAACCTTTGACATGGTGCTTCATTGTTTCATCATGGTTTCATGGAGTTTTCAGTATGATGAGAGAATGTTCTTTCCTAGATTATGAAGTGTCCATGACAAAATTTCACACCTAGACCACTATATGGCATAAATACACCCAATATGGACTTAGTTAGACCTTATAGCACCAAAAAAAAATGTCTTGGACATACAAAATTCACTAAGACTCTTATTTACAACATTTGACCAACATTGTGAAGGTGCTCCTGCACCAATGAGGATGGAGAAAGACTTTTATGACACATTTGACATGATTTTGACTATACCTCTTGATGATTTTGAGTAAGGCAGGGGAGTTCTAAATTGTTGTTCCAACTATTGTAACAATCTTATTATAGTTGATAGGAAGGATATTCATTGTGAAGTTCATAATATGAACTTGATCTATCAAACCTTGCAATAGAATTTACCACTTTATAATGGGAATTGATAATGAAGTTTGTGGTACAAACCCATTTATGCAACTTCCCTATGAGACATGTATGCAAATTTATGAAACCCATTGATAATGTTGTAGTTGCAATTGCCCTGTGAGACATGTATGCAAAATGTGGAAGCATGGACAAGGAACATGAACTGTTTGACATAACACCTCAAAGAAATGTTGTCTCATGGAATTCCATGATTGTAGGATATGCATACAATGGATTTTTTGAAAAGGTTTTAGACACTTTCAAGAAAATGCAATTGGCAGGTGTAAATCCAAATTCCACAACCTTTGCTAGCATCCTCCTTGCATGTGCCAAAATTAGGTCATTGGAATAGGGTATGGACATCCATCAAAGCATGAAGGATATGGGAATTCTATCAGATGTTGTAGTTGCAACTGCATTGAGAGACATGTATGCAAAATGTGGAATCATAGACAAGGCACATGAACTATTCGACAGAACACCTCACAGAGGTGCCATCTAATGGAATGCCTTAATTGTAGGATATGCACAAAATGGATTTGTTGAAAAGGATTTAGACACTTTAAAGCAAATATAGTTGGTAGGTGTAAAGCCATATTCCACAACCTTTGCTAGCATCCTCCCTGCCTATGCTAAAATGGGATCTTTAGAACATGGTATGGACATCCATCAAAGCATGAAGGATATGGGAATTCTATCAGATGTTGTAGTTGCAACTGCCCTCAGAGACATGTATGCAAAGTGTGGAAGCATAGACAAGGCACGTGAACTATTTGACATGATGCCCCAAAGAAATGTCACCTCATTGAATGCAATGATTGCAAGATATGAACAAAATGGATTTTTTGATAAGGCATTAGAAACTTTCAAGCAAATGTGATTGGCAGGTGTAAAGCAAAATTCCACAACCTTAGCCAGTATCCTCCTTGCCTATGCCAAAATGGACATCCATCAAAAGGATAAAACATATGGGAATTTTGTTAGATGTTGTAGTTGCAACTGCCCTTAGAGACATGTATGCAAAATGTAGAAGCATAGATAAGGAATATAAACTGTTTGACATAACACCTCAAATAAATGTCATCTCATGAAATTCCATGATTGTAGGATATGCATACAATGAATTTTTTGAAAAGGTTTTAGACACTTTCAAGAAAATGCAATTGGCAAGTGTAAATCCAAATTCCACAACCTTTGCCAGCATCCTCCTTGCATGTGCCAAAATCAGGTCATTGGAACAGGGTATGGACATCCATCAAAGCATGAAGGATATGGGAATTCTATCAGATGTTGTAGTTGTAATTGCATTGAGAGACATGTATGCAAAATGTGGAATCATAGACAAGGCACGTGAACTATTCGACAAAACACCTCACAGAGATGCCATCTAATGGAATGCCTTGATTGTAGGATATGCACAAAATGGATTTGTTGAAAAGGATTTAGACACTTTAAAGCAAATACAGTTGGTAGGTGTAAATCCATATTCCACAACCTTTACCAGCATCCTCCCTACTTGTTCCAAAATGGGATCTTTGGAACATGGTATGGACATCCATCAAAGCATGAAGGATATGGGAATTCTATTAGATGTAGTTGCAACTACCCTCAAAGACATGTATGCAAAGTGTGGAAGCATAGACAAGGCATGTGAACTGTTTGGCATGATGCCCCAAAGAAATGTCACCTCATTGAATGCAATGATTGCAAGATATGAACAAAATGGATTTTTTGATAAGGCATTAAAAACTTTCAAGCAAATGCGATTGCCAGGTGTAAAGAAAAATTCTACAACCTTAGCTAGTATCCTCCTTGCCTATGCTATAATCGGATCTAGAGAACATGGTGTGGACAACCATCAAAGCATAAATGATATAGGAATTTTGTCACATGTATTGTATTTGCAAAGTTTCCCTTGTAGACATGTATGGAAAGTATGGAAGCATAGACAAGGCACATGAACTATTTGAAATGATGCCTCAAAGAAATGCACAGTCCCACATAATTCAATGATTGCAAGATATGCACAAAATGGATTATTTGAAAACAATTTATAAACTTTCAAGCAAATGCAATTGGCACGTGTAAAACCAAATTCTTGTAACAATAATTGATTATCATAATAAATATTTAATATAAACTGTCATATACATAATGTCATGAACATAACATCTAGTTTATATAAAAAGCCATATAGGCATGTCCAAACAAAGCCATACAGGCAAATTTTACAAAAATATACATCGGATTAACATACAAAAGTATGTATACAAAGCCATCTAGGCATACAAAAAAGTCCCAAAAACTAGTTTGCTATGGACTTTTATGAAATAATTGGCGGCCCTTCTTTGATTGTGAAGATGGAGAGCCAGTCCGTGATTCATCCTCTCTATGTCGTCGAGTAGACCTCTTCGAATAAAGGTCATCTAGGTGCATCTGTTAATACAAACAAACAATATGCACATTAGTATAGAAAATGTATCAAATATATAACATTGAACATATGTAATTGATCACTTACCACCAACCAATGATCACACTTCGTCATCTTTTCTCTAGCTTCTTTGTCCGTAGTTGGACGGACGAGAGTTGTGACCTGCTGTAAGAAGCATCAAAAAGCAAAATTGACTAAACATAAATATCATTTATGTACATCAAATGACATGAGATAAAACAAGAAATAAAAAATTATGACATTTTCATGTTATTGGCTCATACCTCGGTCAAAGCATTTGCAGACATTATGGCTGCATCAATGCCTCTCTGTGCTGAATCACGAACATCAGGAGGAGTCTCAAGATTCATCATCTGAAAATCAAGTTCAAGATTAATCGACAAAATAAATACATACCATTAGTTTAAAAATGCATAATGATTAGAAATGGTTAAATTTACCTTTGTATAATTGGTGGGTTGGCGTCCAGGGGATGAAGTATACAGTACAGTTGCCGGTGACTATTGAAATCATCAAATTGTCACAAAATAATATTACCATTGACATATCTACAATAATTACAATCATGTGATAAATTACATACCTGCTGTCTTGATCTCCTCTCATAACCTACTAATGGATGGCTAACGGAGGTAGGATGAAGACTCTAACCCTGGAAATTCATTGCGCAGACAATTACATACATTTGACTTATATCATATATAAATAATTACAAATTTCAAATAACAATATATTAAATCATAATGAAACTTGTAACAAATTACCTCAGAGTCAATGCCAAATGTATGCTGTAAGAGATCATCACTGAGAACAAGATCATCCAATATAGATGCCCCCATCAATGGATGCTGCCCTTGCGTCGCATCATCCTGTCCCTGTGTCGCATCATCCTACCCCTCCATCGCAGCATCCTGTGGAAAGTCCTGTCGTGCACCCTGCATCCCATAATCACATAGGTTCCCACATGTACTGCACAAATGTGGGGACACATGACGCCTACTACTCACACCCTCATCGGCCTGGGTAAAATCATCGGCATGCTGTGATAGAGTTTGGGTGAAGTAGTCAGTGAATGTAACGTCTCCACCTCAACACTCTCCTTCAAAGCCAAAGATAGTGACCTATGATCTGGCCTCCCTTGGGGTATAGGCACATGGTTTTCATCTCGTTGAGCCCTGGGTCTATCTTGGGTACAACCACCACCTCTACCCTAGAAATCACAAATGTCAAAATAATTTAGAATCTTGTTGAGGACGAACCCGCAATAGAGTTTCCTCAGGAAATATTGTGGTACCTCATCATTATTGCATGGATGCTCATCGAAGACCATGTACCATCTATCCCAAAAGTATTAGGATATTTCTTCATTCCTACACCAATGTATAGGAAACTGTTTGCAACTTTCTTCTAATCTTTGACTAGTTTTGGGATTGGTAAAGTGTTCACATAATTTAGATTTTGTAATTTTTTCATTCTTAACTTGTTCATATGATAAGCTATCGGCATAAAATTGCTGACACCTCTCCCTATAGTCTTAGAATTCGGTGATTTGTTTTGTCACCGAATCCGTGTGAGAAACAATCTCCTCCAGTGATTTTGCAAGTGTCCTCCTATGATCAGTGGTTCCACTTGGATTGTTTAGGGTTTCAATAATAGTCTGAAGATGTTTCTTGTTTTCTTCTATTATCCCCAGGTAATGTTCTTGATTATCCCTTACATTAAAAGGAGGTGAAGGTGGGTTTGGAGGGTTTTGGGGGTTGTTTTCAACCTCCTTAGCTAGATTTAGGTTTTCTCTTTCTCCAATAACTGTAAATGCAATATAAAAACAAATCAAACATTACAAAACTAAAAAATTATTCTCAAACTAACAAAATCAGTCAAACCCTACGTTCTTCCTGTGTTGGAGCCTCCAAATTTGTACGACGATGTCTTTGGCGGTGAGGTGGCATTGTGAATTTTTTGTTTTCTCTTTCAAACTTGATTCAATAGGCTTTTCCTTAATGCACCCGTGTTTCTCCTTTTCTTCTTTGCTACTATCAAAGGAATGCTCACGACTGAATGGGCAAAACAAGTTTTTTTTTGCTTTTATTGAAAGCAAAATGTGAGCACGTTATAACACGCTCGCGTTTTGCTTTATTTTTGGAGATGGCGGTGACTTTTTGGTCCCCCATCTCCTTGTATTTACCTGTGAACCAGAGTGCATATTTTCTATCCATATTAGGTACATCACCAAATTTTATAGTTTTATTTCCTTATAGTTTCCTTCTTACCCTTTTCCAAAATATAAAATCATACATTTCAATAGAATATTTTAAAGGAATGAGCCCACAATCTGGAGGTTCAAACTCATTATAGGTCACCCACAACCTGAGTTTGTCACCATGTTTCGAAGGATTGCAAAGTGTCACAACTTTGCATAAGGGTGCAATCCTCATCGACAATAGTTTTTGGCACGCCCGGTGGGACTTTGAACTAATTTTCAGTTCAAAAGAACTTATTTATTACTACTGTTTTGGTATGATCAGCAGTTAGTTCAGCCTTTTTAGATGTGTTATTTCAAAATACCTGGCAACTCTATCTTTCTAGTTTTATAGATCAGATTTTGTAGCCTATGAGAGGTATCACAAGATCAGGTTTTAGTTATTTTCCATACTTTTTTGAATAAACATGTCTGTCTTTCATGGGAATATGTCATATCATCCATCATATCATGAAAATGCTGCTAATCCTCCATCTTATCAGCCATATCAGATCAGTCATGCTACTGGTTTCATTCCTAATTCCTTTGATTTACAAAGAAATCAACATGCTCAACATGTTTGCCTCCCACCCACCCCTGCTCATTCTTCATATTAGCATTTACATGTCCAAAATCATTCCCAAGAGATTACAGATATGAAGTATAGCATGAGTGATATCAAT
Organism: Cunninghamia lanceolata; assembly: GCA_027924645.1. NCBI lineage: Eukaryota > Viridiplantae > Streptophyta > Pinopsida > Cupressales > Cupressaceae > Cunninghamia > Cunninghamia lanceolata. The sequence continues at coordinate 823,051 of BSBN01001490.1, forward strand.
AAAACATTGTTAAAAATCACGATGCAGCTAGAAGAGTCAAAGAGGCTACAAGAATATGAGCAGCAGCAAGAGGAACTAGATTATCAGGCCTATCTCCATGAGTAGGAATTGGAGACACAAAGGATACAATTTGAACAAGATCTTGCATGACAGATTGTAGCAAAAGAGGCACAGATGAAGTATTTGCTTGCACAAATGCAAAAACAGAATGTCCAGACAGCTGCATTCATTCCAGATTAGCATTCTCAAAATGAGGTTAGTCGATATCAAGTTTCAAGTTTCATGAATTCTAATTTTAATTAGGAACCTATTTGCATTCAAAAGCAATCTATTAGTCCTCAGTTTCAGTCGTATCAAGTACCTAAATTAAATCATCAGGCTTATAAACATCCATGGCAGCCTTCTTGGATTGAATGTCCAGATTATAAAATGCCAAATTTTATCAAAACTACCTCTTCCATACCAATTCAAAATCAGGAAAGGGAAGTAGTGATAAAACTTGAACCAATCAAAATTCTGAGTTTCAACCAAGAAAAATCAGCAGTGGTGCAAGATTTTTCTGCTGTTTTTACTGTATCTCCAACTGAAAATAAGCTTAATGCATATGAAAAGGATGATAGTTCAAGTTTGACACCAAGTCCTTTGCATTTTGATTCGTTTGAGAACTTTTCTAATGTTGTTTACAAGATAAATGAACTCAGGTCATAGATATTGGAAGGGCAAAGTCCCCAATTGCAGAGATAGACTGCCCAAGTTCCAAGTGAGAATAAACTAGATAAAGTAGAGGGCTCAGTCTTTTTATTTGATCAGCTGCATTCTTTTATTGAGCTAGATGAAGAGCTTATAACATAGGCATAAGTAACTAAACATCCAGAAGATGTAAGTAATTGTGACAGTCTGCCGATTTACCAAGAACAAAATGAAAACAGTCATAAGAGCACTAGGAGTTTGGAGTTGGAATTAGATATTCTACCACCTGTTCCCAATAGCTTTCAAGAGCCTGAAAATTTTGAGGAGTTATTAGCTGTTCTAACAGAAGAGGGTGATTTATTAACCATGAAGGAGGAGTTGATATGCCAACACATCATGCGGGGTGAAAATTCTGGGCAGCACAGTGAGGAAACTCAAATGGTTTCAATACAAGATTACCGGTTAGATGAAAGCATGTTTTCAGGTATTATAGAGGATTTTTGTTCTAACATAGATAATGATCAAACACTATGTGAATCAACAGTATGTGATCAACCTATTCAAGTCAAGGAGGTAGATATTACTTCATCTCAGCTAACTGTTTCAAATCAGATTGAAATTGCAAGTGAAAACAGGACAGCAGATATAAATCAGGACATCAGAATCATTAAACAAAGATATATCATTACAAGAGGTTGTCCCATCAGGAATTTAGCCGAAAAAGAGCCAAAAAATGAGGTACAGATTGCTAATGTACCAATAGAGAAGATTTTAGCCTCAAAAAAGCAAAATCAGATCATCTTTTTACCCCATAACAGAGATATGCATGATCAAGTTCAGATGCTCAGTGAGTTTGTTTCCATTCTTCAGAAAGTTTTGCAGCATTCTATAAGGTATGTCCTTATCAATCATATCATGTTAGTAGTAGATCACATTGTAGAACATCCTTCCTTAATCAGAAAGGGAAGTTATTTTAACCAAACAGTTAATGGATTTGTTTGACCAGTGCCTTTGGCTGGTTAGAGTAGGATAGAGTAGAATTTCAGTTCAGTATTTCATTTCCAAGAAGTGCTTTTGCACATGTTGCTGATTTTGTTTTAAGCAAGTCGGTTTAGTTTATGTTTTCAGTTTTGTTACTGTTATAGTGTTTCAGTCAGTTTTGAGTTGCATAAATTTTTTAAAAGTTCAGGGCAGAGGAGACTCTATGCCCAATGGAGTCGCAAAGGCTACTGGTTCTAAGTTGTTTAGCAGGAAAACACCCTTGAGACATTGTTAGAAATGTTACTAAATTTATGTTCACACTAAATTTAGTTAGCCCTAAGTGCAGTTGTTCAGAAGGAATAAAAGAAAACTTCAAAGTTATTGCATTCAATGAACAATTGATGTCTTGATAAATTAGAGATGTAATTCAATTGATAGGATAACCCATCAGTCCAATCAGGACTGATGAATCATCATGACAAGAGAATCAGGTTGTCAAGGTATCAATCATTCAAGAAATACAGTTGATCTAACATAGTGTTATCTTTCAAGAGTTATAAGTCAGATTGATTATTCACTCGATCATATTTGAAAGAAAGAAAGAAAGATATTTATTTGAACTGTTATTTCATGTCATATTTAGAACATATAATTCAACATCTGTTGCTCTATCCTATGCATTGATTAATAAAGAAACATATACACATCAAGTGCATAAGATAGATTAACTGATTATGTTTAAAAAGAAGTGTTCAAATGTGTCCCACACAAGCCGTGGGAGTAACTAGACTGAGCAATGTAGACATGCAATCTATACATCTGATGATAAAATAAATAAGGAACACATGATAAAATCAAACATCCATCATTGCCTGAGCAAGAAGGTTGTTTTGTTGATGATGATCTTCAGTCTTTGAAGGTTGTTTTGTTGATGTTGATCTTCAGTCTTCAGCTTTAGCTCCTATAATCAGTTGAACCTGCAAAAAATTGGGGAAAGTCCCGTAAGAGCTCTAGATGTTTAAAGTTATCATATGCTTTATCATGCAGACTTATCAACTTGTCACATCATGCATTTCATATGAAAGATCAAATCAGACATGTGCTACAAGTTAGATATCATAAAGAAGATCAATCAATACCATCAGGTATATTTTTCATGCTAACTTGTTTGTTCACTGTGCAGGTATAGGAAAAGTAATGTTGCTGATTTGAAGACAAATAAACATGTGGAGAAAATGTGGCTCCCACAAGGGTTGAGTCCAGCATGTTTCCTTTTTATTCATTTGAAAAGGAATATCAGAAAAAGATAGGATGCATCATTCAAAGTACATCATGCATCATTAATCAACTTACAGAGAAAGTATGTCATCATGACATTTATTACAGTTGATTAAATCAAATCAGATAAGTTCAGAATGCCTGAGTCAAGTTGACAAAATGCATAAATCAGAAATATAGTCATGAAAGACTTATGAAAGAACAATCAAGGACAGAAAGACATATATGCCAATCAAGTCTCAATTGCATATCAAATAGAATGAATAGGCTACATGAGCCATCATTTTTCATACAACAGTTGGAGACAAGTCTCAGGTTACACTTATGTATGTCATTGACTTTATCGGTCACATAAGTGTTTACATTGTTACCTGATAAAGATTAAGCTACAGAATAATGCTTACATGAGACATATTTGTGTATTATTTACATGAGTTACATGATACAAACATGAAAAGCATCATCTGATTATAATCAAAGGAGTAAGTAAAATGATCAGATACAGGTGCACATAAAGATTAGGTACAACTGAGACAAATGATACAGTAATATGCCATAATGAAAGACAGAAAGGGTCAATGATGGATGTATCTATAGGAGGACCAAAATGCCAAACTAAATGAGCAAGAACAACTTGATGAACACCATCTTTTAGCTACTAGCTAATGCAAAGTGAAGAACCAGAAGAATAAAATATCATGCTCAGAAAATATTCATGAATGAAGATTGTTTCAATATCCTTTTGCAGAAAAGAATAACATATGTGATTACTCAGAATGTCCAGAGATAGCCAGAGAGAAAGTTATAGAATTATAGGGTTGAAATCTCAAGGATGAAAATATTAAAACCCTAGTGCTAATTTTCTGAATAGAGTCTTGTTTTTATGACAGAAATGAAGGACAATGCTCAAAAAAGACAATAAGTATCATGAATGTTGCAATGGAGCCTTTTAAAATGCAAATACTTGTTAGGGTTTGAAACCCTAACAATATTTCATACAAATAGTGAAAAGAATCAATACATTGTATGTTTCTTCCATGGCTGCGACATGAAAGTAAGATTTTGTGTCTAAATGAAGATACCCAGATCATATAAATTGAAAACCCTCCCTCATTTTTTATGAAACCCTAAATCTTTATTTTTGCATAGTGAAAAGGAAAACTACAAAGAAGTGTTTTCATGCCATGGCCATGATAGAAAGATAACTTTCTGAGATACCCATATGAAACTTTCATCAAACCCTAAGTATATCTTTTGATATTACAGGAAAAGAATGGAGATACAATTCATTTCTATCATGGTCGTGCTTGAAAATGGCAAACATTATGCATTTTTAAGAAACCCTTATTACAGTCAAGAAAACCCTTCTTCATTTTTTGCAGAAGACAGTCGAGAAAGGTTCAAAATATGTATTTTCTTGTATGGCTGTGCATATGGATACATTTTTGTGCATTTCTGAAAGAAACCCTCATGATAAAAATCGAAACCTTCAGTTTCATGTCAAAAAACTAGTGAAAATATGCTACAGAAAGTGACAATGGCTACAACCATACATAAAGAGAAGAGAATTAATAATACCCATACGAAAAGACTGAAACCCTTGTTTCTTTTTGAAATATGCAATGATAGTTGAGTATCTACAACAAGCAGAGGAAGAAAAGTTTCCTCCAAAGATGCAGAGAAGAAAGCATGTAATGGTCGTAGTCTCCTGAAGGAGATTTTCTATTCTTTTACCATTTTTCTCACATTTTGCAGGAGATTTCAAACACAGAACAAAAAGCATTGTTAAGATATGCTACAGAAGGAAAATACACAGATGGTCACGACCATTAATGCTAAAGAAACTAGAGAATGATGAAGTAAATGATAGTCAAATACAAAAATGCCATGCTCACTATTATCTGCAACCTCTTTTATGCTAGAAATGACAAATAAATCATAAAGTTCGACACATAAATGCAAGGAAGAAGCCAAAGAGACCAAGGAAACCCTAGGTGATACAAAGGAGTTGCAGAGTGGGGGCCAGTGACAAAGAAATGAAAATGACTTCATGTTTATGGTTTACCCGCCCTTTTTCTTCGAATCTTCTTTTCCTTCATTGAAATTTTGACCATTGTAAACATATTATTGCCTTATCTAATTTTTGAGCAGGGTCAAAACCTTCAATGATGCATCTCCTAACAATCATGGTTAGGAAGGGCCGACAGAGGATATACCTTTTGCATTTTGTTTAAAAGTCAAATGGTGGCCAATCACTTGAAAGGGTGAGTATTATACTTTGCAGAAATTCAAACAACACTCATTACCTTGTGTCGACTATTGTAGTCGAATAGTGCTCATATCACATAGTCGAAGGATGCTCATTCCCTAATGACATTATGCATGGTCAAAGACTTCCTTGTAATCATTGATTAATGTGAGGTGACCGAATATGGTCAAGATGGGTATTCCTTATTTCTTGCAAAGTCAAAGTCAAAGAGTAATCAAATGAAGACAAAGACAAAGGAGATTGCAAGGGGTAGATAAAGTGATAGTGATATTGTTGTTTTTACATGAAGGAGGTATGGAGAGAATAAGGTATATTTGGCATAATGATACATATGGAAAAGTGATATGAAGACTTAGGGTTTTTATCTTGCATGGTGAATATATATGGCAAAGAGGCCATTTTTTTTGCATTGTAAATGGAGTGATAAGGCAGAGTTAGATATTTGTTTTCTTTTTGATACAAATATTGGAGTTATAGGGGATTTTATTTTCTCTAAAGTCCTATTTTTGCTCAAATCATGCAAATTAGGTAGGTGTATTTGGAGAGATAAGGAGATTTTATTTTTCTTTTCATGCATGATTTTACAAATAAATCAATTGTAAATAAATAATGAAGTAATATTCTTCAAATTACTTTATTATTTTTCACAGATTGTAAAATCAAAAGTCGTACAAGTTGTAACCAATAATAGAGTAATTATTTTAACTACTTTATTATTTACTCACAATCAATTTTGCAAAAGCAAAATCATGCAAATTGATAAGTTGAGTTAACTAGGCCATCTAGGGGATTTTTGCATGATTTGAGGAGCGATTTGAGGGATCTTGGTCAAGCATATGGAAAGGTCCAAATTGAAGCTATTTTTGCTCAGTTTGTGGCAGTTTGAGCCCTTATTTTTGGGGATTTTTGAATTTGCTTGTGGATCACTTTGGAGGACTTATTTTTAGAGGCAGCTAGCTGCAGTTCATTTTTTGCATGCCTCTTAGTGAGAGCAAAGCTATATATTGTAAAGCAAAACTTGATTTTGTTGGTTCTTGCATTGTTTTCTCTTTTACACTTTGAGAGAGAAGAAAGTTTTGTAGGTCAATTTTTACAGTTGTATAGAGATCAGCAGGTTACAGGTTCCATTTTTGTCTCTCTTGCAATTTTCCTTTATTTTTTGGAATCAAGTAGTTGCCTTTCCATTTGATGCTAATTGTATGAAGTGATTTGATGAAGTTTTATTGTGTTTAATCATTAAAACCTTTAAAATTATTGTCTCACTCTTACTTGCAGTGTTAAGCATAAGGATACTACAGGTCTTAGGTTGTGTTACAGAAAAGTAGTTCTTCTATGTTGTGAGATGTCATTTTCATTTATAAAGAATTAATTTTCCAGCCTTCCTCAAAAATACTTTTTGTGATATTTATGCCAAGATTGGATTGTGTGAGTCAGATTTCTGAGTTATTTTGTGAACCAGATTGCATATTTTCTATCCATATTAGGTACATCACCAAATTTTACAGTTTTATTTCCTTATAATTTCCTTCTTACCCTTTCGCAAAATAGAAAATCATACATTCCAATAGAATATTTTAAGGGAACCAGCCCATAATCTGGAGGTTCAAACTCATTATAGGTCACCCACAGCCTGAGTTTGTCCCATGTTTCAAAGGATTGCAGAGTGTCACAACTTTGCATAAGGCTGCAATCCTCATCGACAACAATTATACATGGTCAAGAGGATCTATAAGATGTTTCATATGGTATGGATTATCATTACTTTCAATTTTCAGTCCATATTAACAAATTTTCTAAGCTTTGTAGTCAAGATTTGTGGGATGAAACAACATATGACACAGTAGAATCCTATGAGTGATAGATGTCATTCCACATATGTTGACACAGAAGTTGGTCAACACGTTAAAGGATTTTGGGATTAGTTTTAATGTTAGTAATGAGTAGTTTAAATGTACTCTCCAAGGTATTTGCTAGATCAATTTGTAGTTATGTCATGTGCACACATTCAAATCATACTTCAAGAAATCCTAAGAGAACAAGATATTTGATAGAGGGAAATCATCAGGTTTACTTTTCTTAATGGCCTTGGGCCATTAAGACATGATGGGAACTAGTTGACTTAGAGGGTTGGCAGAATGATCAATTTGAGCACCTAGTTTACAAAATACCGATCTACGCACCTAGAGATATTTTTGGGATCTCTCTATGCCCATAGGGGCATACGTCCCTAAGAAAGAGCTAGTGTTGAAGCCTTCCCTACAATAGTTTTCTCATGGATTGATCTCTTTCTATGTGCTAGGGTTTAGGATATAAGAACATGTTATGTGTTGTCTGGAGGTCTTGAGGTTTATCCCTTTGTAATTGTTATTTCTACATGTTGACTTGATGCCTTGGTTTCTTCACTTAAGAGTTACTAGCTTGACTCCTTGAGGTCCATAGACTTTACAAACCCCATGCATTATTTACCACGTGTTGCTATGTCCTTGCATTTAGAGTTTATACCTTGGTCATATGGTCCCTGGGCACTTTGTTTTGTTAGTACTTTATTATGTGGGACTCTCCCATTGCGTCATATGTATCCCTTGCATTACAACTTTTCTAGTAGGCCCCTTCACCATCTCTATACTATACGATATCGTGTCACGTGTCCCTCAATCTACTAAACATTGATTTGAATCTTCGTCTAACTCATGTTGGCATGACACCATTTGTTCACTTTTGTCTAGTTGTCCACTACATCATTTATTCTATAAAGGAATTAAGAATTATTAGAGTGACATCATTAGACTTGACAAGTGACAGGCTCTTATTGCATTACGGAGGCCCTTCGTATCATGGTTTTAAGTGGTGGGCCTATTTCCTTCCTCGCGATGTTAGATGGCCATTGATTCAATCAAATCAGATCTAATGGTGCCTCTTTCACTTGATGTTTGTAAGTGGACCTAGTACTTTGTCACCTAACCAAATGGAAGTGTGATGTGGTGCCAACTGTGCATCCTATGCGCTCAAATGTAGAAGTTTGATTGGCTAATTAGATGGTAGATTCTAAGGTGGCGGTGGAAGTATGAAGAGAACCATAGGATATATAGATGACACATTACTATTACATCACAAATGTTCTTTGCATCATAGCTTTAGAGGTGGGTCTCAGTATTGAGAATGTGATGTGTGATGACCATTGATTTGGGTTGGAGAGATCCAACAGTAGAAATCTATCCCACGCCAAAAGGGTCCTAGCTATCAAGGTGCATGTCATGGTTGCCCCTCGTCAAGATGCCACATGTATCCTAGCACACCTAATTGCTCAAATCTCATTAGCTTGTGGGGTGGCAAGGTATTTTGACAATTTCAAAAAGAATGAGGATGAAAATGGACATGTGTTGAGCCCACATTTTTCACAAGGACACTTCACATGTCATAGTTCTAAAAGGACATATATTTTCCCTGGTAGCAGAATGTGATAGCCATTGATCTTTCTTCATGATCAACATCAATGGATAGGATTCAAATAGAATTGAAAGGTCTAACCATGATGAAATTAGTTGTACATGTTTTCGTGTTCATTCTTTAAGAAGCTGGAGAGGTAAAATCAGTTCATTCTGCGTGAATGTAAAGGTCGAGGAATAGTAATTTTTAGTCTATTGAACTAGAATCAAGGAAACTGTAAGAGAGGAAAGTGTTAAAACTGGTGGAGTTCCTCCAGTCTTCAACATTCTAAGAATTGTAGATGGTCACGATAGTTGATAAATGGTAAATTTAATCCAAAACTCACATGCCCCTCTGTGTTACCAAAATTGAGCTAAAATTCTTTGAGACATAATGATATTCTGAAAAGGCTTGTTGCGTTGTGAGGAATATTTCTATTGGAACTTTATATATCCTCCATCACTACTATAAAAAATGCTACCTATAACAAACTTTAGTAAAATTATATACCTCCAAATTGAATGTCAATATGATTAAGCATCAGGTACATCATTGGCATAGGCAAAATTAGGAGTACATTAAAATTACATGATCACCTAATGGGAAACCTAACAGATTGATAGAGAGATGGGATCAAAAGGTATCCATGATATTCATTGTCCATTCATGTTTGTGACTCCCTACATGCCCACTTATTATGGAGCATGTTTGTACATGCTTCATGTAAAAAATGAGATTTGATGTCACAGGAAGAAGGCGGTATGTTATCTTCAACATGCATGTCTTCCTTTTGTGCTATGATGGTGAATACAACTTGAGGATTACTTTCATATTTCCCATGTGGCCTTTCTTGTTCTATTCTTTTTGAGGTTGGTGCTTATCCTATTTTTCTCTATTTAAAGAAGGGACTATTGTTCTTCCCATCATTCATTTTGTTTTTGTAAACAACGAAGTTCTTCTATTCTCTACTTAGTTATGGAAGGGGAGGGTTTGGAAAGAAATTCTAGGTTTATTTGTCTCAATACTCTTTATCCAAGTCTTTCTCTCTACTCTCCTTCCTCTTTTAGAAGTATAGGTTCATCAAGGGGTTTCAGTTTCTCTCTTTCAAAGAGAAGAGTCTATAGCTAGAGTCGTGGGTTGTATTTGAGCAAGCCCTCACAACATGCAATATGCAGTACAATGATTAGCACAAGAAGACTTGTGCAAAGGAAATGAATGAGTTTCTTTCTAGCTTCATGTCAAGTCTTCTAATGCATGTCTAGTCAAAGGAGGGTCAAGTCCAAGCATCAGAGCATAATTATGAGAGAAAAGTAAGATTTTCTTGCTCTATTTCAAAACCCTTTTGGCTAGAGATTCAAAAATGAAGGAGTTGTTGCTGTGTGATAGCATCCTCAATCTAAAGATCTTGCTTCTACTTATTCCTCGAGCTTATGCTCACACTACATGAACTTGGTGATGTTGGCCGTACAAAGGGTGTTGTTGCAACTCCACCCTCTCTTTTTTCTGACAAGCATAAATATGGAGCTAAGATTGAATGAAAAGATATGGCTATTTTAGGTTTTCTACCATTTCATTTTAGTAACACCCTATCATGTGATAGTTCCATGAACACTAGAAGGAGAACATACCCACTTGGTATACTCAAGTGGATGTGAACTATTTTGTAACCACATATTGTATCTGAATGTGACAAGAATCAATAATCCACATGAGATGAATGTTGTCCTTTCCAATAAATAGAGATTGCATTCTATTGTAAAGAGAGGATGGATTAGCTAGGAAAATTTTGAACTATTGAAAGGCATTCCTCTATGAAATAGAAAAAAACTTGTGTTCTACACCTTTATGTTAATTCATCATTTTGAAATGTATTCTACATGAGTATGTGCTTATTTGTGCAATTATCTCCTCTATTGTGTGTTTTGTCTTTAAGAGAAATGACCAAGGGTGATTCACTCTTAATGTACACATTTGTTGTAAGAGTTACTAGTCTTTGTCAGTTTAGATTCAAGGAGTCTAGTAAAATCTTTTAGGACTAATAACGAGATTGATAACATTCTTAGGGGATAACTAAAAAGAATTGAATTAAAATGAATCTCGATTAATAGGTTTGTGTTATTGCAAGGCGATAATGCCTATGTCTAACCATTAGGAGAATGATATTAAAATGAAGTAGTAGTATCATTTAGATGACTCTATTTTCTTGGAGGATAGGCATCTGTCACTTTCTGAGCTTTGCCCAACCTAGTTCTATCAAATAATGAAAATATACCAAACCATAATTTATTTGTAATTTATTCTATTCATGAATGAGAATTAAGGTTACAAGGGGTGCAAATAATTGTGTAATATTTTAAGAATCCTTGTTGTATTTCCACAAACATTTTATTTGCTTGTCACTATGATAAACCCATTGCATTTCTCATAGAATCTAGTGAGTATTGATAGGGATACCCCCTAGGTCTCGTAGAACCTAAAGTGTAGAAGAGTTTTTCTATACCTCCTGTTGTTGGGTTTTCTTATTTTTGATTTAATCATAGGTTCCCTCCTTTGGTTTGACCATTATGGTAGATACCTTAGAATCAAAGATTACAAGAAAAAACATCAATAGACTATATGGAATGACATAGCGCCTAAGTAGAGGAATATTTTGTTGATTATACCATAGATCTAATGGTGATTGTACAGATCATACGGATTCCATATGACTATATGGAATCTAACCTACCAAGATTCTTCCATGCCCTCAAGATGACCTTTTTTCCAAAGTATATTGAGTTTTATATCGATCTATAAGTTTTTGGGCCCTCTGGATCTAATGGCGAGATCTATTTTTCTTAGGAGGTCATGTGTAGGACTTCACCTCCAAAACCTTTACAAAATGAGCTTAATCAAAAACCTATTTTCCAAATCAAGTCAAAACCATAGATTTATAACACAACTAAAACCTTGAAAACATCTTCAATATTTTCAGGTAAGACCATGGATTCAACTATGCACAAGATTTCACTCATACCAAATAACCAATAATATCTTTCCTCCTACAATGTAAGAACCAAACTTTGATACGAAATGATAAGAAATTGTAGCAAAAATAAACCATTTCCACATAATCCTCACGAGAGAAACAAATGGAAAACAAGTATTTAGAATCTACAACGCAAAAGAATGACAAACATACCACAAGATAACACCAAATGTACCCTATGAAAACCCTCTCAAGGGAAAAACCTAGCCTCCAAAATCACTCACACACTCAATGTATTATCTCAAGAATATGATTACAATACACTTGCAAAGTTTCCATGCAAGGCTTCTAAAGCATCAAACACCCCAGCTGTATTCCTCCATGTGAAAAAGCAAATGAGAACTATGTAGCCACACATCCCAATCCATGATTCCACATATGCAACATACAAGAGATGCTCAATCCAACTGTAGCCAACAAGTCAAATGTTACACAAGCCAACCTCAACAACTACTCGTGTACTTACTTTTATAGAACAAGCTTGTACAAAACCACTAAGTGGTATTACATAAACCATGTGCCTCAAAACCATGAGCTCACTAAATCATGAGCCCAAATTAAATATTTGGTACTAAGTTTTCCCAATAATAAATATTTTCCAATGTGACACTCACATTAAATATTTATCCCAATGTCACATTCAACATAAAAGTGGCCCCAATAATGTCTAACCCATGTGGTCTTCACATCTCTAAGATGCACAACAATTAAATATGTTTTATATTATTAATATTATTATTATGTAAGGTGTATAACTCACCTTTCCCAACATTCTCCTATTTGTTGTATACATTTCATAAGGGGTCAAAAGTAAACTCAATCACCAAGGGAACAATCCCTATAGCCAACATGTACCATCTAAAAATCCAAGTTCTCCATGTGCTCTATCAATATACCGACAACAACAACCAAGGTGACCACCATCTCAAACAAGAACTCTCTCATCCCAATATGACAGTGCCCACATTAAATATTTATCCCAATATCACATATGACATACAAGTGGCCCCAAGAATGTGTAACTCATGTGGTATTCACATCTCTAAGATGCACTACAATTAAATATTTATTTTTACATTACTAACATTATTGTTATTCAAGGTGTACAACACACCTTTCCCAACACATATCTATGGAGATGTAATGTCAAAAGCATACCCTTGCAATCTCATGCTATTTTTTGAACTTATTTTAATGTCTATTACCTTAACATATTTTAGGGACCATTTTAGCCTAGTCTTAGTCTTTTCTTCACCATATTGCCAAATTTATTTATCAAATTTTGATTCTTCTCAAAGACCTAAAACCAATGTTTAATTTTTTGGAAACATGTGGGATGCTATCTTGTCACACATATGTTTTTGCATCATGCTAGTGTCCTAGATAAATCACTCAAAATTTAGCACATGGTCTCAGCTCTACAAGAAGCACTAAAATCTGATAAAGAAATTTAACAATCTGGTGAAGGAAAAGGCTAATGCTAGTCTAAAATGATCCCTAAAACAATTTTTGTTAACATTTTGGTGAACCTATCATGTTAACACTTAAAACACATTTTTTTTGTTCCAATTTCTTCCAAAAGAAAAAACAAAATTAATGTTCCGTAGTTCTAAAGGAAAAATATGGTAGCCTTCGGCCAGATTGTCGACACCTTTCTTAATCATGGATTATTCTAGTTCTTTCTCTTGGGAATCTTTGCATGTGTCTATCATGGACTATGAGATATTCTATCATTTCATTAATTTGTATCTATATGTAGATTGGATGATATAACCTACATCTATAACATGGATACCTCTATGTGTTCCATGCATGAGATCCTTTGTTACATACTGATCTTTCTTCCTTCATAGCTCTTATGCATGTCTTTCCTTCTATATTAGAAGACTTTACTAAATTTATCTCCATCATCTATCATGAGATAGATGATATTGATACTTCTTCTTCTACTACTTCTACTACATCTTTCATAGTCCATGATGGTACATGTCTCTTCCCACTTCTCTCCCTCCCTTGGCTACATGTTCAAACTCCTTGGAGATCTCAAAGGACGTGGAGACTTCTTTCTCTTTGCTCATCACTTGTAAAAATCCTATTCTTATAGTTGATGATACTCCTTAACCACATGGTTCTGAAACTTATATTGATAACCTTTCTTTTAGTGCCTTTGATGACTCTTCTTCGAGTGATGATGAGGCTCATGCTTCTATTGATCATTTCTCTTGGAAAGATGAACTCTTTTCTTGTTCATCCCCTCCTCTTTCTTTGGAGGATGAACTCACTTTGTGGATAATGTTGAGCATGCTAGCATCATCATCACTTCCTTAACATCACATTGGCTGAAAGTTCTCCTTTGATAGCTATTTCAAGCATCATTCACATGATCCTTTATCTACTATTTTCTTTCCTACATCAGAGCCATCTCTTCTAAACCTTGATCCTCAACATTATATTTCTCCACCTTCTTTGCCAAGTACCACTTCTATATCATTTTATTTTATGAAGGCATAGCCATAGATTTATAGTGAGCTACCTTCTGTTGCTCCTTCTACATCTATATGGCTATGCTCTCCTTTATCTTCTGATATTGTTGCATACCCCTTTCCAGTTGGTATGGGAAATCTTTGTTTTTATAAATATAACAGTCATGGTGATCCATTGCGCCATGTAAAACTCTTCACCATATTCTTAACTCATACATGTGATGACTATGTCTTGGCAATATTCTTTCCTAACACATTGAGAGATATTTCCCTAGACTAGTTCTACACATTAGCTCCTAGTTCATTACACTCATTTTCTAATGTTTCTCATGCCTTCATCTCTCACTTTCAATATAACATGGAGCCTAGAGTCTCTCTTACACACTTGGCACAATTCAAACAAATTGTTGATGAGAGTGTCTAGGGATTCACTTCCCATTTATTTTCCTTGTTTGATGGGTTGCCATCCTCCTAATGGCTTTCTTCTACCGCTTTTCTTTGAGAACTTCCTAACACATATCCAACAGGATATGCTTTTTGAGTAGTTTTATTTTCTTTCTGGCTTAGTTCTTCATGCTCTTGAAGTTGACCAAATCCTTCTAGAGAACCCTCATCTCAAATATGATCATGGTTGATACACTTCTCCCTTCTTGTGATGAGAAGTTTTTTCAGTCCATTGCTAATGTTCCTTCTATAACTTCTATATTCACTTATGTTATAGATCCACCTATAGAGATATCTCTTCTTCATTCTCCTGGTGAGGTGGACTTGGCTGATTCATCTATTTGCCCCACCTTCATCATTGATTGATTCTACCATCACTCTATTGTGCTGATACCTATTATGTGGCACACATAGATTTCTTTATTTTCTTATTGTCATTCATGGCACGGTACAACTCTAGGTGCAACCACCTTCTCTTTTCTTAGGTAATAACACAATTTTCTTCACCTTTGTTGTCCTCACCCATTTCTACGGGATAGTGATAACATACTCTAAAAGAAAATGCCCTACATGTATCCTTCCTAGGTGTTATACCCATACAAAAGCTTTGTATTTTGTCAACCCTATCAAGTAAAAACCTCATTTGTTTTTCCTTGACTTGTTCCAAAAGCATTACCTCTTGTACACCATTTTGTTAATTTTGCTAACCTTGTAGGACCAAAACACTTAACCAATTCAAAAGAAACCATCTCATGCAAATGCATGAAAAATAGGTTACAAACACCATAGAGAGAAAATGGCAAGTTCCACTATGTGACATGTATAACTAACATCCCATGTGTCGTTACAAAGAAGAAATTTCTTCAGGAACCCCTCCTTTTCATCTCAGATGCTAGAATGAAGGAAATGGCTAAATCATCATCAACATTTTGGTGCATCCTAGCGTCCCCTGGTGTGCTTAAACAAAGACAGAAGTAGAATTTTGTGGAAGAAGTCACAAGACCATTGGCATGTCTAGATATCATCCCACACGCCATTACAAAGGAAATTTTTCTAAAGTAATTGGTATGTTGGTGCGCCTACCTACATCTGAATGTGCCACTTCAAAGGACTTCAAAATCTAAATATATATGTTTTGATGTGCCCTCCTCAGTCCTCACACACTACTCCAAAGGAAGAATCTGTGTTTTAGGGCGTGTGCACTGCGCATCTTCCTACTCACCCACGTGCCATGATAGACTTTTAAGATTTCACTCCTCCTGTATAGGTGCCTTCTCTGACATTAGATGTGTCACATATAAAGTGAAATGGTGAACATTCCAATGCATTGACACACATTTCTACTAAGAAACATGACTATGACTATAGATTGAAGGTAAAAAAATTGAATTTTTGTGAGGCAAATATTAGTGGTGTGCAACTAAAAAGTATCATGCTTTTGAGATCAAGGATGCAAATTTTATTTAGTGGTATGTTGTGCTCTTCCCTCATATTTCATGCTCTGCACTCATGGTGCATGCCAAATCAAGAATTTTAAAATCACAAAGGAATTCTTTTCTTTTAGCATGCCTCCTTGTCATCTCACATGCCTAACCGAATTTGAAACTACATCATGTAGTGGTGCGTCATCTATCACCTTGTGCACCACAGTGAAGAGGTTTAATTTTCAAAGTTTAATATAATGGCGTGCTCTTTAGTCATCAAGCATGTTGCTAATAGTAGAAACTCAACACCCACTTTTGGCTGGAAAGATAGAAGATTTTCATTTTCATATTCATTTTCGCACCAACCCGAGCAAGAAAGGAAAAGGTAAGTAGGAGACAAAAATAAAAGTGAACGTAGTCAACACTCTTTCAGAAAAGACAATTAAAATTTGTTAAAATATTGACAAATCGGTATCCTAGTCAACACAAACAATCCAAAATCAACACACATCAGCAAAACCAGATCGATCAGATCAGAGGGAAGAGTTGCAGATTTCAATGAGGAATGGAGAGAATGTTTGAATACGAGGCGTCAAGATCTCATCAAAACTTTAGAGTGTTTCAGAGAATTTTCATAGACTTTTTCGAAGTGGAGGATCTACCATGAAAGCTTCACCAAAATCAAATTGTCCAGAGCTTCCTTCCCAAAAATTCTATTTCTAGCCGACACTAAAAATAGATCATCATTTTTGAGAAAATAGCATTCTCAGATATTTGTTATTTCTCAAAAATTCTATTTTTAGCCGGCACTAAAAATAGATCATCATTTTTGAGAAAATAGCATTTTCAGATATTTGTTATTTTCCAAAAATTTTATTTTTAGCCGGCACTAAAAATAGATCATCATTTTTGAGAAAATAGCATTTTCAGATATTTGTTATTTTTATTTAGAGATATTTATAGCTCATGCTATTTTTAGTATTCATTCCCAAAAATTCTATTTTTAGTTGGCACTAAAAATAGATCATCATTTTTGAGAAAATAGCATTTTAGATATTTGTTATTTTTATCTAGAGTTATTTATAGCTCATGCTTTTTTTAGAATTCACTATTTTTAGCAAATTTGATCTACAAAGTAATTAGAGGTCACATGATTGTAATATTTTAATCATCAGTTGACTAGCAGTTGCATTAGAATTACTGGACCGGATAATTTGTAATAAAACTTGCATGTGAGGCAATAAGTTGTAGTTATGATAGAAGTGTAGTTAATTTATTTTATTTATTTTCATGCAATAGTTTTGTAAACAATATAAATAAGTGTTGTTTTGCACTTAGGAGGAGGTGGTATTAAGCAGGTAGTGGTATCTGTTGTATCAATCAAAGGAAGGAAAAAAGATGAATAGTAATTCCCATACCTGTATGATGCTGAAATTACTATTCATCGAGTATTCAATGCTATTGTGATTTTGTTATTTACTCAATAGAATTTATTATTCCTATCTTTCTTCTGAATATATCTATTGAGATGTGTTGTTATGTGTGTTGAAAGTTAAGTTTCTTCAATGCATTTGCAAGCTTTGTATTAAAGGCAAACTTGAATATTAGCTCATGGCTTTGTAAAGAGTCTTACTTAACCATAGCATTTGTATTTATATGTTTATCCAATACATATGTGCACTTGTTTTGTTTTGTCTCTACTTTTAGCTAAACAATGCAAGTGTGTAGTTGTAGGATTTGAGTTTAGTCAAAAAGCATAAAACCCTTGCCTTGTGTTGAAAGAGCATTTCATCATTTTACACTAGGCAAACCCAAAAAGATGACATATTTATGTTTTTTCAGCATGAATGTGAAATTACCCCTAAAATCATTATACAAATTGTAAATTGCAAGTACATATTATGTAGTTTTAGGTTAGATTTTAGTTTATAGGGAGCTTTCCATTCTAATTTGACGAGCAGTTCTACCACAGATCTATTCCATTTTGTGTTGCACCAAAAGGTGTGAATTAAAATGCTAACACTAGGGACATTTCTTCTTTCTTTATTCTGTTTCATCTACCTTAAAATAAATTGCACACACTTCTATGCAATTATTTTAAGGGTGGGCATACATTCACTTTCACATGTATATCCACACATATGCACAATTGCTTATTGTTGATACACTCCCTATAGTATTAGTCCTTGAATCATGTATTTTCTTCTCATGACTCCTAGTGATAGATTAAGCTAGACCTTGAGTCATGCCATTCTTCTTAACAACTTTCCTTTCTCTTCATTCTCTCCTCACGACCCCTAGCAACAGAGAAAGCTAGAGTCTATGTCATGTATTCTCTTTCGTATTGATTACTTCCATTTCTCTTTGTATGCATTAGTTTATTCTCTCTTTGAAGTAATCAATTGGCTCACCACATTCTTCTTGCCATATAAGAATTTTCCTCTATTTGTCATCTCTTTTTTTTAATTGCATTTTGGGGATGATTCAAAGCATTGAGACAACTTTCATATCTAAGTCTCTTTCATGTTGACATAAAAAAATTCTTTGTTTGTTTATTATGTACATTCTTCCCATGTGTTGTTTATGTATTATTTCTTTCTTTCTAACATGTGCCATTCAGGTTTATGTGTTTCTAATGCATCTATGTTGTATGTTTTATGTTGTACATGTGTGCTTCCATACACAGTAGTTTTGCAAGTTTATGCTTTCTAACACTATTGTCTTGTAGGTTTTTGTTGTCTAACATACTTGTTTTGTATGTTCTCAACCTGGGGGCGTGGTTCCTCTATTTGAAGATCTCTTTGTGTCCTTTACAATATCCTTTTGGAGTATCCTTTTATGATGTTATTTACTTTTAGCATTTCATTTCTATAGTTTAACGCAACTTATCACCTAGTGTCACCAACTTGCTAAAGTGGGGGGCAAAATGTAACATCAAAAATTGCATACCCTTGTAATTTCATGCTATGTTTTGTATTTATTTTAGTGTCCATTCCCTTAGCATGTTTTAGGGATGATTTTAGCCAAGCCTTAGCTTTTTCCTTCATCAGATTGTCAAATTTCTTTATCAAAATTTGATTCTTCTAACAAGCTAGAGACCACATGCTAAAATTTGAGCAATTTCTCTAGGACACTAGCACAACACGTAGGTATCCATGTGATGTGCTAGCATCCTGTGAGTTTCCAAAAATTTAAAGATTGGTTTCCCCCAACTACATGTTGTCACCTGCTATAATGCCCATCTATCAAAAAAATATGTTTTACATTCAAATATGACCTTTTAGCTTCATGCAAAAGCAACATTTGAATCTAACTTAAAAATCTAAAAAATCTCTCCCTAGCTGGAATATAATCTCTTTCTCAGCTTCTATTGACTCCATGTTGATGCAACTCCACCATTGTTGAAGCTCTCAAGGATTCACATTGTGTTGCACTATAGTTGACTCCTCCAAAGAGCTCACCTCTTGTCTTCTACACTATGTGCTAATAATTTTGTTCTTGCATTTGTTTTGAATAATATTGTTGCACTCTCTATTACATTTCTATTCTTTATTGGCAAATATCTTAGTGTCTATCACCACCCTTTTATCCTATCATGCACACTAGTGTATTCTTCCATGTAGACCAAGGACTAATACTCATAGATTTATTTTATTATCATTGCTTTTAATTCCTAGATGCACATAGGATAGGAGCACACACTATTTTCTATTCTCTCTATCATTGGCTATCCATGGAGGTCGAAATACCAAATAGGGGCTTCACCACTCTTGGAAAGCTCCCAAACAACCCCAAACATTTTTCTTGTTCTGAACTGCAAGTATTTGGGAAGCATTCAACTACATGGAGGTTTGCTGGTGTCTTCCCCTTTGCTTGTCATTTCTAATTTTCATTTAATACATAGATCTTGTTATTTCCTTTCATTCCTATATTATTTCTCATCACCTAGAATATTACTCTCATTTTCCTTGTTTCTTATGGTGCAGCTAGGTGCGAGATTTGGAGAAGTTGAGTTTTACCAATTTTCTGGACCACAATGTGTCATACAAATGACAATGCGACACGTAAACACACACACTACACCGGTATCCTTGATAGAAAGTTTCCATCTTGTAGCTCTAGGTTCCTTTCTTCGTGCTATTTACAATTTTGAATTCAATTTATTGATTCTTTATTTAGTTTCCTAAAAATTAGCATTCTTTAAACCCCAACTCTCATATTTAATGTAATATAGGATTAGAAGTTAAAGGTAATACTTTTTCTATATTACAGGAGATTATTTTCTATGTATGATTTCAATTTCCTGTATCTAGAGAACAAATATATGCATGTTACTAGATAATCATTATGACGTGCTAAGCTTTTTTTGTTGGCTATGTTTTTTGTTAACACATCTATTTTGCAAGAAATGTTATACTAACATATCTATTTTCTAGATCTCAAAACAAAGCACAAGCTATCCAACCAACAAAATATGTTGTGTCCTTTTATACATCCAAAAGAATTTATATTTATGCAATTTACTTTAGCATTTTTTATTTATATACTTTAGTGTAGGTATATCACTTAGTGACATAAGATTGCTAAGTGGGGGCAATTAAATGTAGTGTCAAAATTACATAGCCACTATGATTTCCACCCTATAATTTATAATAATTTTAGTGTCTACTCCTATAGCATGTTTTAGGTTCCACTTAGCAATTTTCCCTAGTCTTTTGCCTAATCCAACCAAATATAATGGTCATTATATTTCTACTTGATTTTACACTTGTTATGATGTACCTAAACTTTTTCCTATTTGCTCTCAATCATTCCATTTCTAGCAGGTCTTGCACTATAACACAACCACAATGACATCATCATGACCATGGTAGTGTCACAACTTTTTGAAATCCATTCACATGTTTAAACCCACCTTCTTCTATCTTTTCATCGACTGAAAACCCTAACCACATTATTTTTCTATATTTTTTCATGACTCACTTTTTATCTATAAAAAAACTTTTGTGGAAAATACATTTGCCCCTCTTAAGGATTCACTCTATCTCTCTTACTCATTCTTTTATTTCTCTTAGTCCTTGCTTTGCTTTTAGCTACAACCTTTTTACTTTACTATTTATTTTCATATTTTGCATCCTCTCCATCTAAGTGATCTCATTCTCTCTGATTCTCTGAAAGGATTACAACCCATGGGAGATCTCCATGTTATTGTAAAGTCTTTCATCTTTTTATTGCAAGTTTCCCTCTATTTGTATTATAACACAAGGGTTTGAATTTTTGAGAAAAATTTCCAATCATTGTGAGACCCAACTAACTCTCTTTGGGCATTTAATTTAGTTCTTCAATATTTGTTTCTCTCACCTCTAACATTGTAGTTTGCTATAGACTTTTATTTAAATTATTCTCCCATTTCATAATTTCTTATAATATTTTTTTATTTAAAAATATAAACTTCCCCCTCTCTTCTTTTCTATGCTTGGAGATAATGGTTGTGGGTAGTTTCTCCTTTATCCTTCCTTTAGTGAGCTACCATCCTCTTCCCTTGTTCTCTTTTTAATTTGGAAACGTGTTGTGGGTAGTTGCTCCTCCTTTCTTCTTTGAGTGAGATCCCCTTCTTTTCTTTTCTTATCTTCTCTATTTGAAAGGTAGTAGTGTCATAGCTCCTCACTCTTTAGCTCCACCATTTTCCTTTCACTTCTTCCTTTTCCCAAAAGGGTTTCCCTTGAATTAAAATCTTGATTAGGTGAGATTATCTTTTGTGGGTGTCTCATTCTTCTTCTTAAAATGAATAAATAACATTAGAAGATCACCCGTTGAGTCCTCCTTTGATTTGAGGGATCTTCCATCTTTATTTTTTAAATTTGTTCTTCACACAACCTAAAAATTTATTTGATAATCTTGTCCATTTATACTTACATTATATTCTCATACTTGGCACTTAAATGAATTATTCACTTTCCTTGTTTCCTCCTACACACTAGCATAGGGATAAATCTCCTTAGATATATTTCACACTACTATTTTATTTTTTAATCCTAGTCACAGTCCTATGTGCACACAAAAAATATATCTGGGTCCTTGTGGAGGTTGAAAAACCAAATATAGGTATTTGACCACTTTCATAGGCTTCCATGTAGCTATATGCTTTTTCTTATACCAAATGCAATTTTTCATTAAACTCTCTATTAGCACCTCATCTAATTTTTTGGCCTTGGGTCCTCATTCCGAGTTAAAATCTTGCTTAAGTATGTTTTCTCCTTTTGAAGTGAAGAGGCACCTCAAACCCTAAGGTTTTAGTGTCTAGAGCTTCCACGTTACAACAGTTAGTCCCTTTGGTTATGTTGCATTATTGACCTACCAGCTTGGTCATTATTTTATGATTGACTACATGAAGATGTTTTAATTCATTATTAACCAGACCCATCATAATCACATGCATTAGTGCATAACGCTTCTATTGGTTGTAGTCAATTTAGTTGTTGTGCACTCTAGCCTTTGTTGTGATCTTTTATAAACATGGTGTTGGGACCTCCAAAACACACCCCTAAAATTTGCCAAATTTGGGGACCCTTCCTTCGTCGAGCTTTCATTAAGTTGTGCCTTTGGTTCCCATCCCATTCCAAGTCTCATGTTCAAGTATTAAAGTGTGTCCAATTGCCTTGACATTCACACATTTATCTTTGTGAAATGGCATTTTGTAAATTTTGCCACCTTGCCACATTTCGCCACCTGTTGCATTTGTAGTTATGTCAAAATTTTTCTTTTGCTTGCTAATGCATTTCCATATTATGTAGTATATTGGTCTTTGTACAATACTAGGTTTTATTTCACTTGTTGCATTTTGCAATTCAAAACAATTCAAATTTTTGAATATTAAAAGTTTTAAGTTCATTATTTTTGAATTTAAACTTTAAAAACATTTTTCATAAATCTTGAAATTTAAATTTGAAAACATTAAAAATTAATATTTAAAATTTGAATTTTGAATTATTTCAAATTCCGTAGTTATATATTAATTTTTTTTGAATTTAAATTTTTAAAATTTTTAATGGATTTAAAAAAAACCAAATCAAAATTGGATTCAATATTAAAATTCTAAATTTAAATTTAAATATTTAAAAAAATTTAAATGGCAAGTCAAAGTACAAGTTGTAAAATGGATCTCAAACCCTAGAATGCACCTCATGCAAATCAAAGTTCAAACCCCACTCTGCACATATTAAAGCAACTGCAAATTGATTGCCCAACCCCAAAGCTAGGGCATAAAGACACTGTGGAAGAAGTGTAAATGCTATGGTATATATGCACAAATGGATTGGGAAAGGACTTCAAAAACTTTGGTAGATAAAAAGACAATCTTTTTCAGCATCCTCCATGCCCAGGGTATGAATATCTTTGCAAAATACATCAGCCAAAACAAAGAGGGTTGTAGCTTGTTTGGGCACCAAAATGCTATCTGAAATAAAGAAAAATGTGAATGCAAAAGGTATGCAAACCCTTGGACATGATGCTCAAATAAATATTGTCTTGTGAAAGCCATGGTCAAAGGCCATCAATGCAAGTTCAAAACCATATTCTACAACTTTTGTCAGTATCCTCCATGCCTATTTGTTGGGATGGTAGTTGTGGATCAAGGGAGAACCATAGAGCAAAACCATGACTTGCTCATCAAAATGCCTCAAGGTAAGGTTCAACACAGACTCAACCCATGAACTATTTGGAAAAATGCCTCAAACAAATGTATAGTTACAAGATGGCATGCAAGATATTTGACAAAATGTCTTGTAAAATATGAAGGAAGGAGGACAAAATAGGGAACTTTTATGTGGATGTTTAAAGCAAGTCAATGAAGATATGGAATTCAATACAGGTACCAATACATTTATCAATGATGATAAAGAGAATACATATGGTGGTGTCAATGCACAGAGAATATGGGAGGATGGATCTAGCAGGAAAAATCCTGCTTGTTGCCTGTAAAAGCTTTAGACATCTCTTGGGGTGATGATGGGAAGTATTGGAGTTGGGTGCCAAGAGACAACCCTAAATTTGAACATGTAGCAGAAGTGTATGGTATGTGGTGGTTTAAAGTGTCCAAATGGTTGGACTACTCCATCTTGTCTCCAAATACTGAGTACAACATCTCACTTCTTCTCAAAACTGATGAAAGAAGATTGCTTCCTAATCCACCATTTAAGTTTAAACTTTATTAGCTAGATTTTTAGATGATTTGGAGAGGCATGACCCATGGAAAATGACTCTTGTTAAGAATGAATAAATGAAAGTTTTTAATGACGTCTAGGAGACCACAGTCTATGGGACCCAGAGGTAAAACAGGCTGTATCAGACTAGAGCTAGCTCTATGGTTTAGGATTTTCTTGTAGATGACATGGTAGTAGTTATTTATGACAACCAAAGGTGCATGTGCAATACAACAATAGTGAAGTAAGTACTTCTATTCACATGGTACAATCTGAAAAATTGTTGACTACTTTTGAAGCAACAAGTCAATTACTTCAGAGTATACTAATTATTTCACAGCCAGGAATGGAAACTGAAAAAGGAGAAGATGATATGAATAAAATGAAACTTCCAGAAAATCCTCCAGTCAAGGATATTCTCACTACATGCATGAATATGTTACAAACCACAGATGTTATTGCTTTTCCCATGACCAATTTGATTGTGACTATTGTCGAAAGGGCCATTATGGCTTAAAAATTGGTGTCCTCTCTTATTCAACTATTTTTCCTAGAAGGATTTGTTGATGTAAAGATACAAAATCATCAAGTCTTATTATTTCAAATGATAGTGTTTAGTGAGCAGTATGATGAATGTAATTTTTAGCATAAGGAGAAATACCAAGATTATCTACACTCTTCATAAGCATCTAGTTGTTTGTAATCAAGGGATGACTAAAGACATAAAATTTGAGGTTGGGTGAAGATGTTAGAAAAATGCTTCAAAAAAACAAAAAAAAAATAGTGTCTCAACCTTGTATGATAAGATTAAGATTAAAAAAAAAACACTAAGAGTTAAGAATAGAAGATTTTTATGATAGGTGTAAAGTGGTTATTTTGTGAAGTATCTTACAATGTAATTTTCTATATACTTGTGCTTTTAGATGTGTACTCTCGGAATGCTGTTGAAATTCCTTTAGGATTGAGTTGAGGTGAAGGCTCCTGTAAGAACTTGCATTGCAAGTGTGTTGTAATCTGTTTCAAGATTTGATAATACATTGTGCAAGTTTTGGAGTGGGTTTTTTTTCCCGAAAGGGTTTCCCCACATAAACCACTGTGTTATGTTTTACTATTATTCTATTTATGCTATTTTATATATATATTTCTTGAAATCTCTGTAGTAATTGAATTGAAATTTGCATAACACTCCTCTCAAGTTTAGTGTAGGAAGTGTTTCCACAGACTTTGCTTCATTACAAGTGGTATCAGAGCCTAGCCAATTTTGGTTCGATTTGTTGGGTATAGGGTTTTTTGAGCTAATCAAGTTTTGAGTGGGAGATTGTTTATAGTATTTCATATTCTATATTGCAGGATAATAGAGATTGCGAACACATCTAGGAAAATTGAAGTAGAAAAATTTTCTAGCACAAATTTTGAAATGTGGAAGCTAAAGATGGAAGATTTGTTGATTGATCAAGATCTATGGGATGCAGTCGATGATAATGTCCAGAGGCCTATGGATCCAACTTTGGCTGCAAAATATGATGTAATGGATAGAAAAGCTAAAGGTCTCATAAGATTGTGTCTTGCAGACTTGATTCCAAGATAAATGTTCACTAAGAACCCACTTCAAAGAAGCTATGGAAGAAGCTGTGTGAGATATATCAAGACAAATCTCTAGTAAATAAGATTTTCTTGAGGAAAAAATTGTATTCCTTAAGAATGGAAGAAGGTGGATGAATTTCTAAGCATCTAGAAACTTTCAATATGTTGGTGACTCAGTTGACCTTAGTTGGGGTTAAGATGGATGAAGAAGAAGGTGCCAAACTTTGCTATATTCATTACCAAACTCATGGGATAGCCTAGTCATGGCCATTGGGACCACTTCAGTCACCTTGAAGATGGAGGATGTTGTTGGTTCTCTACTTTCTAACAAAATGAGAAGAAAGGTCTCTCTAAATGCCAAAGGGGCTTTGAGTGTTCAAGGAAGACCAAAAGAATGAGGCAAGAATGAGAAGCATCATGGCCATTCTAAGTCCAAGAATAAGTGGAGATCAAAATCTCCTAGTAAGTCCAAGGTGATATGCTAGAACTGTGGCAAATCTGGGCACTTCTAAAAGGACTGTAAAGAAGAGAAGAAAAAGAAGAAGCAAGATTCTAATTTTGAGTGTAAAAAGGAAGATGGAGATGATTTTATTGCAGCCTTGGCCACTCATGTAGGTGGTACTGCATGGTTAGTTGAACTAGGTGCATCTTTCCACATGACTCCTAATAGAAATTGGTTCAATAAGTATGAAAAATATGATGGTGGTGAGGTGTATTTGGGTGATAACTCTTTCCTTGACATTTTTGGTCATGGAAGTATTCATGTGAAATTTTCTGATGATAGATTTAGACAATTTGATGGTGTCTTGCATATCCCAAGACTAACAAGAAATTTATTATCTGGTAGCAAGCTAATAGATCCAGGTGTGCATGTGCAATTTTCTAAAGTAGGTGTGCAAATGGTGATAGCAAGAGGAAGCAAATTGGGTACATTGTACCAACTCAATGCATGCATGGTTGAGTGCAATAGCACTTTGGTTAAGATTAAGTTTGAGACTACTTTCCCGAAAAAAGAGATGGTTTCCTCTTCACCAAATGGTCATGGCTTTTGGGTACCCAAGGGTGCTCTATCTACCAAATCAAAGTTGCTTGTAGAGAAGACCATGTTATGGCATCGGAGACTTGGCCACATAGGAGAGAAAGGTCTACTAACCTTGAAAAAAAAAACATTGTCAATGTGTTGGATGACTATAATCTTGAATTTAACTTTTGCAAGCATTGTATTATGGAAAGCAAAACCGCGTTTAGTTCTACTCAAGTTCTCATAAGTCTTCTAGTATTTTGGATCTTATCATTTAGATGTATTTGGTCCAGTTGATGTTCCTTCTATTGGTAAACTAATTTATTATGTTCCTTTTATTGATGATTTCAGTAGGAGGACATGTGTTTATTTCCTTAAGAGTAATGCTAATGTTTTCAGTCATTTCAAAGAATTTAAAGCAATGGTTGAGTTGCAAATTGAAAAGAAGATTAAATGTTTGAGGACAGATAATGGCGTTGAATTTTTCTATAATGAGTTTGAAAATTCTATAAAGATTGCAGTATCCAGAGATAGAAGACAACTTTGTATTCTTCACAACAAAATGAATTTGCAGAGAGAATGAACAAGACCTTGATGGAGAAGGCTAGGAGTATGTTAAGTGGTGTTGGACTAGAACAAAAGTTTTGGGCTGAAGCTATAGTCACTGCATGCTACCTGATAAATAAGTCTCCTACATCAACTATTGTTGATAAAATTCCAATGGAGTTGTGGTCAGACCACAAGCCTTCACTTAGACATCTGAGGGTTTTTTCTTGCAAGGCATATGCATATGTGCCAAAGGGGAAGTGGAAAAATTAGATAACAAGGTTGTTAAATGTATCTTCATCGGATACAATTGGTGTGAAAGGATACAAGCTTTAGGATCCTATTGGACAAAATGTAATTTATTTTAGAAGTGTTATTTTTAGAGAAACTAAGCCTTCTTTTGTTACAATGCAGCTAGAACATAAAGAAGAAAAGAAAGATGTGATTCAATTTTTACCTATGCCTAAAAAAGTTGAATCGAGGCCCTTAGAAATACAAGAAGTTGAGGAAAGCTTTACGAGTTCTGAATCATTAGAGAAAGAAGAAGAACTCAAACCTCAACTTGTTTGAAGATCTACTAGGAATAGACAACCACCAGAATGATATGGGTATTCTCCTGATGATTGGAGATATGTATTTTCTTTGAATGCTAATGTTGATGAACCTTTATATGTAGAAGAGGCTCTTGGTATGAATGATGTAGAGTCCTAAAAAATATCTATAGATGAAGAGATGGTAGCTTTTCAAAATAATGATACATGGGACCTTTTACGATTGCTTGAAGGTCGAAAGCCTATTGGTTGCAAATGGGTGTTCAAAAAAGATGGGTGCAAACGACAATATTGAGAAATACAAAGCACGGTTAGTTGTGAAGGGTTACTCCCAAGTTCAAGGAGTTGATTACAGTGAGATATTTTCTCCTATAGATAAAATGACGTTCATTCATTTTTTGCTTTCTATTACAGCAAGTTATGATCTAGAGATCAAGAAAATGGATGTGAAAACAACATTCCTTCATGGTGATTTGGAGGAAGAAATTTATGACACAACTAGAGCACTATGTGGTGAATGGCAAAAGTCATTTGGTCTGTAAATTAAAAAAATCCCTATATGGTTTAAAACAGAGTCCTAGGATGTGGTATCAGAAGTTTGATACATATGTGTTGAGTTTGGGATTTGTGCGATCTAAATCTAATCACTGTGTGTATTTTAAATCTAATGGTGTCTGTTTCTTGGTTATTGTCCTTTATGTTGATGACATGTTTATTGGCAAAGGAAAGGGAATGATTACAAGATTAAAATCTCAACTCTGAGCAATGTTTGAAATGAAGGACCTTGGTGTAGAAAGACACATTCTGGGGATGGAGATTAGAAGAGATAGACAAAACATAAAGCTTTGGTTAGGCCAAAGTAAGTATGTGTATGTACTATTTTGAGAAGATTTAATATGCAAGATTCTAGACCATTATATGTTCTAGTTATGATGGGAATGAAGCTTTCTATCTCACGTTGTCCTACATCCCTATCAGATATGGAATTCATGAGTCAAGTACCATACTAGAGTGTAATTAGTAGCTAGTCATGCTTGTAAGGAAGCCATTTGACTCAAAAGATTGCGTTCAAATATAGAGTTCAAATAGGGTACAATGACAATATATTGTGATAGTTAGAGTGTAATCTCCTTAGCAAAGAACCCAACATTTCATGCCAGGACCAAGCACATTGATGTACAATATTACTTCATCATAGATAAGTATTACTTTGTCAGATATATGGTCAAGGATGGTAAGGTGACGCTGGAGAAGATATAAATTTTGGCGAATGTTGCAGATGCATTAACAAAGTTCGTGAACACAAAGAAGCTCAGATGGTGTTATGATTTAATGGGCCTTTCAGCCCCCAACAACTAGCTACCTATTTTCTATAGGCTCTTGCAAGGTGTTTGACAAGTGGGAGAATGTTAGAAAAAGTTTTTAAAAATAAAACGAAACAAAAAACAAATAAAATAGTGTCTCAAACTTGCATGATAAGATTAAAAAAAAAATAGTAAGAGCCAAGAATATAAGATTTTTATGATAGGTGTAAAGTGGCTATTTGAAGAAGTATCTTGTAATGTAATTTTCAATATATTGGTGCTTTTAGA
Organism: Cunninghamia lanceolata; assembly: GCA_027924645.1. Taxonomy (NCBI): domain Eukaryota; kingdom Viridiplantae; phylum Streptophyta; class Pinopsida; order Cupressales; family Cupressaceae; genus Cunninghamia; species Cunninghamia lanceolata. Next base: position 852,569 of record BSBN01001490.1, read on the forward strand.
TACTCATTTATGTGAGTTTAGTTTGCAAGTTTGTATGCTACCAGAATGCTACCAAAATTCCTCTAGGATTGAGTTGAGGTGAAGACTTCTGTAAGAACTTGCATTGCAAGTGTGTTGTAATCTATTTCAAGATTTGATAATACATTGTGTAGGTTTTGGATTGTGGGGTTTTTTTCCCAAAAGGGTTTTCCCTATGTAAATCACTATGTTATGTTTTACTGTTATTATATTTATGCTGTTTCATATTTGTTTCTTGAAATCTCTATAATAGTTGAATTGAAATTTGCATAACACTCCTCTCAAGGTTAGTGTAGGAGTTGTTTCCACGCACCTTTGCTTCCTTACATATATAAAGGTAAATTCCAAGGTACATGATTTTGTTAGAGGCTTCTCTACAAATACTTCATATTCAGTAACCATGATTGTAGCTAATGCTGAAGTTCAATAATTCTATACTTCAAGATTGGACTAAATGGTTCAACAAGGTCTATGCCAACAAACACAACCTTGGATCTTGTAGCAAAGAAACTAAACCTTCCATTCTTTGAGGCCTCCACTAGCTAGAAATTCTTTGGAAATCTCATGGATGCAAGAAGAATGTTTTGGAAAGATGACATCTAAGATATTTTAAATTGGATTTCGATCATCGTACGTAAGAATAAATCTAAAAAGGTTGGTGAGAGGCTAGTATCTCTTGAAGATGTTGGAAAGGAACATTGGGCAACATATGGCCATAACTTCTTTTCTTGATATGATTATGAGGAGTGTGAATCAAATGGAGCCAATAGAATGGTTGAACATCTATAAGATTTGCTTTCTAAAACCAAATTTGGAGAAAGTAAGGGTTTTGCATATATTTAGTCTAAGGATTGAGCTAGAATCTCCAAGGCCATAAGAGTTAAATTATAATGACTTAAATGATGAATTAATGAAGAGATCGTGTAGTTAAAGAAGTAATTCAAAGAGACAGATAAAGGAATTGAAGATTTTGCAAGGAAAAGTGAGGTGGAACATGTGCAAAAAAAATTTAGAACTTGTGCCAATTATTGTTTTAAGGCTATAATGTAGAGGAGGGAATTGAATGTGAAGGGATAGCTTGGTGACCTTTCATATTTGAATGTATTTGTCATTTTGTGATTTTTAAGAGGGGAGGATTGTTTGTCTTCCCATCCAAATCTACCGATTTAAACCCATGTGAGGCTCATTCATAATGCATTGGAAAACCTGTTGAGGTTTGGGAATTCCATTTTTAATACAATATATCAATTTGCTCCATTTTTTTGAATTTTTTTCCTATCAATGGTGTTTTGCAATTTCTAGTCTTGTTTCCTTTCTGCTTCATCTTATGTAATTAATTCAATAAATGTTGATGACAATTGTTTAAACCATTGATGCCTCACTTATCGTAGGGTGTTTTGTGTGGTAGATTAAACACATTTGTGCATGCTAAGATTCACCAACACACAATAATTTTCCCTTGATGATTGCACTATCTTGCACTGGGATTATAGAAACGGGTTCAACAGAGATTGGTTCCAATTCAACTTTGTCCATTTGCCAAATGGTGTGTAAGAGGATTGGAGGTAAGCTTGAATTTTTTTGTTTTTCTTTTACTCATTTCTTCTCCCCTCTCCATTTTGTTTTTTTATATAGATTTTAGATTAGTTTGATCAATTCTTTGTTTTAATGGTAAATTTCAATCATACAGGACAAGTAATTGTGATGATTTTTTAACTTTTGAAAGTGAAACTTTACAAAGTTCCAACATATTTCTCACTATTCTAATATTTTAGAATTAAATTATTTTTAAAAGGAATAAATTTTAATGCACAACTCTTCAAATTCAATGTGATTAAGTTCTAATTTTAATAAGCATGCTATTGTTTTTAGTGTTGTATTCACTTTTAAAGCAATTTAATTCCAAAAATCAATTTTAGGAAGTCAAACAAATCAAAACCACAAAAATCATTAATTTAATTTAAAGTGAAATGGAGTGTTTATGCTAGCTAATAGTGACAGATTGCACTAATTGAACTTCTCTTTCAAATGAATGACTCCTAATATTCATTACAACCCCTTAAATGGACCAACCAAAGTGCTCTCCAACTAGGGGATTCTGGTAAACCTCGTGAAAAACCCTTGAGACTAGACACCTTCCAAGTATGTGAACCTTTACCATTCCAACATGTGGCTCTTCATAGCTTGCAAGAAAGTTGGTGTGCCAGAATCCACATCAACACATATCACCCTTTTTTAACCTACAACTAAATTTGCCCACCAGTTAATCACCTCCATTGCAAATTTTCAATTGGTTGTTGTGTGTTGTATGTTTGACACATTAAGAATTAATGGTGGGCCTATGTGGTTATGTGGATGATTGTACATGTGGAATGATTTTATTAGCCTATATCTAATTAACACCTTGGTGACTAAATTGCCTTCAAATGAACCCTACAATGCCTTCTATGAGATACATTTTAAAAGACACTAGGCCACACTATTTCCTAGTTGGCATGACACATGGAGATCATCCATTGGTGAAGGGAAACCAAAGGGAAGACAATGGTTGGATGCACTAACATAGAACCAAAACAACCACCAACAACTAAACCTAGTCCCAATGGGCAAACCAAAGGTCTCTAATTTTAAGATTGGGTTTTGTGTGCTAGCTATTGAATTTGATGAACTATTGAATGAATATATCTCGGTTGTTGGACAGAGGTGGAATTTTGGACAATTTAATGTTGATAGGACTCTACATGAGCAAGGTGAATGCCATAAATATTTAGTCTGTGAATCCTTATATCAATTTCCTACAACCCTAAAGGACTTTCCATTTATATTAAATCTTCTTGCAATTCAAAATTGAGTTAATGTTCTTTGTGTATTTCCATAACACACCAAAATTTGACATCTACAACCAAAATTCATCAAAAAGGAGATTTTGTCAAAGAACACCAATTAAAGCTTGAAGTTGGCCACTAAATTTATACATTGGGCTCAATTTTCTCATGCAAATCCACCACTACAAATCTCCACTACTAAGCAAGGTTGTCCCTAGTAAGTCAAACTCCTACCTTCCCCATTTTACAAATTATAATTTTGGATAGTAATTAAACTCAAGGGTATCAAGTTTGTTTCTATTTTTTGGCACTTAGGGTTTGCATATTGATTATATGCTTTTTAAGTTGATATATGTTGCCCTATTATATGCAAATTCAAAACCCTATATCACCTTAGGTTTATATCCAAATTTCCATTTGAAAACCCTAGTTGTATTATGAGACATAAAATGATGGGCTCTAAAGAACCATTTTTAGATGACTACCTAGGAAATCCCATGGGCTTCTAAGAAATATAAAAAGGCAACAAGAAAAGGGGGAATCAATAGAACACTTTGTGAATATTAAAGAAGGTAATAGAGATGTAATAACCACAATTACTGGTAGAGACCTATTCAAATAAATGTTTTTTAAAAGGAATAAGCATATGATAATGAACAATGCATGGTAATTAGATTGTGTGAAGGTAATATTGCCAAATTGCTTTGTGAACCTTGACATTTGTTAGGAAAGGTGTCTCAACCTTCCAACTACAAAAGGTTTCCATTCTTCCCAATTTTGGTCTTTTTGAATACCCTTTATCTTAATGAATGGTTTGGAACTTTCAAAGTTTCCAAAAGGGGCTAAAAATGGTAGGGCTTACTATTTTTAGTAACTCTACATTTGAGCATGGATGTACCTAGATTTCTCAAAAGGTGCAGAACTGCCAAGTAAACATCTTGGGTGAGTTTCAACTCAAGATCATACTTGGATTGCAAGATATTAAAATTTCCATTTTTGAACCTCGTAGAAAAAGTTTCAAACTCAAATTTGAGGAAATTAGAGGTCTCTAAATGTTTTGAAAGTTGTCATAACTAACAAAGTTGATTATAGCTTGATAGATCTCTTCACGAGATTTCCAACAGATTAAACAGTTTATCAATTAGACACCCAGATCAAAAGTTATGGCCTCTAGAAGTTAGACCTCCTGTTTTGAGAAATGTGAAAATGTGTTGGACACTTAAAAGAGTTGTAAAGGGGAGAGTTACACATGTGGGTGTGTGATTTGGCACATCACAAGGAATCTTTGATTGGAGACAATTTGGGTGCCACTTTTGGGTGGTTTTGGCTCATGGTTTTGTAATTACCGTTGATGGTTTACTATATTATATCTCGTATATATGAGGAGCTTGAGATGGAGGTTGTGTGTAAGAGTCTTATAGATATTGAGTTGTCTCTGAATCTTTGATTGGTTATACTCATGTGAAAGCTTGCTCTGCAAGTATATTGTAATCTTCTTAATTCTTGAATAATATATTGGGTGTCTTTGGAGTGTGGGGTTTTTCTCCCAAAAGGGTTTCCCCATGTAATTACTATGTTGTGGTATGATTGCTATTTGTGTTTATTTATGTAACTATTGTAAAGATCTAAATTTTTTTGCATATCTCTCCCCTCAAGATTAGTGTAGGAAGTTTTTTTGCTACCTTATCTTCCTTACAAGTGGTATCAAAGCTTGATCACCTTTGGTTTCAACTGTGTGTTGTTGGGTTTTTTTTGAACTAATCCAGTTTTGAGTGGGAGCTTGTGCAGAAGATACTTTGTGATCTTGTTGTAGGGATTTTCAGATGGCGAGCACATCAGTGTAACATCCCAATTGGAATATTAGATTAACTCAAACATAATTAGGCAAATATTCTCACTTATTTTAAATAAAGAGAAATATCCATAATCAATATATTACATTTGTAATATTCAAGTACAATATACATGTTTCAAAAGAAGATCGCTTCACATGTGACTAACAATTTGTACATAAAATCTCAAATTGTCGTATCTCTTATGACTTACAATTTTATCAATAACATTTACAAAATAATCAATGTATTCTTGTTCACAAGTCTTCGACAGTCAACTGCAGGAGAGAGAGCATCACCCTGGTGCTTTTCCTTCAACCACAGACTAGCGGTCCCCCACTCACCTTCCTTCTGAAAGTGACCCTTCCCTTCACGAGGGTAATAGATAATGAGAATCAACTGATTCCATATGCCATCTGCGAACTAGTGATGTGTCCTAGCTAAAGACAATCGGGTTTACAACTCTAGTCTAGATCTAGTTACGTATGACCCATTCTGATTGTTTATCTTATTTGGAACACTGTGAATTGACAATGCAAGCAATGACTTTTGCATTACTTTGGCCAAAGTTTCATATATATAAATAGTCATATATTCATGCATTCTTTTCTTGACTTGGAGAGAACATTCTTATTACTCTTATCATCTAAATAAATAATTCTTTCGACTTGCTTATACCATTCTGGTCATAAAGATATATCATAATCCTTATCTACTAGTCATTTTGACAAGTCTAAGGTGAGAAATTAGATGACTATGTAACATTTATTGAGTCCCTAATTGCATTCTTGCAATCATGGGTCTATGACATCCTGTCATCTACTCAATGCCTTATCAATCTATTCTCATGCTCATTGTATTCTCTATACAAGAAAGATTCTAACATTTAAACCATAGGGTTTTTATGATTAAGACTCTCTATTTTAATGAAAGAATATAGTTGTTTGACTCGTAATCTATCAAAGATAACTTTAGTTTCATGTACCATCAAATTGAATACACTTCCTCTTGTATATCAAAAAGATACCATATTAATAAAGTAATCCATATTACGACTTATCATTACCGTAGTGAGTATATCCCTCATCTACCTTGTGGCTAATCTTAGCCTAAGATAGGATTAAAGGTTATTCCTTTATAAATAAAAAAACTAGAATATACATAGTAAATTAACTCAAGAATGGATTCTAGAAACAACACATTCTTCTTCATATACTTGAAGACAATGATCTAATGTCAAGTGTTCCTATACAATGTCTTTGACTCCAAACTAGCTTCTTTTAAAGCTTTTTCAAAACACTCTATATCTTCATGGTTAGCTACTGCTATGGGATGAGTATTTTGTTTCACAAAATTGACCTACATTTAGGTCTCTATAAGTACACATTTGTCCCATAATAAAATTTCTACGACTAAACTTGGTTTTTAGCTAATAGTCGAACACTTCATGTCGACTTATTCCTTACATAGTTGGGCTCTTAATTTCCTTGGCACACTCAGCCACATTGAAGGCACAACAACTTAATGCAATTGATGTTCTGGGTATAATATATAACCCATTCGGCCAAGTATAGATTATACAGTTGGCTAAGAATAGATATAACAGTCGGCTAAAGTAAAGATAATACAATCATCCAAAGCATAGGTATAATAGTTAACCATAGTAAAGATACCAACTACCCATAGTATAATACATTACACAGTGATCTCCAATATATAAGTGAGCTTCAATATGTAACATAGTGGGCTCTATTATACTGCGAGCTCTATATATACATTGTCAGCTCTATAATACAAAGGTATAGTTGGAATTCAAGTATCTACGTTAAATATCTTTGGCACAACCTTAACTATTTACCTACAAAGCTACCTTTTCTTCTCTATCAAAGAAGAGATATATAAACATCTAAGACATGGATGAATAACTTCCAACTCAGAGGTATCGATCTGTTTAATTCTTTTTAGTATAGATTATCCAATAGGGATCGATAATTAACAAATCATACAAACAATTCCTCTTTCTAAGTTATAGTGAGGTAATTCAAATAATGGTATTTCTTTGTAGAGGTTATATATATCTAAACCACATTTGCAATAGTACAGAGAATCCACTTTGCAAAAATGACAAAACAACTCAATTCTATTACTCCTAAGTTAACTAAACTATTCGAAGGCAAGATTATTTTTAGACATTATCACAATCTACAAATTGTAAGACTTACCTGTAAGATAGAGTCCAAGTCTTTAACTGCAATCACCTTGTTGTAATCCTTTTCTTTCAACCCTTGCTCTCCAGCTCTTCCTTCTTTTTCCTTCCTTTCTCTCCCTTTACACAAGACCTTACTTCCTACCTACTTATTCCATTCGGCAACAATTATAGGGAATAATAATTACATCGCCCCTTGATTCTCTCTCCACTCCCACAAAAATTAGCATGCAAGGATAGTTGAGAGTATGGAGAGAAAACTCCCTCTCCCATGCCCCTAGCATCTAGGGAGTGTGCCGAGGAGGATAAAAGGGAAAGACTCCAACAAGATTTAACTTGCAACAATATTAATAATAATAACTCTGATAATATTTAATAATGATCTAATAAAAATAATAGTAGCTTTATAAAAAGACATAACATACTCAACTAAAAGATGTCGATATTGTGTACTCTTGAACACTAATTGTGTTCATCTGAAACACAATTATCGATGAAGAATTCTCACAAATCGACTAATATCTTAACAACATGATTAAACATGTTTAGTTGATTTACACACATCGATATGACATCTAAAATGCTTACACCATGCTTCTATCAAACGATGAAAAAGGATTTAACCTTCATCTTAATGACGACATAGCTTGAAAGGAATGAACATTGTCTCTCTCTACTAAGTGTATGTGTGTGCGTTTCCAAATGGCATAAGGATCCTTGCATTATTACGATCTAGCATCCTCTCCATGGTGATTGATGAGGTTGTGCATTTTTCTATTTCTCTTTCTTTTGTTCATGCTTTTAAAAGACATTCCCAAACTTTTATGTATACATTGTCTATGCCTATAATCATCTTTAAGACATTGAAAGCACTAAGAATGGTAAATGATATGTTCGTAAATTACTATGTGAGAATTAATGATTGCTCATAAAATATGATAGTAATTTCTATTAATTTTAGTAGTTTGTGATGTATAAATATTATGTGGTGAACTAACCCCTATGCAACAAGCACGTGGCTACATTTCATGGAGACCACCTATCAACCCGCGACAAAGGAATTTTCATCTACAATAGATAATGTAGTTACTCGCAGCCAAAGGAAAAGGACTCCGAATTGAGTAGGCATGAGTTAACCATAACTCCCCACTCCTTGATGGTTTTCCTTCAACAGTTGACATAGTCATGGATAATGAAGGAAGCTCAAATCATGGTCCATGTTCTGTTTGTAATTATGACTATTTTCATAATGACTAAGAAGAGTCATAGTGGGGCTGTGATGTCTAGTTATCTTTATGGTAGTTAGTTTCCTATTTCTAGTTTGATTTATAATAATGTCTTCTCCCTATGTTTGTGGGAGAATGGATGAGTATGGTATTAGTTTCTTAGAAGTTCTATTCAATTAGGAAACTTAGATCTTGTCTATATATGTTAGATTTTGTATACAACAAGGGAGGTTAGACAGTGATTGTGTTATCAAGTTATTGTTGTATTTTTCTCAGTATTCAATAAAGAACACAAATTTGAATTTAGTCAATGATTTAGTGATACAGTAGTGATCTAGTTTAGATTCTGTGGGGATTACAGTCACTCAAGCAAAGGCCACTTGAGGTAATTGTATCTCTATTATATGTTCATGCGATTAGTTTATGTTACTAGTTCATGTTTGTGTGATTCGTTCATGTTGTGTCTAGTTTATGTTATATGGATTAGTTAGTATTGATAATATGTATTGTTGAGTTAAGGTGATCACTGACTTAGTCATTAATTTCTCTTTTGTTTTGATTTACATAGATTGTTCTATTTACAACCAATTGAATAGCATTGGTTATTTCTTATCAACATTACCTACTCATATTACTTGTCATTTCTTGCAAAGTAGAGTTTGTTTTCCTTCCCAGAGTTTGTTTCTATATACAACTTCTAGATTACAATTTAAGAATCCTTGACTGTACACATAGTACGAGCACCATCCAAGAAGAATATGATTCCCTGGTTTGACAATTTAAATGTAACACATTATATCCAATAGGTTGTTTGATATAGGATATGTTGGTTCATTGAGTTGTGTGCATGCCCTTTCTGCATCAATGTATTGGTTAATAATGGAGTTTGACATTTTTGGCGCCGTTTCTAGGGATGGTGTTAAGGTTTAGAGTTTTTAAGTTCTTTTTATTCATGTTTGTATTTGCTTTCATAAGATATAAGATTTCTTTTTTCAGCAATTAGGATTACTTAGATATTCAAACTATTTCCAAACTATCTACTAACATGGTGCAGGAACAGAGCTATTAGCTCAAGCATCATTGCATACGGAGGCCAAGAGACTAGTTAGGGAGATTTCTTCCATCTAGTTCAATAGAAGAAGGGGAGGACCATTTTGAACCACCTCTTGGACTAGAGGACGTTGCAGAATTAGAAGATATTGCTACTTGGCATTAAGACACAATGGCGGGAGAAGCAGTAGAAAACCTAGCTAAGCCAATTACCTTTGCATTCCTTATTACAAACCAGGCAAGAGCTGATACCTTGAAGAACATTCCTCTTTCGACTCTACCAAAATTTCATGGGTTAATCACAGAGGACCCGGATACCTTTATTTTTAAATTTTATGTACTTTGTAGAAGCTATGACTATACTACAGATGCATACAGACTCAAACTCTTCCCAGCTAGCCTCAAGGATGTTGCCTTACGATGGTTCATGGGGTTGGGTCATAATTCAGTAACAAACTAGGGTACCATGAAGGAGAAGTTCTTACAAAAGTACTAGGACTATTGTTGTGGTAGGGATATGAAAGGAGATGATATCTTTAGGATGTCACAAAAAGAAGATGAACCTTTGGAAGACTACGTTGAAAGATTTCAATTTTTCCTTAAGAAGTCAAGATAGAATTGACTCCCTCCAGAGTCACTCAAGTTGGTATTCTTATGAGGTGTGAGTGAAGAATGTATGGATGCACTAAATTTAATTGGAGCAGGGGACATCTCTCAACTTGAGTTTGATAAAATTTGCTAGATTTGTGGAAACTATTCACATTCCACCTTGAAGAAGAATAGAGGCTTGAGAGCCTTGCCTTCCACCAAAACATCTACTAGAGTCTCCAGGGTAGAACACAACAATCTCCTATCAAACATGAAGGAGGACATCATAAGCCATTTGGCAACACAACTGGATGCTCTACACATAAAGAAGAAACAAGAGGCAACAAAGACAACTTTGGTTGAATATTATCCACATTGTCGACAAAAGAAGACTAACTGTAAGTGAAAACATATTGCCAACATTTTTGAGGAAAGGAGTGAGAAAGAAGATTTTCAAACAATCGAGGATGAAGAAGGTCAAGTGTTTTACATTGCACAATGTAGGCCTTGGAAGCAAAGACAAGGTATGCCTCAGGACCCCTTGACCAATAATATGCTATTTCCATTATCTGCTTCAAACATCCCTAATTGGCATAATGCACCTTGGTATAACATGTCACAACAATAATGGGCAACTATGCCACCTAGCTAGAACCAATAGTAGGGGCATGGCCACAAAAACCATTCCAAACCTAAAATTATAATCCACAGTGGCAAGCCAATCAAAATTCATGGTCACAACAGTGGCATGTAAATCAGCCTTGGCAAAACTCAAATATGAACTACCCACAACCACAACAAGGCCTACCTCAACAACTTGCCATAATGCCAAATGCAGCTTCACCCACTCTTGTTCTGCCTAGAGCCACTCAATTGCCAGCCCAACCTACACCTAACCCTAACAATAAGCATGTTCAACAAGCTTATACTAATGAAACCATCCAATACCCAACCTATACGATTGAGGTTAGTAATGTTCACCTGCGCTCAGATAAAATGCTTGATGGACCTTCATCTCCACTTATCACATAATTTGCTGATGAAGATCCAACATCTGACACTAACAACTATTTGAATAACTAGCATAGCCCTCTTAAGCAACCTTCACCACAGGAAGAAACCATTACTAGGAGCCCTCTATTTCTAGAGAGATTAAACATGCAAGCACCACCTCCATCTGAACCTGACTTCGATTTCATTGGGCAATTGAAAAATATCTGTGTAAAAATTCCCCACATCCCTGCTATCAAGGATGTACCTATATATAGAAAATCTATAAGGGAACTATGCCTTAAGAAACCAAGAAGAAAGAGAAAAGATCCTTAGATGGTACATGTTATAGGACAACTTGCTGATATCATGTTAGGTAACTTGGCTGTCCCAAAATATATAGATCCTGGAAGCCCTGTAGTTGATGGTAACATCAAAGGTACCCTTATCAAAAATACCTTGATTGATTTGGGTGTAGCCATAAATGTGATGACAAAGGAAAAAATGAATAATCTTTAGTTGATTAACTTAAGACCTACTCCAATAGTCTTACAGTTAGAAGACAGGTCAACTGTCAAACTTGAAGGGGTCATTGAAGATCTAGTGATTACATTAGATTCATGGGAATACCCTGTAGACTTTATGGTCCTACAGCCTAAGGCCAAGTTAGGAGGATATCCACACATCCTAGGGAGAGCTTGATTGGCAAAAATAGATGCCTTCATAGGATGCAGGTTTGGGGATATGACAATTTCCAATGGGAATATAACAAATGAATTGGTCCTTTATCCCCCAGCACAACCTTTTGCTTGTTGTTATATGGAGTCTAATCAGACTCAGAGGTTAAATTTTCCCCACTTTTATCGGCACGGTTTCCCCCCAAATTATTTAACAGGGGTTTGGAGGCAGTGCCACCAAGATAGGGTCAAGGGGTAGCACCCCTTGCGAGGTCTAGAGGTAGTGCCCTTGGCGCACTCCCTGTCACGATACAGGGCAGGGTCAAGGGGTAGCGCCCTCTCGGGGGCTCGGGGGCAGTGCCCCCGAAACCTCAAACATTTTTTATTATTTTATAAAGGTGTCAGGAGTTATTTTTCTATTGGACGACATAAAAAAACCCTATTTTGTAACTCACATAAGGCTTGATAAAAATGGCTAAGGGTTAGGGTTTCTATTGATTGTATTGTAGCATTTGCAACGGTATTGAGTTGCAAGGATTGTTGGTTGTAATCGGTTCAATTGCTGGATAATAATATTGGACTCTCTATTGGTGGATGTAACCCGAGTTTGGGTGAACCATGTTAAAAATTATCTCTCGCTGTTATTATTTCTGTGTATTTTTCACTCCTCTGTTTAATCTTTATTTGCATTTAATTGAAATCTTCTGCATGCAATTCCTAACATTGCTGATATGGAGCAACCCATTTGGCCAGGCCTAGAAGATACTGACCAATATTCTCTTCAGACATTAATGACAATTGAATGAATCTTATTGTTTAATATCCAAGATGAGGATGAAGTGCTTTCCAATGTAATACAAAACACTTATGGAAGGGACCCGCAGAAAGACCCATGTTTAGTATGCCTAACTTGCCCATTGCATAATTTTTCACCTTCAATCAATACACAAGCCTATGCTTCTACTACTCGTATGTTTCATCATTTTCTACCCCATAATTGTAGCCTCAATTTATCAAGACTATATATTGCCTCTATTATGATGTCTGCAACACCATTTGACATTACACCAGGCATGACACTTAATATAAACAGTCAATTGATAGCTGTGCAGCAGTCTGAATTGATAAAAATATTACGAACTCACAAGACAACATTTTCATGGGACTATCATGATAAGGGCATAGACCCTAACCTCTGCATGCATAAGATATACATCAATGATGGATACAGACCGGTTAGGTAGCCCCAGAGGAGAATGAACCTTGTTGTGAGACATAGTGAAGAATGAACTATAGAAACTATTGGATACAGGATTCATATATCCCATATTAGATAGCCAATGGGTATCCCCACTAGTCATAGTACCAAAAAAAGGAGGCAAGTGGTGGGTTTGTGTATACTACAGAGAATTGAATACAACCACTAGGAAAGATCACTTTCCTCTTCCTTTCATTGACCAGGTATTAGACTCCTTGGCTAGGAAGAAGTATATTTCTTTCCTTGATGGATTCAATGGCTATAATTAGATCAAAATAGCCTCAGAGGATTAGGATAAGACTACATTTACATGCCCATGGGGGACCTATTCCTATCCAGTCCTTCCATTTGGACTCTACAATGCACCTGCCACATTTTGAAGGGTTGTTTTAAGCATCTTTTCTGATTTGGCCCATGACTCTATGGAAGTATATATGGATGATTTTACCACTTATGGGGACTCTTGTGAAGAAGCACTGACAAACCTTGAAAAAGTCCTCCAGAGATGTCAAGATCATAACCTATCTCTTAGTCATGAATAATGTTTCATGATGATGGAAGGAGTAGTGCTTGGCCACTTTGTGTCTAGGAATGGCATTCAAGTGGATCCAAATAGAATTGAAATAATTTCAACATTGCCTATTCCTCAAAAGTAGAAGGATGCTAGAAGTTTTCTTGGCCATGCAGCATATTATAGAAGATTCATCAAAGATTTCAGTAAGATAGTTGCTCCCCTATTTGTCTTACTATCTAAAGATGTGGAATTTAACTAGACATCTGACTGTTAGGTAGCATTTGACAATCTTAAAGAGTCATTGACAAAGACACCTATACTTAAAGGACCTAATTGGGTCGTCCCTTTCCATATTCATATAAATGCTTGTAACTTTGTTGTAGGGGCTGTGTTTGAATAGAAAAAAGGAAATTTGGAATATGTTATTTACTACATTAGTAAGAATCTACAAGGTGCTAAACTCAACTATACTATTATAGAGAAGGAAATGTTACCTGTTATTTATTCAATCAATAAGTTTAGACACTATATCACTAGGTATCCTATTTTTGTTCATACTGACCATGCAACAATAAGTATCTGATGAACAAACCAGTGGTAAGTGGCGGATTGGTTAGATGGTTGTTGCTACTTCAGGAATTTGATATCACTATTGTAGACAAGCCTGGGAAGACCAATGTTCTTGTTGATTTCCTCTCTAGACTACCTACTTGTAATGAAGATCCAGTTATTGATGATTCATTTCCTAATAAACACTTATTTGCACTAACTATACAAACTCCTTGGCATGCAAACATAGAATATTATCTAGATTCAAGGAAAACACCTCAAACATCTTTGACCAAGGGAGAGGCACAACCTAGTTGAATGCATCTATCCCTATTCCTGGGTAGTTGGCTACCTCTTCTACACAGGCCCTGATCGTGTCATGAGAAGATGTATCAGAGAAGATGAAGTATATGACATTGTCAAGGCATGTCATGATGAACTATGTGGGGGACACTTTACACCTAAGAGAACAACAGTCAAGGTATTAACCACTGGATACTATTGGCCAACTCTACACAAAGATACAACTCTCTATACAAGGAGATGTGACCATTTTCAAAGGATGGGTAGCCCTACAAGAAGTGATGAGATGCCCCTGCAACCACAATTGGTGGTAACACTGTTTGACAAATGGGGCATTGATTTTATTAGGCCCATTGATCCTCCCTCTAATAACAAACAATATATATTGGTTTGCACTGATCACCTAACAAACTGGGTGGAGGTGAAAACTTTAAAAGTTGCCTGAGAAAGTACAGTTGCCACATTCCTGTATGAGGAAATATTTACAAGGTATGGAGTGTCAAAGGAAATAGTTACAAACCAACGACCACAATTTACGTTAGCACTCATTGCTAGCCTCATTCCAAAATATGAAATTAGACATAAGAATTCCACTCCCTATCATCCACAGTCAAATGGCTAGGTTGAGGTCACAAACAAGGAGATTGGAGCAATATTAACAAAGAAAGTTGCATTACACAGAAAGGATTGGGCGGCTAGACTCTCAGAAGTAGTTTGGGCATACAAAACTACATGGAAACAATAATAGGGTATATGCCCTCTGAACTGGTATATGGAAAAAAGGTTGTCCTTCCTATTGAGTTTGAATACAAAACATTAAGAACTGCCATTCAACTTGGGATGGATCTATCAACAACTCAACAAGAAAGGTTGCACCAGCTTAATTCTTGAGAAGAGTAAAGGATGTCCAAAGAAGTCCATCACACTGAAATAATTCAAAAGCAAAGAGACAAATGACATGACCAGTACATCAAAACCAAAGAATTTTAGGCAGGTGACTGGGCACTACTCTATGACTCCAGATACAAAGACCACAAGGGCAAATTGTAGACTAGATGGCTGGGTATAAGGACACCTATTATAATACATGTAACTCTTATATATTGACAAGACCTTATTAAGAATATTTTATATTAATTATATTTCATTAATCAATTATAATAGATTTCATTTTTTTGTAATTAAATTAGTTGTTTGAATATTTGTTTAAATTAATTCTAAATTTAAATTATTATCAGTTAGATGATTATTAATAGTGGTCAATTATTTGTTATTATTTTCAGCATGTGAGGTGGGATCATCGATAAAGTCATTTTAGAGAGAATAATAGTTTTAAGTTGTGTGCGTGTGTATTATGTAGTTGATAAATTTATTAGATAGGTCTTCTAATAATGATTAATTTATATAGTTGTGTTGGGTGAATATTTTGTCATCAACTTACTGAAGACAAAATGGTTATATCAACCTCAGTGTGATGAGATAAATCTCTCCTCTCAGCAAGGGGAGGCTCCCTTCTTACTACTTATTGAAAAAAAATTAAACTACTTTAAGCTAAAAGTATTTACACTAGCTCTGACCATGTAGGGGGTGTGTTACATTCATCCTTTTCTCTTCTTTCAGAAAAGATGTTTACAATGTTTCACATAAATATTCAATAATGCTTCTACACTTCTAATAGTAGCCTAAATAGTAATCACCAATATTCTTGATTAAACATATGAATAATCAAAGACTACTAGTATAAATATGTGATAAGAGACCGGAAGACACACAAAAGCATAATATCCTTTTGCTACCTTCAATGAGAATTTTATAGTAACCAATGACGTAAGTTGAAGCACAAAGTCTTTCAACTCACTTCATAAAAAGATTCATGAACTAAGTGAATAATCTCAAGCACAAAGTCTTCAAATTATCCCTAGAAAGATTTTAAAAGTAATCGTATCACCAGTTGGACCACAAAGTCTGTCATCTAACAATACCATTGATCCATGCGAATGTAATTGAAAATTATAGCACAAAGTTTACAAGTTCTCAACACGATTCATATACAAAGTGAACAACTACAAGCTCAAAGTCTTTATAATCTTCCACTGAGAAACGCTTTCAACACACATAGATTCAAGTAAATAATATAGCACAAAGCTTATATAACTTATCTTGAATGTCCTCCAACCGTGATAACCAAACACCACTTTGTCCAATCATTCGACAAGAGAAATCAACAAAAATGCCGTATCAACATACTCACTCATACAAATTTGATTCAGCACAAAGTTTGATATCAAAAAACTTGTCTTCTTTATTGATTGGAATTGATTGTGCAATTTGAACACAAAGTCTCAAAGTTGAGTCTCAATTTAGGCAGCATTTCGTTGCATAAAATTAAAGGTCCCAATTACAAAAGAGCTCTCTCATATTTATAAGTGAGAGCCAAGAGCTAATCTAGGAAAAAGTCTAACTACTTTGACTTATTCAACAAGAAGAGTCCTTATTGACTTGGGACTTTCCTTGTTTTTACATGTAATTACATATTGTAAAAGTACATGTAAATATGTCCAAAACTAACAACAAAAAGCATGAGAACTACAAAAATATTCTAAAGCAAGATTACTTCCATCAAATGCCATTATTCTTCATGAAAACTACACACATCTTCCTGGTGATTGGTCCACAAACCAAATTCAAGAGTAACTTGCCAGGTTTGATGACTCAGCGTCCTTGTGTGCCACTTCCATTGTCACTGCCTTCTCTGATATCTAAACCACTACTTGCATTCTCACTTCCATCTTCTGCATCCCCTACTGCCCGATGACAATTCATCAATGGCGTCAAGGAACCAAATAGAAGCACATGTAGATGATGTAGTTTTCCACTAAAATCCACATTAAAATTCTCAAGAAGTATACATGCATCCTTTCCATCTTTGCTAGCATCTTTTCTTTACTTTGTGCTTGCCTAGCAAGCTTTGCAGAACCATGTCCAAATCTAGCTATATATTCCTTCATTGAAGAAATCTATTCTTATTCCCACCTATATTTCTTCATCTAGTTTTCCTCTGACTTAGCCCATGTTTGTACATACTGATCATAGTTTCTTGTATACAATTTCAACTTCTTATTTTGCATATGAATAATGTTTGTACAAACTCCATTGAGAAAGTCTTGGGAGTGTGATACTACAACCAAAATGTGATCCAATTTTTTTAGAGTCTCCTCAAGCCAAACACAAACTGTAACAAAATTGTAGGATTCATGAATAATGCAGGCACTAGTGCAATTCACATATGCCAGCCACTAGAAAGGTCTTGTGTTTTTGTGCTTGCATTTTCTTAGTAAAACCAAGGCCAAATAAAATTTCAGCAGCTTGCTTTTCTACTATAGCAGCATCCAAGAGATCCAAATGTTCATATATTAGATCTAGAGTCTCTCCACCTCCATCATCTTGGCTAGCCAAAGCTTTAGCTTCTTTCTCAAGCTTAAGCTTCTCTTCATCACAGTTCATTATAGCTTTAAGTGATGTCATATTGGTAGCCTCAATTTCTCTGGTCAAATGGTATACATCCATATGCTTTGGTATGGGAAGCTCTCTCATTCCTAGAGCTTCCATAATTCAGCTCGAGCTTTGAATCAACAATCAACTCGTGACCATGAAACATAACAAGAGAGGATGATAACAAAGGATGCCGGTACATGTCTGATCAGATATAGCCATGGCAACTATATCATCAGCTACTTTGTCCACGCTGGTGTTGGCTTTGCCATTCTATGATGGCTCTACTGATGTAGATGATGTTGCCTCTGACTTGGATGCTAACGTTGTCACTGACTTGGCACTCCTCTTTGCTGCAACAATTGCCTTCTTAGCAGCCACCCTCTACTTGCTCACATCAGAAACCATTGTAGAGCCTCGAGAGGAGATCTGAGAGGGCAGAGAATTGGAGGAGAAAAACCTAGCAAATGGGAATCGAATTCACATAATAAAATTATAGGCTTTCTTTATTTCTTCCTTCCATAGCAAAACGGCATAAGGTTAGATATTGCAATGATTTGCATAGGCGACAAATTTTGCCAACTGTGCTTAATGGTATTTTTGTAAAGCATTTATGTATGGGTAGAAAAAATTGCCGCCCTTGCATCTCTAGTAAATCATTGGCATGGAAACAATATGCATAGATAGAACTTTCTGCCGACCTTACATATTGGCAATAGGGAAAACACTTAACATGGGCGGCATTTTCTGCCGCTTGTGCACTATAGGTAGAAACTTCAAGGCATGAATTGGTGATAAATAATACCGCCCATTCATGTAAGGTAAAACCTATTTATACAGGGGCCAAAACATGTACACTGGATGGTCTCTGTCTCTCAACCTTCCATCATCTTCTTCCTCACCTCCTTTGTCTGCTTTGCACTGGAAGAATTACCTCTTGATGGAAAAGTGGCATCCCTAATGCGCTTTCTTGATGACTTCCACCTCAAATCTCCAAACAATCCAGTACTCGCAAGATTGTACATAGGCTTTTCCTTCAGTGAAGATTCTGCACTAGAATCATAAGCTTCTCTAGAGTCACTGTCAAGAGAGAGCCTCCTAGTTGCAAACTGCTTAAGCTCCTTCTAGAATCAGAAATTGCCAGACCCCCCTGCATTAAGATCCCTCTGGAATAATTGTAGATCCAGATGGTAAAAGAGAAATGTAACTTGAATCCCCTCCATTCATAACCAACTGCATGGTACCCACATCAATAGGTGCATACACTACAAGAGACCCATAAGCATCTGTACAGCATTCTTGCAATATTAACATGGTTTGGTTGGAATTCAAACCACTTGCCCCTAGGAGACTGTCACTATTGCTAGGATCATTCCCCTTGGCAATGCTAGCCATTTCTTGCATCTGACCACCATTAGATAGAATATCCCACTTGCTTTTGAGGGTGGCATTTTGGAGAAACTCAAACAAGTGTTGGGGAGATACAGGAAGCCAGACTAACGTTGCAACACTCAATACAACACCAGAAGGCTCCCCAGGATCATCAGTGTTCTTCTGTGTGGTCACTCTAACATCATCATCACCATTAGATAATTTGGTCCATGTCTGCTCACTTGACACGCTCACTCCACTGCAATAATTGGTGGTCATCCTCTGAGCCAGTTTCAGCATGCTACACCGACCATTGGGATCTACTATGATAGTGTGATCTCTAGATGGGACATTGTTTGACATAAGAACAACAAGGCATTCACACTGGCGCTGAAGAGTTGCTAACCAATGCCCCACTCCAAATGCCATTCCACAATTTACCACAGTGTGATACAATCCATGCACATCTATATCATCATACTCCACATGTTCCACCCATGTAACCTGTGAATAACTATTGGGCAAATCCTAAATGAGGCACCTAGATAGGCATCTCATGTATTTCACAAAGGATACCAGTGAGTTTTCTCCTAGACCATCCACAGAAATGTCCACCGCAGCCCATACTTCTTCATTGTGTTGCTAGTTGAATCATAGGAAGTTAACTTCTCTAGTTGGAACCAGTGGTGATGGAACTTGCATCTCCATGTACATTAGTTGTAATGCACCATGCCTTAGACCTGTACCACTGGATATGACTTCCACTATGGCTGCTTTGGAGAGAATGCATGGAAGCATTTCTTTGCATCGGTTAGCATCCATAAGTGTTTCCACTAGATCTAGGCTATTCATCAGCATAGGGCCAGATTGTCTAGTTGCCTCAATTTTCTGTGTCATGGGTTTTGGGCCGATTACACCTTTGTCATCATACTCATCCTGATCCCGCAGTGACTCTGGGCTCTCCACAGTAGTGCACCGCTTTTCATAATGGCAGGTCCTAGACTCAGAGATGTCCATTGCACCAAAGTCCCCCGAGGCTTTAGACGGTGTTACACTAGTGATTCCATGGCCACTGTCAGATTTTGTAATGTTAGAAAATTTGGGTGTTTTTTCCTACAGCTCGTGGTCAATGCAATTGCAGGTCTTGCAATCCATCAAGGCTATTGTCCAAGTTCAATGACTTGTAGGCCGAATTCATAGTTTCCACAGTTGCTCGGTTGCCCCAACGCACCTACACAAATGGCACCTACAGTGTTCATGACATGATCTTTGTTTGCTTTGACAACTTGATGCAGGTTAGATTCCATCAACTCAAACACAACATATATATCTTTGAATTCTCTTCACGATGGAGGAAGCATAATGTGCTTAATCTCAATTATGTCTGGATGATGAAACAACCTAAGGAGCTTGAATATTTTATGTATGGGTGGCAAAATTCACTGCCGCTACATATGAAAGAAAGGAATGACAAAGCTTGGGAGGAAAATTTTGTTGCCCCTGCTCAATTGGTCGAACAATGATGTGTGGGCGACAAAAAATGCTGATGCTACACCAAGAAACTTTAAAAGGAAAAAATGTAGGCAAAAATAGCTAACACTATACCAGGAGAAACATTTAACATTCAAACGGGTGAATTGTGAATGAAACATCGGCAAAATTTATTATCATTGAAAATAACAAGAACAAACAAAGTTTGTATGACAGAAAATGCTGATATGGATCATAAAATGAAAGGACTAAAAATAACGATGGTCGTTGATGAATTCAAACAAAAAGATGAACTCAAAACTCTAACACAGAAAAGAAAAAACCTAACAGAGGAAAACAATAGCTATGATTTTAAATTAGTTTTAAAGGAAAACACAAAAAATGAAAACATAACAAACTAAAAATAACGAAACCCTAATGTGAAAACAAACCCATTTAAAACGTCAAAAACACCACGACTGAAATGCATTAATTATACATCAAGTGAAGTGACAGATGCACTGGCGGTGAAAAATACCGCCTTTGCACATACTAAGGAGAACAATATGCACGGGCAACAATTTTTGCCACCCTTGCATATTACAAAGACATTGGCATGTATTGGCGGCAAAAATCACTGCCATTGCATGTCAATAAATTTTTTTCTAACTCCCAGAAAACATCAAACTTACTTATTTGATTAGTTTGATATTTGAATTGTCTTCACAAACTTTGAGAAACCGAAATGAGGAGATAGTCGGATGGATCCTCCGGGGTTAGGGGACTACACACAAGGACAAATGAATTCAGCTCTTTTTGCGTACTTAGAGTTGTAGGCTACAAAACAGATAAGTTTCGTAGGGGTCATCCTACAAAATCGAGCATAGCTATTTTGAGGATAACAAGTTGTTTTATAGATATTTATAGGTAAATATATTTTTAATTTCAAATAAAAAATATCATTTTTGGGAAAGATTCTTTTAATAATTGTTTAATTGATTTTAACATTAATTTCTAATTGTAACTCTAATTGTTACTTTTTCCAAGGTGGCATTTTCTTGTCTTTTGGAAATTAATCTTTTCTTCAAGCTTTTATTATCTAAGAATTGTTCCTAATATAGATTTTTTTTAAAAGGGACTTGTTTTGTTCTTGAGTTAAGATAAGGATTCTATGAGAATTTTCTATTTTCATTAAATAGATATTATAATATTTTCTAATTGATTTTATTTGTTTCTAATTTTACGCTATGATTTTAGAGTGCTTATATTGAGGTCCATAAAGTCTACTTATTATTTAAATAATTTTAAATGATACCTTATGTTCTTAAATTTATTGAAGACTATTTCATATTTTTACATATTTAAGTATTAGAATTAAATTAATTTATAATTAAAATTATATATATTTGAATAAAAAATACTTGTGACCTGAATCTGATGATGAAGATGGCATTTAGTTGGAGGCATTGTGGGTGAGCTAGGGCTTCTCTACCCTAGCTTGGCCTTTGGGTTGAGTCAGCAGGTTTTTTCTGCACGCAGGGGAGTTTTAGGCTTAGTGGGTAGTGGCCAAGGGTGACCCTTTTCCTTCATTCTCTGGTGGGTTTTTTTTTCTTTTATAGCTTGCGGGGAGATTTTCTTCATCATTCTACGGTGCTCATTTTTCTTAGAGCTACTTTTTGTTATAATTTTTTCTCTACTCCAGTGGTTTGACTTTCAAGACTGGGGTTTTTTTCATTCTCTTGGAGATGCATGCACCGGTAAACATGTCCGATCCAGGTTCTTCCCTTCCTGGAGGAAGTCAGATCATTCTGAATGTGGGTAACCCTGGCGAGGGTTTGACGAGGAATGGTGGTGTCTGGCTACACAAAGTCAATGGGTGCTTGGAGAGATCGCAGGAACGACCAGTGTTGGTGATACAACTAGACTCTATTGCAGAAGATGTGGAGTACTACAACAATCATGTGTTGATTTGCAAGTTCATGGGGATGCAGGATTCACTCCCTTTCTAGATTCTTGGCTTCACAAGACCTGGAACCTTGAGTGGGATTTTGATATTCTATTGGCTGCCAACAATTTCTTCATGGTGGATTTTTCCTATATTACTGACAAAAATAGAGCTTTCGAAGGTGAGCCATACTTCTACAACTAGGTGGGCCTATTTATTTAGCCATGGAATGTGGGATTCAACTCCACTGAGGAGCTTCCTTCTCAGATTTTAGTTTGGGTACACATCCCTCAACTGCCCTAGAATGCTGGTGAAGTGATATATTACAGATGATTGCTCTTTTGCTAGGTAAGCCTATTGGGCCCTCTCAACAAACTTTGAATAAAAGGGTTCTTTCCTTTGCTCGAGTGTGCATTGAAATTAACCTGAGCAACCCTTTGTTGGACTCAGTGGAAATAGGCATTGGGACAACCTCTTGGTCATCTGTAGCAGAAGTGTTATACAATCTATGATTAGATGCATAAATAGGAACCATAAATTATATTTTAGAAATTTTATAATAGCATAAATTATATATTTATTAGGATAGAATTGTAATATTTTATCCTATAGAAGAGTAATTTCGATGGAGTCTCTTATTAGAATGCTAGCTTGTTAAATTAGGTAGATAGAGATTCATATTAAGGCAAATTCTTACATTAGATATAATGTTCTTTTATGTTATAATCTTGGAAACTCATTCTCTGGCATTATGTACTCTGATGTATGATCATATTGTTTGTAGAACATTGATAATATGAAGTGTTGTAGTAATTGGGTCTTGGATATATATATATTCTTTGTAGTTTATTGCTGATTTTGAACCGATGTGTATCAACAATGCAACTGGGACATTGCATTTAATTTGGTTTTGAGTCTTGCTGTTATGTTTTGTCTAGCTTAATGTAATGGTGATCATGTTAGTTTTGTGAGAGGTCAAGGTTGTTAAGCGTCATGCTTTGGTTAGTTGTTTTTAGCTCCAGAGGCTTGCTACCTTGAATATGGTCATTTGTAGCAGAAGTGTCCCAAAGATGTTTCAGCTGCTGGTAGGACTAATGATTCTCATCAATCTGCCTTGAAGATGGATAAAGGTAAGACCCCCATGCAGGGGGTGGAGATGGATAAAGATGGTTTTGTGCTAGTTAAGGCTCATAATAGGAATAGAGGACAAAAGAGGACCCTTAAAGATAGGTAGGAAGAAGAAACTCTCAACAGGTTTGATGTGTTAGAGAATTTGGTTCAGGAGGAAGGTGTTCCCTTCGAAATGCAAGTTGCAGATAGTACTACTGTTGAGAAGTGCCTGGTGGATCAGTCAACTGCTATTTCTAGCTAGGCTCCAATAGGGGGGCAGTTAGCTCAGATGGACACAAATCTCCCTTCCTCAGTACTTGGGCTTGGGGAAATGGGCTTGATGATAGATTCTAATTTGGTTCCTATTCCCCCTACTTCTGGGATTGTTATTGGGAAGATTGTTGTGGAATTTGGTAAAAGCAAATCTCCTTCTCCTTTTTTGGGCTTGCAGCAAAACCCCCCCAAAAAGGGGCCTCCTAAGAAGCCTATTAAAGCAGGTAGAAAGAAGGATCAGGAAAAAGGTAAAGCTAATTAGGGAGACTTTGGTGGAATCTGGCTCAGTGAGGACTATTGATTCTCACTTTTCCCAACCCCAGTGATGATTGTGATTTCTTGGAATGTTAGGGGTATGAATAGCATCCCTATACAAAAGGCTATTTGTGACTTGATTTCTGTTCACTCTCTTGATTTGGTTTTCCTCTAGGAGACTAAGTTCTCTGTTGAAATTATGTTGAATTTGGCTCCTAAGATCTGGGGTAGAGGTCTCTATTAATGTGTGGGGGCACAAGGTAGCTTAGGGGGACTTGCCTACTTATGGGATCTGCACAGAGTTGTTCCTCTTTGATGGCTTTCTGGTAGGTGCTCTATATCTCTTGTTTCTTCTAGTCTAGAGTCAGGTGAGAGAATTCTTCTTTGTAATATTTATGCTCCAACAGATCTCCCTGGCAAGGCTCATTTATGGTCTCATATTAGATTCTTGCGTTCGTTGGAGCTCTTTCTTCCTTGGATTCTTGTAGGTGATTTTAATGATGTCTCATCTTTGGAAGAGAAAAGGGGTGGGACTTCCCATATGGATCCTTCCTCGGCTCTCTTAAGGGATAATGTGACCTGTATGAATTTGGTGGATATCAAGCCCTTGAATGGATTATTCACCTGGAACAATAGGAGGATTGGTGATGCTGCTATTTCTGAAAGGCTAGATAGGTTCTTGGTGTCTTGTTTTTGGGTGGGTGTCAATTGGATGACTACCTCTGAGATTTTAGATTGGCAGGGCTTGGATCACTGGCTGATCAAATTTTCTGCTTGCTTGACTAGATTTTCTAAAAGGTAGTCTTTTAAATTTCAACTTATGTGGCTTTGGGATGAGTCTCTTCATGATCTGCTTCCAGGGTGGTGGAGGGTTGGGAAGCCTACTTTTGGTACTGCTATGTACTCCTTTGTCAAAAGGCTTCAGTATGTCAAATATATGCTGAAATGTTGGAACATACACCATTTTAGCAATGTTTTCCAGGCTAAAATGATTGCACAAGAGCATTTGGACACCATTACTCAGTAGATCAAGGCTCAGGGGCTATCTGAGGAGCTGAGTTTGATGGAAGTTGAGGCTGTAAAGGATGTGGAGGAATGGGAGCTTCGTGAGGAAATTTTTTGGAAGCAAAAATCCCATTGGGTTTAGGAAGGGGACATGAATACTTCTTTTTTTCACAATTTGGTTAAGGATAGAAGGCAAGAAAATATCATTTCGTCTCTCAAATCCCCAGATGGTGAACTTCTTCTTTCTTCTATGGAGATTTTGAAAGAGTGTCTAATTCTTCTTTGATATTTTCTCTGATGATTCCCCTCCTGCCAATGTGGAAGAAGGTGCAATCTTGGCTTGCATTCCTCCCTTGGTGACTGGTGAAATGAATGAGTGTCTTCTCAAGTTGATCTCTCTACTGGAGCGTTAGAATATTGTGTTTCAGATGCGGAAAGGTAAAGCTCCTGGTCCTGATGGGTTCCCGATTGAGTTCTTTCAGGAGTTTTGGGAGGTTATAAAGCTTGACCTTTTGGAGGTTGTTTAGGAATCTCAAAAGAATAAGCAAATGTTAAGAGCCTTGAATGCCACCTTCCTGGCTCTCATCCCTAAGCAAGAAGGGACTAATTTGTTGGATCTCTTTAGGCCTATTTCCCTTTGTAATGTGGTGTACACAATAATCACCAAGCTGATAGCTGATCTCCTGAAGCCATGGTTAGATAGATTGGTTTCTGAGGAACAAAGTGGATTTGTGGCCGATAGGCAGATTCTGGATGGGGTGATTATTGTAGCTGAGATTGTGCACTCTATGGCCTCCTCCAAGGAGAAGGCTATGTTCATTAAGCTGGATATGGCCAAGGCTCATGACTGTGTCAAATGGGATTTTCTAACCAAGACTTTGAGAGCTTTTGGATTTGACAGTGCCTAGATTGATTGGGTTATGAGATGTGTCACGACTACCTCCTTTTCGGTGCTTGTCAATTGGGAGCCTTTTGAACTTTTTAGGGCTACTAGGGGCCTTCACCAAGGGGACCCTTTATCCCCTTATTTATTTATTTTGATGGATGAAGGGCTTGGGAGATTTTTGAAATCTCATGTGGAACTTTGTCTCATTCAAGGGTAGTGTTGGGGCAATAACATTCCCCCCCAATCCCATCTTCAATTTGTGGATGATACGATGTTAATGGGTCTTTCCAGAGTGGATGAAATGGTCAATCTTAGGAAGGCCCTGGACTGTTATTTGGCTACTTCATGGCAAAGCATCAATGAAGGAAAGTCCTTTATTTATTTCTTTAATACTCCTAAGATCTTATTCAACAGAGAATTGCAGGTATCCTCAGGTTCTAGATTGGCTCGCTTCCTTTTGTTTACCTTGGCATTCCTCTAGTTATTCATATGTTACCTCAAGTGTTCTGGCAAGATGTTATTGAGAAGTTTCGTAAAAAGGTTAGTCATTGGACTTGCAAGTGGCTTTCTACTGCAGGAAGAGTGACCCTTTTGAAGTTTGTGGTTCAGGTACTCCCGTTGTACAGGTGCTTTGTGTTATCTGCCCCTACCATCTTTGTGAATGACTTTGAGTCTTTGTCAACAGTTTCTATATATGGTTTGGTAATCTTCTTTCAAGGAAGTGAAGTTTGGTCAAGTGGAATGTTGTTTGTTGGTCGAAGTAGGAGGGTGGTCTTGGGCTTCGTCAGGCTGATTTGAATGGGTAGGCTTTGGTGGCTAAACTCTATTGGAGTTTGTGTTCTCATCAGCAACAAACTTGGGCTAAGATCCTCACCTTAAAATATCTCAAGGATGTGGATTGTGTGGATGTGCCTAGATACAACCTAATGGGTAAGGGATCTATGGTTTGGAACACCCTTAAGAGGGGAGCCAAGTTGATTAAACAAGGATTGTTCTAGATTTGCAACAGGGTCTTGGAGGCTCTCTTCTGGTTTGATTCCTAGGATGGAGATCCTCCTATTTTGTCTACACACCCTCACTTGCAGGACCTATGTAGGCATTTTTTGGAAGTTGGTTGGACTTATGTGATGGATTTCAAATCCCCTCAGGTTTTGGATCGAGCTATGGTGTACAAGTGGAAGGACCTGCATGAATGGATGCCTGGGTGAAAGGTGGAGGATCGTCAGGAGCTGGCTAGCATCTTGGACGATAGGGTTTGCAACTCTCTATTGGAGAGGGATGTACTTCTGGCCTGGGGAGGTGACCAAAAAGGCAAATTCACTGTTGATTTTGGTTATCAGGTTCTGGATGAGTAGATGTTTTGGTGCATGAGGGTCCCCTGGTGGAAGCAGATCTAGAATAAATTCTCGTGGCCTAAGTGCAACTTCTTTTCTTGGTTGGTGATGTATAATAGATGCCTGACCTGGGAGAATCTTTGGAAGAGAGGCTTTCATGGCCCCTCTATGTGCGCTATGTGCTCTAATAGTGATGAGACTACCCCTCATCTCTTCATCCAATGTTCTTTTGTTAAGGTGATCTAGCATTTCTGTTGGGAACTCTAGAGGCAGCCGTGTAGGCAGGCCTCGTCTTTAGAGGACTTATAGAGCATGCTAGGGAGTTCTCCAGTGAAGACTTCCTTTCTTCACATTGCTTGGACAATTGGTCCTAGCTTTATCATTTGGCATATCTGGTTAGAGCATAATCATAGGATTTTTTTGGATAGGAAGCTTCAGGTGTGGCAAGTTTGAATGAGGATCTGGGGAGTTCTTCAGGAGACCTTAGAGGCTAAGTGTGATCTCTCAGCCCCTGTAGACCCTGGAGATATGGGAATCATTTAGAGTTTGGGGCTTTCTATTAGCACCAAGGGAGGGACGAGGCCTAGTTTGGGTCGAGGTGATAGAGGAAAGGTTCAGAGAGATGGTCATTAGCTACCTCCACCCGTGGAGGTTCTAAAGATTAATACTGATGGCTCCTCTAGAGGCAATCCAGGTCACGCTGGTGTAGGGGGCATTGGGAGGGACTGCTAGGGAGTGGTTGTGTTCTTCTTCTCTGAGTATTGTGGTTAGCACTCTAACAATTTCATGGAGGCCTTGGCTATTCTCTTGGCTTTGAAAAGGGCTTGTGCCCTTGGTTGGAGAAGGATAATTTGTGATTCAGATTCTCAAATGGTGGTAGATTTGCTGAATAAACAGCAGTTGGAGGATGTTAATTGGTGGCTGGCTGGGGTGGTTAGATAAATAATCTCTCTGGGTGAGGTCCTGGATTCTATCACCTTCAGCCATATTCCTAGGGAGTGGAATAAGTTGGCTGATGGGTTGGCTAAATGGGCTTCCGAGCAGATGGGAAATTGGAAAGTGGATGACTGGAGTTGTCTCCCTAAGGGCCTTTCTTGGGAGCTTGAGGACTTGGTCATGGAAGACATGAGATGTGTTTTGGGTGTTACTTGATGTGTCTATTTTTGGTTTGTGACCCCTGGTGGGTGGTTTGTAATTTCTAGCTCTATACTGTTTTCATGGCTCAATAAAGTTTTTACCCTCTCTTTATTATAAAAAAATATATTTGAATAAAGAAATTGTTTTAATATTAAAAGAAAGGTTAGATAAATATAAAGAGTTAAATTTAATATCTTTAAGAAAAACAGAGTATAACTTTTAAAAGCAATCTTATCTTGTACATGCCCAAAAGATAGGCAAGTGAGATTAAGGGAAAGAATTAATTTTAGAAATGGTTAATTTTAATAAAATCTCCTTATTTGTAAAATAAGTAAAATTGTATTGTTTCTATATGAAACTTATAGAATTCAACCTCACTTTTATGTTCTTTCTATCTCATAGTTAGCTAGTGATTGTTTGATTACTATTTTTGTTATATAAAAATATTGCTATTGGTTAAAGTTCCTAAAACTCTATGAGTTAAGAAAAGGATTTCATGTAAACTTGCTATCTTTGAGTAAATTTATTGTGGTGTGAAATCCAAACTATTATTTAGTTTATAATTAGTCTTTATTGTTATAATTTGGCTTTAATTATTGTTTAAAATGGCATTTCAATTATTAAAGAGTTGTTCCTTCACTTTTAGTCCCCTGCTTCTTATGCTCTTGATGATGATAATCTCAATGTTGGTGATGATGAATCTGTAGGATTTCATGGATTTAAGGTGGTTGACTTAAATGCTATGAATCCTAAATCTTGTATGTTTTGGTTTTTTGGCTTTTGTCGATGGTTCTGCTATATATTTGTAAAATTTTGAGCCAATTTTGAGTGGTTCGTAATTGTAACTCTTGGTCTTTGGACTCTCCTTATGTAAAAATGTTTTAAATATAATATAATATTATAATGCATAGCATCCTTACAGATCATAAAAAAATTATTAAAAGAGTTGTAGATTTAATTTTAGTAATTAGAAATTAGTGTTATTAATGAAGAAATTGGTAGTATAACTTGTTTTTTTTTGTGGGGAAATGATAGGTTTCTTTGGAAAAAAGAAAAAAAATTTGTGTGGAGAAGGTAGATAAGATTTGAGAAATTTGTTGTGGTTCTTCCTCTCCGGTTGTTTTACATTTGTACAAGCAATGTGGATTTTTGGGATTCTTTGAACATGTAATCTCTGACACGTTTTTTACTTGAATCTTGTTTTCTTTTAAATCATTTGTGTATTCTTTTGATAGCTTGGATAGTTTTTGATTAACTTGATGGATTCGTACTGATTCGAGATCTCAAATTCATTTTTATGGATATCTTACAATCATGACTTTCTTTGAGACCTCTTTTCTTCCCTTATTTTGTATAAGTGTGTCAACCAAAGGGACATTTTGTTCACTGCAATCCTCTCATTCTGGTAATGCAATCTTATTTATTTCTCTTTCATTATAGACTGTTATTTGCAAAAATGATTATACAGATAACTCTATGTCTTGTAAAATAATGTTGCACTCCTCATACTATAGTGTTATGTTTATCTGAGTGATTACTACTATTCTCTTATTCTTGGGAAGTTATTAACTCTCTCTTGTTTATGACTACTTACTTTAATGCAAGATGTTCACTAAAATCAAGTATTTGTAAAGTTAACATGTTATAGGATTACAATAACTGGTTTGATTACATAGGTCATTTGCAGAAAAAAATCTGCTCTCACAATTTGAGGAATTTCATCAATTTTTTTTCTGGGTTTTGTTCCCCTACATCTTAGCTTTCCAAAACATTTTGAATTTTAAATTTGGTTGAGAAGTGAGAAATTTATGCCCATTTTATGACTGCTGGGTATTATTTTTTTCAGAAAACTATAGCACTATATTTTATATATATTTTTTAATATAGCAAATTTTGACTTGAGAATTTGCAACTAGTATAAGATTATATATCTATATTATATATATATATATAATAACTAAATTTAATTATATTTTTTAAGTGATGTTACGTTAAGTAGGACATTCATAATTAATGAATTTTGTTTAAACTAGTGGCATTAGAAGTCTTTTTGGCTAGTTAGTGAAGAGAGATCTAGATTCTTATTATTATGATATCTTAAGATGATAAGTTGTTCAACCTCATTTTGTTAATGAGTGAATTCCAGTTAAGAGATATCTTTATGCATAAAAAGTAGATAGAGAAATATTGGACTTGGTAGATGTATTATTCTTACCTTGGAAGTATTGTTAACTTGAGATAAATAGTATAACCATGAATATGTTTAGATCTGGCTTGACATAATTATTTGAGTATTTAACTATTTTGTACTAACCCTTCCTAGCAAAGTTATATTCAATGATTTTTCTCAGTATTGTTCTCTTGATGACACTAATGAGTGATGGTTTTTTTATGCCATAATATTTGATATTGAGATGGAATAAGTATATGATTGGTAAGATAGATCATTTCTAAGTGGTATAGTTATTTTGGATTATGACCTTGTTGATGTTTTATCTGCATTCTCTTTACATCAAAATAATAGTTTTGTAGGTTGAGCTACTTAGTACTCGCAATAATATAGAATTTGTATAATATATTCAATCTTGAGAACCAAGGTGTTGCTAATAGAACATTTGTATGTGATGACCTTGTCAAACATCTACTTATGTCATGAAATCTTACCCAACTGATATTGTTTCCTTCTTGATTTAGAAGAGAGAGCCTTTTTTTCTAGTAAAAACCTGGTTAAGAGTTATTTATTATCCTTTTTAGAATAAATGTATTTAAGTCAGCCTCGTGGTTGCAAGTTCAAGTTACCAAACTATGAAGCCTCTGCTAATACGTCGGCAAGGCCATCTGAGATTAGCCCCCAAGGCATTAGGTCCGGCCCTTAGGTCTTGACCTTCCTAATTGTTTTTCACACATCTGATTGATTTATGTCTTTTCAAAATGATTATCCTTTGGTCTATTGTGTAGAAAATATGATTTTCAAGGATACAAGATACCGAGGAAAGGAAAATTATTCAAATATGGTGCAAGGTAAAGCGAAGGAATCTAAAGGTACAAAAGATTCATTTCATTCTAGTTATTATGCTTAAGTTAATGTTTTGATTTGTATTTTGTTATATCCCAATTCATTATAGTTGCTCTTGTGATTATTAGGTTAACTACTATGGATGTTAGTTAGAAATACATGTATGGTAAGAGTTGAACATATAATTTAGTATTGTTTACTACTTGGTGGATTGTTGATAAATATATATCTAGCAATTATAGGAAAGTAGTTGTATGTTTATATTCTTTACCAAATCTTCACAAGGGTATCCTTCTCTACAATTGAAGTGTTAACGTAAAAGAGCACATTGAACTTATGTTAAAGGTTGTGGTGTGATTTATTTCTTACGTAGTAAAAATCAAATTAGAAGTTTGACAAATAGATTCATTTTCAATCTCTTTTGATAAAATAGATCTTGCATGATAATTGTCTTAATTATGATCAATTTGTAAAATGCTTAGGTAAACTAAGTTGTCCTACTTTGATAATGTGCATCCTATGATTAATGTTTCCTATGCTGATCTACACACTCATTTGGGAATTGTGACATGATGTATCAAAGCATTTACCTTACATGACTAAAGTTTATTTTTATCTTGCCAATTGTATATTACATTGTGCTAATTATAGTTGTATTTAGCTGTGTAAGAAATGTTTAAATCTTTGATTTACATTTATGATGATTGATACAAAAATTTTGTCAGATGCACAAAATTGTATAATAGCTTGGGCATGACATTTGGTATCAGAGCCAGGTTTATTAAACTCTGGAGCTTTATGGGTCTCACTTACCTTGTATGAAGAATAATTCATTATTATTGTTGTGAACAAAATTTTGTAGATTGCTTCGAACATTTATTTATGTTGTTGTAAATTATTATAAATGTAAGTTTTTTGATGATAGCTGATGATTTCTATCAAACATGTAAAATTTTTGTCATATTTTGTGATTATACCAATGAGCTTGTGTGTTGTGTCTCTAGTTGTGATACATGGTATCCAAATCAAGAGAAACATATTGTGGATGTTAGTAATGATTCACACATGTATGTCTATTGTGATAATTGTATGTAATTGTGGACAATGTGTGTTGTATATTCATGGTTGTGACTTCTTTGTTGAGTTTTGAGTCAGCATATTTGTATTGTTCTAGGAAGGGAATTGTTATGTTTGAGAGTTGATCTTCCCTAAGGGGTGAGAGCCTCTCATGTAATGGGGTTTGAGAGGTGTGGAACTTCTCTTGGGGAGTTATTTTACCTCCCAAGAGGGATGCTTATCCGCTCTTTTCCCCTTCTTTATGGATCAGAGTAGTGATTCATTAGTGTTGTTATTGTTATGTTGGGAGAGGATCTACCCCATTGGGGTTTAGAGCCTCCCATGTGTGGGGTTGAACAAGGTACGGATCCTCCTTTGAAGCATAACCCATTATGGGGTGAGGTGATGAGACAACCCCCTCATAGTCACATTGGAATACATATCCCCTCTGCTCCCACTCTTTATGGATTCATTAAAAATCATATGTGTTGTTGGGAACTATTGTCACTTGGATTTGCACCCTGTGTTGGAGAGGTTTAACAGTGTTCAACAATCCAGTGAAACATTGAGATGACCTTTAGGTGTGGGACCCTGCAAGAAGGCCAAATCTCTAGAGAGAGTCTGGTTCCTTCGCTAAATAAGAGATTTAGCTATTCCTAAGACTAAACCTAATCTATCCACCATTGAGGAAAAGAAGAAGAGGGATAAAACTGTAAATTAATGGAGGTGATACACTAGGTTCGAATATGGAGCTCTCACTGAACAAAAAATGCACAAAATAAAGAAGTACAATTGATCAACTTACACAGATCTAGATGATTCTAACAAAGGTAAGAAGTAGAATAGAATTGTAAGGAACAAAGCATTCACATACAAATCAATCCTAATTTACATAGTGCTAAAAAACAACATAAAGAGATAAAACACAGTGTGTATTTCAACAAGAAGGCAAGGTTACAGAAGAATGAAAAGTATCCAACTATTTTCCAACTGTTTTCTAACTATTTTTTAACTGTTTTCCAACTTACAAAAATGCATATCTAGCAATTCATTACATTGAACTTAGTCATTTCATCAATAAATTCGTCCCATGGGCCTGTCAGAAAATATCCCTGCCAGAAGGGATGTCTATCTACAAGAATTCAATGCAAAAAATATCTTGGATCATGGAGCAACTGGGAGATATTTTGCCTTTTCAATGCAAGTTGTTGATTCATCACCTGTAATCATAAATGCAAAAATATCTATAATGGAGTAGTTGAGAATAACAGATCTGCATTAATGGCAAATGAGGAAAATAAAAAATATTTTCCCTCCAAAATCTCTTTTCACAGAGCTTTTACAACACTTCAAATATCTACATTCATATATTTAAAGTTTACAATACTTTATAATTCCCTGTTTTTACATATTTTGTCAATTTTAAGATTTTGGCTGATATTTTTCTCTATCAGCAACATTAGTTTTTTTACAAAAAATTGTCTCTGTTTTCTGTATACTTCTATCTCTAGTCAGTAATTTTTTAGTTTTCTGAATTATGGCTTGTTCTTGTCTATTTTTCCCCTATCGCCAAAATGTCATTTTTTTGAACTATTTTTGACTTCATCTTCTTCATCTCTATTATCGACAAAATATTCTTTTACCAAACTTTTCCTTGTCTCTACCTTTTCTGTCTTATCGACAAAAGCTAATTTTTGTGAACCAAGCCAATCTATCATTTCTTCTTCAGTTGGTGCAATTGCAACTTTTTGAACCATTTTGCCTTGCCCTTTTTCCTTATCGGCAAAAGTTACCTTTTGTGAACCTTGCTTTGTGCCTCCCTGCCTTATCGGCAAATCCTACTATCGACAAACCAAAAGATTGTCGAACCTATGAAAAGTTTGCAATTTTCTAACTTTGCCGATAGAGGAATCTTTTTGCTTTTCTTTTCCTTAGCCAATTTTCATGTCTTCAATCTTGCCTTATCGGCAAAATCAACAATCTTTGAACTAGGCCTTCCTTGTCGGTAAAAACCATATTTGCCAAACCATTCCTTAGCTGCTTCTTCACTATGCTCTTTACCTTCCTTTTATTAGGAAATCACCTAGTCAGCGAATGAAAGGAATTTTGAACTTAGGAAAGTTCGCGACTGGGAAAAAACATCGATAAAGTCTTCCTTATCTTCTTTTGACTTAGACAGATTTTGCAAGAAGCCCTCCTTTCCATCGCTTTATCGGCAAAATGTCAGGTCGGTGAACTCACACACGAATGAACTTTTGAAAAGTTTATGAAATATGAACTTTGCTGACAAAGGGGAAAAACTTCCCTTTACTTAGCCAATTTTTGAAAACTCCCCCCCCTTTGTCAGTGAATCAGCCAGTCGGAGAACTTGAGAAAAAGTGAACTTTTCACAAGTTCATAAAACCTAAATTTTACCAATAAAGGGAAAGGAACTATTTCATTCCTTAGTTAACTTTTTGTTAGTTCATGAACATGAAATTTTGCTGATAAAGGCCAAAAGAGGGGCAAAAATTAAGCCAAAAGCTTCAAATTTTCTAGGTTTTTCTGGGTTTTCTGCAAGGATTCTCCTGATGAATTTTCAAG
Organism: Cunninghamia lanceolata; assembly: GCA_027924645.1. NCBI lineage: Eukaryota > Viridiplantae > Streptophyta > Pinopsida > Cupressales > Cupressaceae > Cunninghamia > Cunninghamia lanceolata. Next base: position 887,538 of record BSBN01001490.1, read on the forward strand.
GATTTTTATAAGGAAAACACTGAGATTTGAAAGATTTTAGGCTTGGAGAGTCAAATTTTAAGGGTTTCAACAAGATTTTTAGGTTGGGCTATTTGACTCTGGACAGAGGAAAATAGGGCAACATTTTGGCGACCTCTCAGGGATGTTTGCCTGCTAAACAAATAGACTAGTGGCCTTATGGTGCAGAAGCACCTCGAAGACATTGAGAATCTGAGGATTCTATACATTTTATGTTATGTCCAAAATACCACATTGTAAGGCCTTAGTGCCATGTCAAACCTTAGTTGGCCGAGTAACGGCATAATATTGAAAGATTGCATATGTGTCAAGAAAAGATCTAAAGAATTGTAACTGAACAAGAAAGAAGTGGAGTGTAACTGATTGGCAGTGGTGGTTCGTTTTCCACCATGTGTAACTGTCAATTGAGAGTCTTTATATAGTTGGTCTCTGTTCGCGTAGACAGGGAGAGATAGGTAGAACAGAGTTAAGAAGAATTATATTTTATTCTGAAATAGAAGAAATAAAGAAATTCTGTGTTTTCTGGTCAAACTACAGAGATACCGTTTGGAGTCATTCCACTGGTGGGTTTCTTTGAAACCAGTGGAATGACCTCCATGTAGTTAGATTTATTTATGTTCTATAGCTTTCTGTAGTTTCTGTGTGTTGTCCGTTCGGTTGCAAGATTGTTGCGGAGGAGGTTATCGGTGTGAAATCTATATTGTTTCACCGAGGACACAAGCTAGGTGTATAATGTTTATGCATGCGTGGACGTTTCGTGTATATCCTGCTATCATTTATCATGATTGTGATTGGTGAATATGCATTTTGAATAATACAAAGGTTGACTAATGGAAATGGTAAGGAAGACCGAAAGAACAAGTTGAGAAATGTATGTGAGAAGTCATCGGTGTGAGTATCGCCATCGGAAGAAGAAAGTTACACGGGGCCGATGGTAGGATCTCTCACCGATCGGGGTGAGATTCGAGAAGTCTTGCCGACGATGGAGCGGATGCTAGGTCTATCGATCTGACTAAACATATCGGTGAAGAAGATTTGTGCTAGCCCGATGCGGAAGGTCTCACCGATCAGGGAGATCATTATGGAGTGTCGCCGATGAAAGAGGTCGGCATGACCAAGGACATCGACGGAAGAGATAACATCTTCGCCGAAAGGTTATGTCTAGGCGATGGAGATGTGGTGTCGGTGAGAGTGGAGGGAAGTGTTGCCGATGGAGAAGCGGGAGTTAGATGCTCATTGGTGTGACCGATAGCATCGGCAGAAGATTCAAGGAACTCGTCGATAGAATAATATCATGCCGATAGGCACATAACCGAAGCCACTCATCGCTGAGAGATATGTATCGGCGAAGGTCTTTTTCGTTTGATCGACGGTGTATAGTCTTGCCGATAGGCAAGAATATGTATATTTCGGTGTGACTTCTACCTTATCTGGCCGATCCACCCTATAATGGCTATTTTGTGGGCCTTCCAAGGATTCCACAACCTGTTTTTATGCTGTAACTGGTTTTCCCTCTGCATCAGATTGGTATCTGAGCTAGCAAAAGCTCTGGGAGGAGATGTTGTATTGATTCTGTCACTGAATAGGCAGAAGAAGAATGAAGAAGAAGAGAGAAGCAAGGAGCTGAAAGAAAGAGTGCTAGAAAGGAATTTTGCTGACTTCCGGTTGTAGGTGCAGATTCACTCACTACAGTAGGCAGATGAGAGATCTGTCATGGGCCTGAGAAGGAGGTCCAGTTGGTGTCGCCAAAAGTCCTGGGGAGAGAGGCAAGCGAGGACTCCCAGGTGAGGGACAGAAGGGTAGTTGTAGCATGAAGGAGTGGATTTCAGTTGTTGCATTTCGGAGGCAGCCATTGATAGAAGGCACAGTTGAGGATGAAGAGGAAGCAGCAGAGGCATCCAGTTAGTATTGAAGACATCAAGAAAGCCAAAAGATATTGCAGGCTTTTCACTGAGCATTTCCATGGGACATGGAAAATTTTCAAGTCTGGGAGTATGGTGCAGAAGCACCTCGAAGACATTGAGAATCTGAGGATTCTATACATTTTATGTTATGTCCAAAATACCACATTGTAAGGCCTTAGTGCCATGTCAAACCTTAGTTGGCCGAGTAACGGCATAATATTGAAAGATTGCATATGTGTCAAGAAAAGATCTAAAGAATTGTAACCGAACAAGAAAGAAGTGGAGTGTAACTGATTGGCAATGGTGGTTCATTTTCCACCATGTGTAACTGTCAATTGAGAGTCTTTATATAGTTGGTCTCTGTTCGCGTAGACAGGGAGAGATAGGCAGAATAGAGTTAAGAAGAATTGTATTTTATTCTGAAATAGAAGAAATAAAGAAATTCTGTGTTTTCTGGTCAAACTACAGAGATACCGTTTGGAGTCATTCCACTGGTGGGTTTCTTTGAAACCAGTGGAATGACCTCCATGTAGTTAGATTTATTTCTGTTCTATAGCTTTCTGTAGTTTCTGTGTGTTGTCCGTTCGGTTGCAAGATTGTTGCAGAGGAAGTTATCGGTGTGAAATCTATATTGTTTCACCGAGGACACAAGCCAGGTGTATAATGTTTATGCATGCGTGGACGTTTCATGTATATCATGCTATCATTTATCATGATTGTGATTGGTGAATATGCATTTTGAATAATACAAAGGTTGACTAATGGAAATGGTAAGGAAGACCGAAAGAACAAATTGAGAAATGTATGTGAGAAGTCATCGGTGTGAGTATCGCCATCGGAAGAAGAAAGTTACACGGGGCCGATGGTAGGATCTCTCACCGATCAGGGTGAGATTCGAGAAGTCTTGCCGACGATGGAGCGGATGCTAGGTCTATCGGTCTGACTAAACATATCGGTGAAGAAGATTTGTGCTAGCCCAATGCGGAAGGTCTCACCGATCGAGGAGATCATTATGGAGTGTCACCGATGAAAGAGGTCGGCATGACCAAGGACATCGGCGGAAGAGATAACATCTTCGCCGAAAGGTTATGTCTAGGCGATGGAGATGTGGTGTCGGTGAGAGTGGAGGGAAGTGTTGCCGATGGAGAAGCGGGAGTTAGACGCTCATCGGTGTGACCGATAGCATCGACAGAAGATTCAAGGAACTCGCCGATAGAATAGTATCATGCCGATAGGCACATAACCGAAGCCACTCATCGCTGAGAGATATGTATTGGCGAAGGTCTTTTTCGTTTGACCGACGGTGTATAGTCTTGCCGATAGGCAAGAATATGTATATTTCGGTGTGACTTCTACCTTATCTGGCCAATCCACCCTATAATGGCTATTTTGTGGGCCTTCCAAGGATTCCACAACCTGTTTTTATGCTGTAACTGGTTTTCCCTCTGCATCACCTTAAGCATCCATTGGGCATGGAGTCTAAAAGAAGGCACATCAATAGGTCAAAATAAGTTAAACCTTGCCTTCTGAAATAACACCAAAAAGGAATAAGGACTGTGTTCTCCTAATGACAATGCAGCCTGTGCAAAAGCACTTATTAAAGGGAAAACTAAAGCAGAAATAAAACTAAAACAATATGTACAGAATCTCAGACCAACCTAAATGGTAAAGTTTGAGATGAATCGCATTGGCTAAGATCAGTAGAACTTCACCATCCAACCTTGAAAGAATGAAAGCATTGGCTTTCTTGCATCCGATGATGATATATGGCCCACTCCAAAGTGCATCAAACTTGGTGTGGCCTCCAGGTTTGGCTTGTTCAGCATCCCACTTTAGAACCAGATCACCTTCTTTGAAGGTCTGAACCTTGGCCTTCTTGTCAAAATAATTTTTGGTCTATTTTTTATGCTCTTCTAATGTATCCATGGTTGATTGTCTTTATTTTTCTAGTTTAGTCAATTCAACCATTCTGATAGACCTGGCATCTTCTCCTTCCAATTCTAATTGTTGAGCCAATTCTAATGCAGGAAGCTCTAAGGATATAGACAATCTAGCCTCTCTTCCATAGACAAGAACAAAAGGACAATTTCCAATGGCTCTCTTGTATGTGATCCTATCAACCCAAAGAGCTAATTTGATCTTGTTGTGCCATTGCCTCTGGTTTGTCTCCATGGTCTTCTTTAAAATTTTGATCAGGTTCTTGTTGGTGGGTTTAGCCAGCCCATTACCTTGAGGGTAATAGTTGGATGAAGTCTTCAAGAACACATTATACTTTAGAGCCTAATCAACAATACTAAAACCAATGAATACTTTTGCATTATTAGAAATAATGGTACGAGAAACTCCAAACCTTGTCATGATTTCTTCCAAGAAATCCATGATTGCTGATTCAGTGGTCTCTTTTAGTGGGACCACTTCAACCCATCTAGTGAAGTAATCTATTGCAGTCAAAACCCACTTGTGACTAGCACTGGAAGTGGGGTTTATCATGCCAATGAAATCCAGGCCCCACTGTGAAAAGGGTTGATCCACTTGAATAGGGTGGAGTGGGAGTTCTACCAATCTTTTCTTTCCTACAAAGAGAGCACATTCTATGCATTTTCTTACCCATTCATGGGCATCATTGAATAATGTGGGCCAAAAGCAACTTGCCCTCATTATTTTCATTGTTGTAGCTCTAGTAGAGAAATTGCCTCCTATTGGGCCAGCATGAAATTCATCGAGTAGTCTATCAATTTGATCCTCTTCTATACACCTCAATAAGACTCCATCCAACTTTCTCTTGAAGAGAACACCATCCACCAAAGCATAAGGGATAGACTACACAACCTAAAGTGTCTTCTTTTGGTTCTATCCAATTCATAGGGATACTCATCAATGGATAGGAATTTAGCCATGTCTGCTATCCAAGAACTCACAGCTGATGGCTCAATTGTAGGTTCTTCCTCATTCAAGTGGTAAGATGAACTTACTTCATCTACATAAGTCTGAGCTAGATGTTCACACAATCCTCTGCCTCTAATCATCTTAGTGGCCTTTATGACCACATCATACTCTAGGATCTTAGTGACCCAACTGGCTCTCTTTTCACTAATCTCAATCGCCATTATATAATCTCTCACACAAGGATGAGAAACTAAAACTTTAATATGATTATTTTCTAGCATATATCTGAATTTTTTCAAAGCTCTAACAATGACAAATACCTGTTTATCCATGGGGTTGTATCTGACCTCATAATCCTTCAAGGTCTGACTGAAGAAGGCCATGGGCTATTCCATACCCTATTCATTCTACTGCATCAGAATAGCAACACTATTGTTCTCTCCTTCATGTGCATAAAGGACGAAGTCCTCATAAGTTGGGTTCATGAGAGTAGGTGCCTAGGCAATATCTTCTTGGATTTTTCAAAACCATCCTTCCCTTCCTTTGTCCATCTGAAGACATCTTTCTTGAGCATAAGGGTTAGAGGCTTTACCAAGCCAGCATAGTTAGGAATAAACTTCCTAACAAAGTTGATCTACCCCAGAAATGATTGTAAAGCCTTTTCGTGAGCAGGCAGGGGAAGAGAAAGGAGAACAGATGTCCTTTCAGGGTCTATTGTGATCCCATCCTTAGATACTAGATGGCCTAGTAATTTACCCTGAGCAACAACAAAAATACATTTCTTGGGGTTTAGAGACACCCCAAACTCTCTACATCTTTGGATGACTTTCTCTAGATGCTCCATATGATTTTCTCCCTTCTTGGAGAAGACTATAATGCCATCTAGATAAATCAAGATGAACTTGTTTATAAATCCTTTGAAGGTAGTGTCCATTGCCCTTTGAAATGTGGCACCAACATTAGAAAGACCAAATGGCATTTTTGCATATGCCATGGTTCCCCATTTGGTTGTGAATGCTATTTTAAATCTATCCTGCTCTTTGACAAAAAATTGGTTGTAGCAAGAAAAGCCATCTAATAATGAAAATCTCTCTACCTCTACAATAGTTTACAAAATTTGATCCATAGAGGGCAGAGGGTAATGAACCTTCAGGGAAGCACGATTTAGGTCCTTGAAGTCCACACAGAGTCTTATCTTGCCATTTTTCTTCCTCACAGGCACTAGATTAGCAATCCAAGTAGAATATTTAATGGGGAAGATGATCCTTTCCTATATGAGTCTTTCCAGCTCTTTTCTCATAAGCGGCTCAATCTTAGGGTTTATGGGCCACTGCTTCTGATGGATAGGATTGGCATTTGGATCCAAGTCGATGGCATGCTAAGCCACATCTAGATTGAAACCTTTTAAATCTTCATACGTCCATGCCAGGACATCACTGTATTTCTAGGCCAGGCATATAAATTCTTCTTGTTTAGCATCACCGCGTACCTTTCCAAGCAGCAACTCCTTCTCTTAGGTGATGACAACCTTATGATAATCTTCCTTTTTAAATGTCATGTTATTTATTTCACCCCTGAACTTGTCATCTAGGCTAAAAATGGCCCTTGGGCAACTTGTTTGTTTTTAGTTGAATGATTTGGTCACCATAACTTTCCTGTAGCCTAGGCTGTGCCATGGAAGAGAATTATGCTTCATTCTAGATGAAGCTGGCAATCTGTTCATTGCTATCAAAGTTTTGCCAATGTATAGCATTATCAGGAATAGAGGGCCTGATTACTATTTTCACATGCTAATCAAGACCTTGAAACAAATCTATAGGCAGAGAAAATTGGGCCCCAACCATGGCCAGTTGATCAGCCTTAGCATTTAACTTCCTTAGGACTACCTATAAGTTGAGAGCATCAAAACTCTGAAACAGGTCCCAAACTCTATGTCTATAAGCTCTTAGAAGCTAGTTTTTAGTTGCACATCTTTCTCTAACTTGGTTGACTACCAACTCAGTGTTCCAAAAAATTTCTAAATGTTTGATATTTATCTTCTCAACAATAAGCAAACTATGAACTAGTGCATCATACTCCGCTACATTATTTGTGGAAGAAAAATGTAGTCTATGAGCAAAGTGCAACTTCTTACCAGTTAGAGAGACTAATGAAATCCCTACACTAGCTCCATTTCTATTCTTGGCACCATCAAAGAACATTTTCCATGGGCCATTGGAGTCACCATCTAGCTTAAGCACAGAAGGGACTGAATATCTCCCCTCATAGATCATATAGGTGCCCAAGTCAGTTGCCTCAGTGGTATCATAAAGATCAAAATCATAGTGATCCCTTGCCCATTCATCAAGAAATAGATCGAGGGTTGGAAGAGGTGAAGATGCTGCCTCTAGAGACTCTGAGTCATGCATTTCCTTGCCCTGAATCATAACATGAGGATTCACCAAACTGTGGTCATAGTTTTCCACATGATAATTTGAAATTGGTTCAGCCTTGATGGTGAACCTTGTGCCATATCTAGTTCTCAACAACATATGAGACCAGTTAGAAGAAAGGTAGCCACCTACCTTGGCTGTGAAGTCCCTTGAAAAGCAAATGACAAAGAAGGGAGGGAGATCAATGACTGAAATGTCTTGACTGAAAGTCCAGTTTGGACATGCATGTAGAGTCAAGTCCAGTCCCTTGATCACTCCTATAGTGTTTACAGAAGTGCCATCCAATTGTAATACTCCTGATGAAACAGGGGTATACTTGATGCCTAATGCATCTACTATCTTCTTGGGCATGACTGAAACACTAGCCCCTGAATCAATCATACAGTTGTGCACTAAAAAATTGCCAATGATCAAAGACAAGTAGAAAGGGGATGGCTTCTTTGCTGAACTTACTTGTCCTTCACTTGGTTGCACAAGATGGACATGGCTCTTTTCCTTCTGTTTTGCTGATGAGTCAGTTGCTGCTGATTCAGTTGATGGGAAATACCTTAAGGCTTCTTGTAATAGATCCCTTTGAGAAGGGGTTGACATTACTTCCCACATTGATACATTTATATTCATTTTCTTCATCTATTCCATGATATTTAGTGGAACAACTACTGCTTTGTGCATTGAGGGAATCCATGTTCCCTTCTTTGATTGATCTATAGCTTGTTCAGGGACTTTTGAGCCCGATGGTATTTCTTTTGTGGGAGTAGATTTGCTACTCTGAATTGGAATTGTGGCACTGGACACCTTTTCTTTTGAAAGAGGTTCCTTTTGTAAAACAATAGGCATGGGGCTAACCTCCAAATGCCTCTTTTTTGACCTAATGTTGTCTGCAATGGGCATAACAACAAAGTCCATGGGCTGATTGACAACACAAAAGTCCTCTAATGTCCATAGCATCATATTGACATCAGAAGTAGCCTCATGTGATACTTTAGGGTTGTTATTGGTTGCCTCTTATAATGATGCTTGTTGGGCATGAAAATTATGCACCATTAAAGCCCTTTCTTGTGCTCCAAAAGCATAGGTGGACTGATTATGAGGTTGGTTGCAGGGGTACCACCAATCTACCTCTTGGGCCAAATTATTTTGGGTAGGGACTAAAGCCCTAACTGGATTCACAGTCATAATTTGTTGGATAGGTCGAACTGTTTGCAAATACTGAGCAGGGCTACGGTTTTGATATCTATTTTGTTGGTAACCCTGATTCTAGTTTTGATTTTTGTTGGGATTGTAACCCTGATTCTAATTTTGATTGGATGACTACCCCTAATTATAATTCTAATGGGGTTTGGGGGTAGTTTGAATATGTATTTTGTTCAATCTATTGGTCATATTGGTCACTAGGGTTGTAAGGTCACTTTCTTTTTGAGAAGGGGAAGACATTGAAGCTTTAGGCTCTGGGATGGGAGCAATAATGAGTTGCTGAGATGGTGAAGGCAACTCTAGAAAAAGAGGTACAAGAGGTCTGGGAGCAATTTTCCTAGCCTATAGTAGATAATTTTTAGCTTTTAAAGTTGTCTCATAAATAGTGGGTAGGGTTTTAGCACCCATAGATTGCATCATTACTTCAATATCAAAATTTAAAGCTCTTAGAAAGTACAAGAAAGCACCTTGTGGAGATGGCATGAGGGTAGCTAGAATTCTCTCCCACGTCCTCAGGAATCTAAAGTTGAAATCTGCCAGCATCTCACTTGGGGCTCTTTTGATTGTTGTCAATTGTTCCAGTAGCGAGACATTATTTGCCTTGTCTCCAAACTACTTGTAGAGATTCTCTCCTAGCTCGTCCCAGTCATGTATTGAAACAAGGGTTAAGATCCTAAACCATTGAAGAGCCCTCCTTTTGAAAGATGAGACCATGAGTCTAACTGCAACTTCCTCAGGTTGGATATGATGGACTAAGCACATGTTGGATATGTCTTTGATGTGTTCAACAGGGGTTATAGAACCATCACCCGTAAACGGTGAAATAGTCTTTAGGGCTGCAGCTGGTATATCATTATATGTAGCCAAATCTAAAGGGCTGCCTCCATTAAAGGTCACAAAAAGTAAATTTCTTGCCATTCTAGGGATATTCAAATTTAGTCTAGGAATGTGCAGACTTCTTCTAGTTTATTGAAATCTAATAGGAGGGGGTGTAGATTGAGTTCTTGGATGAGGTAAAACAAGGTTGCTATTCCTTCTCATAGGAGGCCTAGATAACCTAGACCTTCTCCTTGAAGCAGCAACAGATAATTCGGTAAATTGAAAGTTGCCTCTTGAAGATGCCCTTGTTTGCATAGGCATAAAAGGTGGCACTGATCAAAACCATAAGTTTGTAGAGTCACCAGGTGCATGAAAAGTCTGCCGAAGTGTAGAGTACTGAGAAGAACACTAGATTCTCAGCTTGATTCTTTGATTTAGATTGCTCAAAGTCCCACTGGGCATGCCAGAAACTGTTGTCACTTGGATTTGCACCCTGTGTTGGAGAGGTTTGCCGGTCTTCAACAATCCAGTGAAACATTGAGATGACCTCCAAGTGTGGGACCTTGCAAGGAGGCTAAATGTCCAGAGAGAGGCTAATTCCTTTGCTGAATAAGAGATTTAGCTATTCCTAAGACTAAACCTAATCTATCCATCATTGAGGAAAAGAGGAAGATGGATAAAACTATAAATTAATGGAGGTGATACACCGGGTTCAAATATGGAGCTCTCACTGAACTAAAAATGCACAAAATAAAGAAATATAGCTGATCAACTTACACAAATCTAGTTGATTCTAATAGAAATAAGAAGCAGAATAGAATTGTAAGGAACAAAGCATTCACATACAAATCAATCCTAATTTACATAGTGCTAAAAAACAACATAAAGAGGTAAAACACAGTCTGTATTTCAACAAGAAGGCAAGGTTACACCATAGAGCTCTGTTTCGAATACAGAAGAATGAAAAGTATCCAACTATTTTCCAACTTTTTTTTAGCTATTTTCCAACTTACAAAATACATATACAGCAATTCATTACATTGACCTCAGTCATTTCATCAATAAATTCACCCCATGGGCCTGTCAGAAAATATCCCTACCAGAAGGGATGTCTATCTGCAAGAATTTAATGTAGAAAATATCTTGGATCGTGGAGTAGTTGGGAAATATTTTTCCTTTTCAATGCAAGTAGTTGATTCATCACCTGCAATCATAAATGCAAAAATATCTAAAATGGAGTAGTTGAGCAGATTAGATCTGCATTAATGGCAGATGAGGAAAATAAAAAATAGTTTCCCTCGAAAGTCCCTTTTCACAGAGCTTTTACAACACTTCAAATATCTACATTCAGATATTTAAAGTTTACAATACTTTATAATTCTCTGTTTTTACATATTTTGTCAATTTCAAGATTTTGGTCGATATTTTGCTCTATCATCAACATCAGTTTTTACAAAAAAAATTGTCTTTGTTTTCTGTATACTTCTATCTCCAATGGGCAATTTTTTAGTTTTCTAAACTATGGCTTGTTATTGTCTATTTTTCCCCTATCGGCAAAATGTCATTTCTTTAAACTATTTTTGACTTCATCTTCTTCATCTCTGTTTTCGGCAAAATACTCTTTTATCAAACTTTTCCTTGTCTCTACCTTTTCTGCCTTATTGGCAAAAGTTATTTTTTGCGAACCAAGCCAATCCATCATTTCTTCTATCTTTTCTTCTTCATTCGGTGTAATTGTAACTTTTGAACCATTTTGCCTTGCCCTTTTTCCTTATTGGCAAAAGTTACCTTTTGCGAACCTTGCTTTGTGCCTCCTTGCCTTATCAGCAAATCCTACTATCGGCGAACCAAAAGATTGTTGAACCTATGAAAAGTTCATGATTTTCTAACTTTGCCGATAGACAAGCCTTTTTTCTTTTCTTTGCCTTAGCCAATTTTCATGTTTTCAATCTTGCCTTATCGGCAAAATCAACAATCTTTGAACTGGGCCTTCCATGTTGGCAAAAACCAAATTTACCAAACCATTCCTTAACCGCTTCTTCACTATGCTCTTTGCCTTCCCTTTATTAGGAAATCGTCCAGTCGGTGAACCAAAGGAATTTCAAACTTAGGAAAGTTCGTGACTAGGAAAAAATGTCGATAAAGGCTTCCTTATCTTCTTTTGACTTAGACATATTTTGCAAGAAGCCCTCCTTCCCACCGCTTTATCAGCAAAATACCAGGTCAGTGAACTTACGAACAAACAAACTTTTGAAAAGTTTTTGAAATATGAACTTTACCGACAAAGGGGAAAAACTTCCCTTTACTAAGCCAATTTTTAAAAACTTCCCCCCTTTGTCGACGAATCGGCCAGTCAGAGAACTTGAGAAAAAGTGAACTTTTCACAAGTTCATAAAACCTAAATTTTTTTGATAAATGGAAAGGAACTATTTCATACCTTAGTCATTTTTGGTTAGTTCATGAACATGAAATTTTGCTGATAAAGGACAAAAGAGGGGCAAAATTAAGGCAAAAGCTTCAAATTTTCTGGGTTTTTTTGGGTTTTCTGCAAGGATTCTCTTGATGAATTTTTAGGGATTTTTATAATGAAAACACTGAGATTTGAAGGATTTTAGGCTTGGAGAGTCAAATTTCAAGGGATTTCAACAAGATTTTTAAGTTGGGATATTTGACTCTAGGTAGAGGAAAATAGGTCAACAAGAACCTATGGGATTGAGGACGGATCAGAGAGTGCCTGTAGTTTAGGAGATTATCTATTCATGATGATTTAGTTGTTGGACCTTAGTTGATATGAGCACCAGTCATAGTTTCTAGTAGATGGACATTTGATGGTAACTTGGTCACTATTTATGGGAATCCCTTTTGGATATGAAATTTGGAAGCATCAGTGGTTACAAACAATTAGACTACATATTGATTTATGAAAATTTGGGTTTTGGAAATAGCGATTTCTGGATAGCAATCTTCCACCTCCTTCATTTTTGAACCAACATATTATTACTAAGGACACATAAGATCTTGGTTAAATTGTCATAAATATAATATCAGCATCTTGTTAGCAATAAAGAAATGATAGCTGATTGATAAGACATTTCTGATAACTATCAAAGGGTAATGGCTTCTCTCAATTTTGGTATCAAAGGTTGGGATCTCTACATAATTGTGGATGGATATTGGATTTCTTTTGTGGCATATGATATTGGGTCTTGCATGTGACAGTTTATATAGAGGTGCTTTTCTGATATATGATATGATTGTCCTGCGTTGTGTGGGACATATGTATTGTGATATGGTAATCTATTATTGATCTTTATGTGGTTTGAGACCACCATTCCCCTCCTCCCCTCATGTGGTTTGTTTGAAGTCACGTGGTGATTGTGATGTAAAGTTTTATGGAAATTGTTGAAACCTTTATTTGATTATTGTTACTTTTCCTTGTTTTATTGAGCTGATAATTTTAGAATTTCTTTGAACAAGATATTTGGTTGATTGTAATTACAAAATTGTCCTCTTTGCCTCAAGGACTATTTTATTAAGGTTTTTGGTTTTAAAATTTGAATTGTTGTTTTGGCTTCTGCTATTTAATTTGCATTTATATGAAGTTTTATTAGTTGATTTTATTTGAAATTAATTCAATGGAAACTTCTTTACTTTGAGGCTTTATTAGTGTTGTTGCTACTGGCTTGTGTGGAGTAATGTGAATTGTGTAAACTGCTATATACCCAGGAGGGGTCCCTGACAAGTTGTATAGGGGAGTAGATGGCCTGGGGAATGTTTATTGTGAGGATGGGGGTTGAAAATGGGATCGATATGGGACAGTCATGATCCATTCCCCCCTAGTTATATTGTGTGAGATCATCTTTCCTTTGTGGTACTATGGTTCTACTTGGCATTGATCATCCTCATCCCATTGGGTGTGTACGTGATGTGTTATTTATGAAATTGAGATTATGTTATATATAATTGTTGAGAGTTGTTATGAAGAAATGTGGCTGCAATGAAATTGATAAATTGTAATATTCTTGATTGTTATTTAAAATGACATAAACATGTTTATTTGGTAAGTGATAATGTAGTGGATGTTATGGATTCTGATGTGCAATATGGTAAGCTTGAATTTTGTAATGATAAGGGTTGTTTAAAGTTGTTTTTTTTTTTGCAATAAGTAATGACACTTTAACACTTTTGCTAGTGATTAAATAAATAATTTTAGTTGTTATTAGTAACTGTATAATATGCTTATTGACAAATGATGATATAGTGAATTCTAGGTTTTTCTAGTACTTTGTATTATGTTTGGATGTCGAAATAAAGTATTGGCATCTTGTTACTTTTATTTTGATATTGTATAAATGTATCTCTGTGGTATCTAACCTTTGCTGGATGTGGTGAAGTTAGGAAGCATTCTTTTCCCTTGACAACTTCTGGGAGGAAGTCCATTTTTCTTAGGGAGGGGGGAGTGTAAGGACACCTATTATAATACAAGTAACTCTTATATTGTGACAAGACTTTATTAAGAATATTTTAGATTAATTATTACATTAATCAATTGTTATAGATTTCATTTTTTTGCAATTGAATTAGTTGTTTAAACTAATTCTAAATTTAAATTATAATCAGTTAGATGATTATTAACAGTGGTCAATTATTTGTTACTATTTTCTGCATGTGAGGTAGGATCATTGAGAAAGTCATTTTAGAGAGAATAATAGTTTTAAGTTGTGTGCGTACAGTTGTATGGCTGTATTTAAAGCTTTCAACTGTAAAATACAATAAAAATAAATATTTGATTGTATTAACATACATGTAATTTATTTTAAAAACTATAGAAAAAACAATTAATATGAAAATCTAACATATATATATATATATTCTTTTTTATTCCCAAATTTTTAGATTTAAAAAAAAAATTAAATACTCTTTGAGTTTTTCTTATAGAATATTAAACAATGGTTTCCTTTCATTAGACTATATCAAACAATTCTTTTTTTTGTTTTTACCAATCTAAGCAAGTTGCACGATATTTCACATTTCTTCTATTAATCTAGTTTTAGACTCCAATCTTGATGATGGAGAGCTACAGACAAGCTATAAGAAGTAAAAATTCAAAAAATGGGAAAGTGATAAAAGGGATTTTGAGGAAAGGACTTAGCAAGTTAGCACTTGCCAGTAACCAATTATCTCTTAACAAGTTACTAGTGAGTCTTTTCACACAACCATACAAATATAATTTTTTCCATTGTGTAATTTATGTTTATCTCAATATAGTGGTTATGTCTAATCTGTTTATTTAATTTTAAACACATCAAAGTAAAGGGAAGATAAATATTGGTATTAGTATTGAAGGATCTCATTCATCAAACCATCTGAACATATAAGTTTATGTCCTGGGTATGCTGCAATTTGTATGCAATCCCATCTAAATGTGATGAATCCATTTCTTGTTATAGCCAAACTACCCTACCATTGAGTAGCACATTGGACATGGATGGCAAGTTGCATCCCCTTTTGTAACTCATCTAAATGATTCAAGGAGAGTGTTGAATAGGCGCTCCAAAATTTCTTTGCCCAAGAGTCTTATGCAACTCATTTTTCCTCTTATGTAGAACATGGGCCATATCAAACATTAGGCATTGTGAAGGCCTTCCATAGTGTCTAAATTTATTTGAAATACATTAAAATCATTTGTATTTTTTTTTATATTTATTATATAAAATTTGACTTGCACTAAAAAAAATTAATTGTCATGCCAAAGGCAATAATGAAGACTAAACTGTAGGAAAAAAAATTCTTGATAGGCAAGGTGTACTGTCAAATTTAAGCCATGTGCATATGTATTATGTAGTTGATAAATTTATTAGATAGGTCTTTTAATAATGCTTAATTTGTATAGTTGTTTTATAGATATTTATAAGTAAAGATATTTTTAATTTCAATTAAAAAACTATCATTTTTGGGAAAGATTCTCTCAATAATTGTTTAATTGATTTTAATATTAATTTCCAATTGTAACTCTAATTGTTGCTTTTTCCAAAGTGGCAGTTTGTTGTCTTTTGGAAATTAATCTTTTCTTGAAGCTTTTATTATCTAAGAATTGTTCCTAATTAGAGTGCATATATTGAGGTCCATAAAATCTACTTATTATTTAAATAATTTTAAATGATATCTTATGTTCTTAAATTTATTGAAGACTATTTCATATTTTGACATATTTAAGTATTAAAATTAAATTAATTTATAATCAAAATTATATATATAAATGAATAAAGAATTTGTTTTAATATTAAAAGAAAGGTTAGATAAATATAAAGAGTTAAATTTTATTTCTTTAAGAAAAATAGAGGATAACTTTTAAAAGGAATCTTATCTTGCACATGCCCAAAAGATAGGCAAGTGAGGTTAAGGGAAATAATTAGTTTTAGAAATGGTTAATTTTAACAAACTTTCCTTATTTGTAAAATAAGTAAAATTGTATTGTTTCTATATGAAACTTATAGAATTCAACCTCACTTTTATGTTCTTTCTATCTCATAATTAGCTAGTGATTGTTTGATTACTATTTTTGTTATATAAAAATATTGCTATTGGTTAAAGTTCCTAAAACTCTATGAGTTAATAAAACGATTTTATGTCAACTTTCTATCTTTGAGTAACTTTAATGTGGCATGAAATCCAAACTATTATTTAGTTTATAATTAGTCTTTATTGTTATAATTTGGCTTTAATTATGGTTTAAAATGACATTTCACTTATTAAAGAGTTGTAGATTTAATTTTAATAATTAGAAATTAGTGTTATTAATGAAGAAATTGGTATTATAGCTTGTTTTTTTCTTTTTGTGGGGAAATGATGAGTTTCTTTGGAAAAAAAAAATTGTGTGGAGAAGGTAGATAAGATTTGAGAAATTTGTTGTGGTTCTTCCTCTTCGACTGTTTTGCATTTTCACAAGCATGGTGAATTTTTGGGATTCTTTGAACACGTAATCTCTGACACATTTGTACTTGAATCTTGTTTTCTTTTAAATCATTTGTGTATTGTTTTGATATCTTGGATATCTTATATTTTTATGGATATCTTATAATCATGACTTTCTTTGAGACCTCTTTTCTTCCCTTATTTTGTATAAGTGTGTCAACCAAGGAACATTTTGTTCACTACAATCCTCTCAATTTGGTAATGCAATCTTATTTATTTCTCTTTCATTATAGACTATTATTTAAAAAAATGATTATAGAGATAACTCCATGTTCTTTAAAAAAAATGTTGCACTCCTCATACTATAGTGTTATGTTTATCTGAGTGATTAATACTATTATCTTATTCTTGGGAACCTGTATTAAATCTCTATTGTTTATGACTACTTACTTTAATGCAATATGTTCACTGAAATCAAGTAGTTGTAAAGTTAACATGTTATAGGATTACAATAACTGCTTTGATTACATAGGTCGTTTGCAGAAAAAAATTGTTCTCACAATTTGAGGAATTTCGTCAATTATTTTCTGGGTTTTGTTCCCCTACATCTTAGATTTCTGAAACATTTTGATTTTTTAAATTTGGCTAAGAAGTGAGAAAGTTATGCCCATTTTATGACTGCTGGGTATTATTTTTTTAGAAAACTATAACACTATATTATATATATATATATATATATATTTTATTATAGAAAATTTTGACTTGAGAATTTGCAACTAGTATAACATTATATATCTATATTTTATATATATAATAACTAAATTTAATTGTATTTTTTAAGTAATGTTATGTTAAGTAGGACATTCATAATTAATGAATTTTGTTTAAACTAGTGGTATTAGAAGTCTTTTTGGCTAGTAGTGAAGAGAGATCTAGATTCTTATTATTATGATACCTTAAGATGATAAGTTGTTCAACCTCATTTTGTTTATGTGTGAATGTTGGTTAAGAGATATCTTTATCCATAAAAAGTAGATAGAGAAATATTAGACTTGGTAGATGTATTATTCCTACATTGGAAGTAGTGTTAACTTGAGCTAAATAGTATAACCGTGAATATGTTTAGATCTAGCTTGACATTGTTATTTGAGTATTTAACTATTTCATACTAACCCTTCCTAGCAAAGTTATATTCAATGATTTTTCTCAGTATTGTTCTCTTGATGACACTAATGGTGACGGTTTCTTTATGCCATAATATTTGATATTGAGATGGAATAAGTATATGATTGGTAAGAGAGATCATTTCTAAGTGGTATAGTTATTTTGGATTATGACCTCGTTGATGTTTTATCTGCATTCTCTTTACATCAAAATAATAGTTTTGTAGGTTGAACTACTTAGTACTTGCCATAATATATAATTTGCATAATGTATTCAATCTTGAGAACTAAGGTGTTGCTAATAGAACATTTGTATGCGATGACCTTGTCAAACATCTAATTATGTCAAGAAATCTTAGCCAACCGATGTTGTTTCCTTCTTGATTTAGAAGCGAGAGCCTTTTTTTTTCTAGTAAAAACCTGGTTAAGAGTTATTTATTGTCCTTTTTGGAACAAATGTATTTAAGTCAACCTTGTGGTTGCAAGTTCAAATTACCAAACTATGAAGTCTCTGCGTGTACGTAGGCAAGGCCAATTGAGATGAGCCCCTGAGGCATTAAGTCTGGCCCTTAGGTCTTGATCTTGCTAATTGTTTTTCACACATCCAATTGATTTATATCTTTTCAAAATGATTATCCTTTGGTCTAGTGTGCAGAAAATATGATTTTCAAGGATACAAGATACCAAGGAAAGGAAAATTATTCAAATATGGTGCACGGTAAAGGGAAGGAATCCAAAGGTACAAAAGATTCATTTCATTCTAGTTATTATGCTTAAGTTAATGTTTTGATTTATATTTTGTTATATCCCAATTCATTATAGTTGCTCTTCTGATTATTAGGTTAGCTACTAGGGATGTTAGTTAGAAATATATGTATGGTAAGAGTTGAACATATAATTTAGTATTGTTTATTGCTTGGTGGATTATTGATAAATATATATCTAGCAATTATAGGAAGGTAGTTGTATGTTTATATTCTTTATCAAATCTTCACAAGGGTATCCTTCTCTACAAGTGAAGTGTTAATGTAAATGAGCACATTGAATTTATGTTAAAGGTTGTGTGATTTCTTTCTTACATAGTAAAAATCAAATTAGAAGTTTGACAAATAGATTCATTTTCAATCTCTTTTGATAAAATAGATCTTGCATGATAATTGTCTCAATTATGATCAATTTGTAAAATGCTTAGGTAAACTTAGTTGTCTTACTCTGATAATGTGCATCCTATGATTAATGTTTCCTATGCTAATTTACACACTCATTTGGGAATTGTGCCATGATGTATCAAAGCATTTACCTTACATGAATAAAGTTTATTTTTATCTTGCCAATTGTCTATTGCATTGTGTAGATTATAGTTGTATTTAGCTATGTAAGAAGTGTTTAAATATTTGATTTACATTTATGATGATTGATACAAAAATTCCATCAGATGCAAAAAATTGTTCAATGCACGCAGGATATTGTATGTCAGTTTAATATTTTGTACTTTTGGTTTTACTATTATTAAACTAGATTTAAACAATTGGCAGTTAAATATGGAAATAATCAAAGATTGTGGTTCATGCTCAAGAGTAATAGATTGGGCATGACACTGGGTCCTTATGAAATTAAGGAAGTCTTTCCTAATGCTGCAATCCAACTGACAACAATTGATCTAGTCAAATTTTCACTCATGGTTAATGGACACCGTTTGAAATTGTATAAAAAGCCATTGGATAAAGCAATCTTTCTCCTACAATTAAGAGGACATATGGATACCCGAGTTTTACAGTAGTCTACACCTGATGCAACATGCATACCAATCATAGTTAATCCTAGCAATACAACATCAAATGAAGTCACCAACTCATCTACATTCCCTCCTCAGGTATGATTTCTATAATCCTTGTACATAAATAAAACAATATAAAAAAAAAACAAATCAACATCAGGCTCCATCAAATCAGATCCTTATATCCAGTTGAAGACCATTCTGGCTTGCAACCCCTTTACTCAAGGTACCTGTCGCCAAAGGTTTTCTACTGTATCTCAAGACCTGTACATTGCACCTGCAACAACTACCTCATCATTTCTACATGACCTGTGGCCATTGCACCTGTAGTTAAATCACATGGGCCTTGTTCACATCCTATTTTTGATTGTGTGCATGCAGCCACTCTGGCATGCGACACTTTTACTTTTGGCATCCATATGCCACCATTTTTAATTCCATAATATATCTTGCAGCTACGTGTCACAAGGTTAACACTCATCCTTTCTACACACTTTTTCATTGTCACATCCATCAGATCCACTTCGGCACATTCTTTTACCACATCCACTCCTGCTTCCATGTCATCATCTTTGCATGTACCAATTGCATGTTCGTCAGTAGTCCAAAAGGTATTTATCTCAAAATTGCTATTAATTAACATTTAATAATATTTTTTTTATAGCAATCTTTCTTAACCAATCATTAAGTTGACTATTGTGCACAATTTGAATTGCTTTCAAACTTCTCTTCCATACCTTTACCCTATCATCTCATTTAAGGACAAATGCCACCTTTGTTGGTGGGGGGGAATTTCCTTATGCAGAAATGATTTCACCTATGTCACCCAAGCCGAAACCTCTCCTTTCATAATTAATGACTATCCACCACATACCTTACACAATCAAGCAAGATAGAAATGCAATTGGTAATAATTGACTAGTAAATGCATTGACCGAAGAATAGGGAATTGAATTTGCAAGGTGGAATTGGGTTCAATAACAAAGTTTTGTAGAAACTAGACACACAAGTGAACCACAGCTAGAAGGAAACCAAAGAATATCATGATGGGTGGAGAACCAATAAGGAGAGAGACTATAGATCACACAACATTATTGATTGACCTATATTGTAGGCTTATCTTCCAACAAGTTGGGTGGTTGGACTATTTTCTTAAGTTGACAGAATATAACGAAGCCATGACTTAGCAATTTGTGAGAACATTTCAAAATAATGAAGCTACAATCAGGGGATTGCGGGTTGACGCGTTTGAAGTTGCCATTGCAAAGGTAACAGGGTTAGCGACGGCTAGAGAAGAGTTCCCTGTGAGAGTTGATGCTATTGCAACAAGAGCTTAATTCATTCAACCAGGAGAAAGCATATAATCTACATCACAAGTTATCAAACTTACTTCTTTACCTTAGTTATGGGATTCTGTTGCTACCTACATTATTAACTATCTTACTTGTGATGGGAGACAATCTTTGTTTTATACTGTGCATTTAAAACTTCTAAGTCATCTCTGTCATGGGAGGGTTGTGAATGTTCCAAGTTTCTTATTTAATTTGTTGAAAATAATGTTTGTCGAGTATAAGAGGAAAAGTAGCCAGTCATCACTGTCTCATGATGGCTTGTTTGTGCTATTGATAAAAAGAAGTATGTCCATTCAATTTCCTGACATTTCTTGGGAGCATTTTCTTCATATTAACCATATTGATGAGGGAACCTTAAGGGTTGAACCAAAGGGGGAAGAGGAGGCACATGCAGAAAATCTATAGTCAGAGGAAGGAGAGAAAGCACTTGTAGCCTCTTCCTAGCCAATGACTTCACCTACCCGTTGCCATGCAACTATTCTGGAGTACTTAACTCCAAGTACTAATAACCCTAAGAGTGAACTTGCAAAGTTTCCCACACCTGTAGCTTCATCGATGTCAAATCCCTTGCTAGAGAATTCACCCTTGCAAACCTTTAACCACACAAAGCAAAGTGAAAAATAAAACCTGCAACCTAGAACCACCAATTCAGCACCCACAACACCTAAAACTTCACAAAATTCTCCTTCTGCCTCAAATCCCACTAAGAAGAGAAAAGCATCCTCTTCTTCCTCAAGAGCTAAAAAGAAACATAAAGTGACCACTCAACCACACAGGCGCTCAGGTTGTTTGAAGAAGAGAGTTACAGGAGGGAAAACCCTTCCTAAATAAAAGAATGTGGTTGATGTGCAAACTGACACAAAATTCAAAAGGGATCATTTGTTTGTTGATAGGGAACAACCTAATTCAGCCCAAACACTCATCTTGGAGACTAACACAGAGTCAAAAGAAGAGGACTTATACATAGGTAGGAAACGACATTGACCTTCCCCTGATACAGAAACCTAGACTTGTCAACTTCTCCAAATGAAATTCAGGTAGAAGAATTGTTGTTGGATTCTGAGGATACAACAAAGGAAAAGAAGGATGAGTTGCAGGTAGCTCTATAGAAAATTGTAGAATTGGAGAAGCAATTGAAGGGTTATCAACAAAAGGAAATTGGGCCGAATGAAAGAGTTAAGAGGTTGGAGGATCAACTGCATGTTTACTAGCAAAAGGGAACATGACTAGACCATTTGGCCCAATTAGCCATTATAGAAATTAATCGAAGGAGCCTATAGCCTGTGCAATAGGAAGAACAAGCAGAGGAATGTGCACTATCAACCTTGTTAACAATTACTTTGCAATTGTGGGATAAGATAGATGAAATGATAAAGGAACAAGATGAATTGAAGGAAAAGCACAACAAAGAGATTAAGGATAAGAATAAAGAAATAAAGAGACTAAAATTCAAAATGGATAGGATGGTGGACATGACTGTCCAGCTGATGAGATACCAACCACCTATAAGGGTTTATGCCCTTTATCTACATATTTAAGTTTTCAATTTAGCCCTTTATAGTGATGCCCCTATTTCTCTTTTTACACTTGATTTATTTTTGATAGCTAACAAAAAGCCACTCTTGAGATGCAAAACCAATTGTGTGAATTCTATCTACATGAATTAACTATTCCTTATGATACCAATTGGAATCTCCTAATTGTTATTGGGGATGTGCAATTAAAGGCCCTAGCATCATTCATCCAGAATGAGCATAGGAGAGGGATCCTTCAACAATAGTATAATGAGACAGAAATCAATTCCTCTCAAAATCAGGGCAAAGGCTCCAGATCCCAATAGGATAGTTGTAGAATGGATTAATCTGATTGAACATCCTAAGGTGGAAACAAAGCTCCCGGAATGTAGGGAACTGGATTATAAGAAATTTAGGGAATTAGTTGAGGGGATTGATAAGGAGGCTTTGAGTTTTTCAAAAGGTAGGTGGAATGAGTCGACACCAACATTGCAAAGGAAAGAGCCCCACTCAGTGTTTAACTTCTCGACAACAATCATTAGGGCACATAAGTATATCAGAGCAACCAATTAACATGGGATTACTTGGCTGCCTGTAGTGTTTCATCCTCTCCTACTCCTTTATCCAATTCCACACTAGTAGGAACAAAGGACATCCTAGGCAGCTGAATAGGCTAGGTGGAATAGGTTGGTAGAGTAGAAGGGTTTCTATCTCAAATAGAATAGGGGAGTCATGAAACTTATAGACTATAGAGAAATTGCTCTCTAATATAATCAGAGGCCTTGGTTGTTGGAGGACCATCAACATGTTTAGTTGGGGGGAGTGATGAGGATATGCTTTTTTCTATTTCTCTTGCTTTAGTTCATGATTTTAAAAGACATTCCCATACTTTTACATACATTGTCTATGCCTATAATCATCTTTAAGACATTGCAAGCACTAAGAATGGTAAATGATATGTTCGTAAATTACTATGTGAGAATTAATGATTGCTCATAAAATATGATAGTAATTTCTATTAATTTTAGTAGTTTGTGATGTATAAATATTATGTGGTGAACTAACCCCTATGCAGCAAGCACGTGGATACATTTCATGGAGACCACCTTTTAGCCTGCAACAAATGAGTTTTCATCTACAACAAACAATGCAGTTACCCATAGCCAAAGGAAAAGGACTCTAAATTGAGTAGGCATGAGTTAACCATAACTCCCCACTCCTCGATAGTTTTCCTTCGACATTTGACACAGTAGTGGATAATGAAGGAAGCTTAGATCATGGTCCATGTTCTATTTCTAGTTATGACTATTTTCATAATGATTAAGAAGAGTCATAGTTGGACTGTGATGTCTAGTTATCTTTATGGTAGTTAGTTTCCTATTTCTATTTTGATTTATAATAATCTTCTCCCTATGTTTGTGGGAGAATGGACGAGTATGGTATTAGTTGCTTAGAAGTTCTATTCAATTAGGAAACTCAAATCTTATCTATATATGTTAGATTTTGTATATGACAAGGGAGGTTGGATAGAGATTGTATTATCAATTTATTATTTTATTTTTCTCAGCATTCAATAAAGAACATATGTTTGAATTCATTCAATGATTTGGTGATACAATAGTGATCTAGTTTAGATTGTGTGGGGATTACAGTCACTCAAGCAAAGGCCACTTGAGGTAACTGTATCTCTCTTATATGTTCATGTGATAGTTTATGTTACTAGTTCATGTTTGTGTGATTTGTTCATGTTATGTCCAGTTTATGTTATATGGATTAGTTAATATTGATAATCTATATTCTTGAGTTAAGGTGATCACTGACTTAGTCATTAATTGATCTTATTTTTTGATTTACATAGATTGTTCTATTTACAACCAACTGAATAGCATTGGTTATTTCTTATCAACATTACCTACTCATAGTACTTGTCATTTCTTGTAAAGTAGAGTTTGTTTTCCTTCCCACAGTTTGTTTCTATGCATAACTTCTAGATTACAATTCAGGAATCCTTGACTGTACACATAGTATGGGCACCATCCAAGAAGAATACGATTCCTTGGTTTGACAATTTAAATATAACACATTATAGCCAGTAGGTTGCTTGATATAGGATCTGTTGATTCATTGAGTTGTGTGCATGCCCTTTCTGCATCAATGTATTGGTTATAATGAAGTTCGACAATGATACTCTCTCTCCTCATATTGGAGGGAAAACAACACTGTTCCTGCATCCACCTTAGTTACATGGCGGTAGTTAGTCCATTTCATCATTTGAACCACATGTTCAATAATGACGTCATAAACAATTATTTCTTGCATATAAATTAATATAAACAAAAAGCATTTGCCATCATTACTATAATCATAATATTTTCTCTGCCTAACTATCTATCTCCTTGAAAATAATGAGAAATAAATACATTAGTTTAAAAATAGGGTGTGACATATCTGCCCCCTTAAAGATCATTGTCCTTGATGATTATGTCTAAGCCAAAAATAAATACTTCAAACATGTTTTTGTACATTATGCTATTTAAAAAGATGTGGGAAATTTTGATAAATATCATTATAATCTTTCCAGGTAGCATTTTCCTCCAAATAGTGGTCCCATTGGACCTTGCACTGGGTAACTTCTCTGTTACGCAGGTGGAGCTGGTGTACCTTGAGCAATTTGAGAGGCTCTATCATGACCACCCTTGGGTCTTGTACCTATAGAGCATTCCAATCAAGTATGTGATTAGATCTGGATATATATTTCTTCAAATATGACACAAGGAACACATTATGCATTCTAGCAAGGGCTAGTAGTAGAGCTATCCTATAAGCAATTGGATTAACCACTTCTAGGACTTCAAAAGGTCCAACATACATAGGTGATAGTTTGGAAGACTTTCCAAACTTAATTGGGCTCTTGTGTGATTTAACTCTTAAGATAAATTTATCTCCTACTGAAAATTGTTGGGGTATTCGCTTGGCATCAACATAGCTTTTATGTCTATCATTTTCATCTGCTAATCTTTTCCTAATCATCTTTACTTGGTCTTCCATTTTTGAAGGCATTTATGGCCCAAGGCAAATCCTATCTTCTAGCTTATCCTAGCTTATAGGAGTTTGACCCTTCTTGCCATACAATGCTTCGAATGGAACCGTCTTAATTACAGAATGATATGAATTATTATATGCAAATTCAACTAGTGGAAGATACTCTTCCCACTTATACTGCTGATCCATGCAATACATCCTCAATAAATCCTCTAGTATTTGATTCACTCTTTCAGTTTGTCCATCCATTTCTGGATGATAATCTGAACTTATATTCAGTTGTGTTCCCAAACCTGAGAACAAAGTTTGCCAAAACCTTGAAGTTATTTGAACATCTCTATCTAAAATTATCTTTTCCAGAATCCCATGCAACTTGCAAATTTCTTGCATGAACTTCTTGGCTAAGATGGGTACTCCATCTATAAGATTAACAGGTATAAAATGAGCTACCTTAGTAAGTTTATCCACTACTATGAGAATAGCATCATGCTTATAATGGGACATAGGAAATCCTTTGATAAAATCCATACTAATAACTTGCCACTTCCATTTAGGTATGTCATGAGGATACAAAAGTCATGCCAGGTGCTAGTGTTCAGCCTAACTAGTTGACACTCTAGGCATCTTGCCACAAATCTTGCAACATCATTTTTCATTCCCTTCCAAAAATATAAGGGTTTCACATCAGCTAACAACTTTGTCACTCCAGGGTGACCTGAATATGGTGCATAATGTACTTCTTTCCACACAGTTCTTAAATCTCCCTGATTCAGAACATATATTCTATTATTGAATCTCAATAACCCATTAGGTTCAAAGAAAAATACATCATACTTTGTATCTTGAGGATTTCTTGTTAGAGCTTTCAAAATTTGCTCATAATATTCATCACCAGTCAAATTATTCAATATCTAAGCTCTAAAATCAAAGTGCACTGATAATATTGCCGATATGTGCCTTCTTTGACGCAAGGCATCATCCACTCTATTTTCCTTACCCTTAATGTAATTAACCTCAAAATCATAGTCAGAGATGAGCTCTAACCATCTTCTTTGCCAAGCATTATGGTTAGGTTGCGTGGAGATGTATTTCAAACCTTGATTATCAGATTTTAATTCAAATTGCTTTCCCAACAAATAATGCCTCCATACTTGGAGAGCATGCTCAATTGCAACTAATTCCAAATAATGAGGGGCATAATTTTGCTCATAATTTTGCAACTTTCTAGACTCATAGGCTACAACATGGTCTTCTTGCATGATCACTCCTCCTAACCCTTCTCCTGAATCGTCAGTCACAACAAAAAAAAGACCCTCTAGGTCTGGCACTTTAAGGATTGGTGTTGAAGTCAACTTCATTTTAAGAATATTAAAAGCTTCTTCACACTTATCAGACCATCCAAATCTCTTTCCTTTTCTTTGTAAGGAAGTGATAGGATGAACAATTCTAGAAAAGTTTAAAATGAACTTCCTGTAATACCCTACTAATCCCATAAAACTACGCACTTCATGCATGTTTTTAGGAGTAGGCCATTCTAAAATAGCCTTTATCTTTGATGGATCTACATCAATTCCTTTAGCTGATATGATATGACCCAAGTATTGCACCTCTTTTTGAAAGAAGGTACATTTGGATAACTTTCCATAAAGTTTATGCTCCCTGAGTCATTTTAGAACTATCTGTAAGTGTTGATGATGTTCCTCCTTGTTACAAGCGTAGATTAAAATATCATCTAAAAATGCCAAAACAAACTTGTCTAGATAGTCCATAAAAACACTAATCATCAAATTCATAAATGTTGCTGGGGCATTAGTCAAACCAAAAGGTAAGACTTTGAACTCATAATGCCCATACCTTGTTCGAAAGGTTGTCTTATGAATATCTTCTTCCTTCAATCTCAACTAATGATAGCGTTACCTAAGGTCAATTTTGGAAAATACAGTGGCATCACGCATTTGATCAAAAAGATCATCTATGCACAGTAGAGGGTACTTGTTCTTAATCATTGCTTTGTTAAGCATGCAATAATCTATACAAAGATGCAAAGTGCCATCCTTCTTCTTAACAAAGATCACTAGCACTCCCCAAGGTGACACACTAGGTCTTATCAACCCTTTTTGCAATAATTCCTGGAGTTGAGCTTTTAACTCCAAATTAGTAGTAGTCACCCAATAAGGTGCTTTGCACATCGGTTCGGAACTACGAATAATATCTATTGCAAAATAAAAAACACTCTTTGGGGGCATATGTGGAAGGTCTTCTAGAAACACATCCTGAAAATATTGAAGGAAAGAGTACACTTCAAAAGTATTTTTCTTTAATTCCTTCCCCTCTTCATCTTTTACCTCCTCCATTTTCACTACAAACATCTGGCATCCTTTCCATTTTTCTCTTTTCAATTGCATCACAATTTTTTTTTCTAATTTTCATTTCTTGTTGAAAACATTGGATGAGAACAACATTCCCATCATCGTCAATGCATTCTACTATTTTAGAAAGAAAATCAACTCTTTCCCTATGTTGGAATAGTCATTTCATTCCTAAAATGACATCATAGGATCCTAGAGGTGCTACATAAAGGTTGACCTCCATGGAAAAAGTAGGTAGGATTAAACTAGCTTCAAACAAGAATTGCTCTACTTGAGCTGTTGACTAGTTTGCAAACCCTATTATCCATGAATTAGTCATGAAACAAGCTTTCCTAGACGTTTTATCAAGTATTCTAGGGTTCACAAAATTTTCCAGTTGCTCCTGTATCTATAATAATGAAATTAGGGTTCCAAAAAGAGTACCTATGGTTTCAATAGGAGTAACCTAATCCTTAGCTTGATGACTATCAAAAGCAACATGAATCCTTTGCTAAAAAGTCATTTTCTATGAAGGCAAAGATTTACCTCCATAAGAATTTCCTTGACTCTTCGTGGGGCATTGGTTAGCATAATGATCTCCTCCACACGTGAAACATCCTTCAGGAGGACCTCTCTTTACAAAAGATCGGTTGGTATTATCATCATTCTTTTTAGGATTAAAATCCCTGTTTCCATCCTTGGATCTATTTTTGTTAAATTTGGAACTTTTACCACAGCCCCTTTCTCTGGATTCCTAGTTTTTGTTCCTCTTTTTGAAGGTTGTTAAAGGATGACTCTAGTTAAAGTTCCTTTGAGATCTTTCTCAATACACAGAGATAGATTTGAGCTTCTATTCTTTCTTGATGACTTTCTCAAAAACTTGGTCCATGATTGTGGGTCCATGAACATCCACTTCTCCACCAATCTAAGCATTCAAGCCCACAATAAACTTCCTTATTATAAATCTCTCATCCTTCTGATATTGTGGCACATACTTTAATAACCTGATGAATTTTTCCCAATATTTAGTAACAGTCATGTCTCCTTGACATAGATTTTTAAAATCTGTCAATTTCTGGTCAACCACCTTTACCTGAATATGACCACAAATTGATCCCAAGTTAGGCTCAAGGAACTCAATCCTAATTCAATTTTCTTATTCATTCACCATGTGGATGCTTCTCCAGCTAGCTGGTATGCTCCCCATATAGCCTTAGTGATCTCAGAATAGTTTCTTATCTTGAAATATTTTTCCATCTCTATCAGCCAAGCCTCAGATGCATCTCCACTCATTGTTCCATCAAACTTAGGAGGTATCACTTTCTTCATATCTTGGGCTAACTCACTAGTAAGATGAGTTTTTTCCTCATTATGAATTTGTGAATCTTTATTATTTATTCTATGTTCACCATGAAAATCAGATTCTTCTCTTCCTTCAGATTGATGTTCTTGATTGGTTTCCCCCCCTCTAACTTCTTGTTCTAGGGATTCCAATCTTTCTTTTGTTTCATTTAAAACTGACAAAATTTGATCTAATTTTACCATGGGGTTTTTCTTAGGATTTGGACCATCTAGGTTCCCTCCTGGTTGGTTTTAAGAATGTTCCATAATAATACCACACCTAATCATTGCATAGAAATTTATCAAAAACATGTAACTTTTGATACACTATCATAAAAGTACAAGTTCATAAATGCAAAAACTCAAAAATTCATCACACAACCATTTTCTTACTTAAAAATCCAAAACTTTTACTTTATTCACTTTCTGGATCTTTACATTCTTATTCAAATATAAACTTTTTGTGATAGGAAAAGTCTACATATCACTTTCTGACAAAGGGAATTCCTCTAGTTTCTCCTCTCTGTCAGAATTGAGTAATACAAAATTAGCAGGTGGATGAACTCATGAGCACTCTTGCAACACCTCTAGACTCATAACAAGTGCATCCTAACCACACCTAAAAGGCATGTCATGATGTG
Source organism: Cunninghamia lanceolata (assembly GCA_027924645.1). NCBI lineage: Eukaryota > Viridiplantae > Streptophyta > Pinopsida > Cupressales > Cupressaceae > Cunninghamia > Cunninghamia lanceolata. The sequence goes on from BSBN01001490.1 coordinate 916,884, forward strand.
TGGATAGTTTAATAATCTTAAGAATAGTAGGGGTTGACAAACTTTTTGCCTCTTCAAGGCATTTCCTCCTTTCCAAGTGGATATGTTCAAGTGCATCATCTAGTATCTCAAAATCAATGAGCTAAGATTCCTTTGCATAACTCACTATATCTTCAATCTTTGTTTTAGGAGTTGGCTCTTTCTTAATAGTGATCTAAGGCATTTCAATAAGTTTGGTTTTCTTTGATCACTTTCTTGTTCTTCAATTTCCTGCCATTCTGGCACAAGAACAAATGTTTTAACATTAGCATATCTTGCCAATTTTGTGAAACTTCGCAATGAGCTCCAAGGTCCAAGTGCTGAACCCGGTAGCTCTGATACCATGTGTAACAGCCCAATTGGAATATTAGATTAACTCAAACATAATTAAGCAAATATTTTCACCTTTTTTTTAAAAATAAAGATAAATATCCATAATCAATATATTACATTTGTAATATCTAAGTACAATATACATGTTTCAAAATAAGACCACTTCATACACGATTAACAATTTGTACATAAATCTCAAATTGTCATATCTCTTACGACTTAAAATTTTATCAATAAAATTTATTAAAAAAACAATGTATTCTTGTTCAGAAGTCTTTGGCAGTCAACTAGGAGAGATAGAGAGAGAGAGAGAGAGAGAGAGAGAGAGAGAGAGAGAGAGAGAGAGAGAGAGAGAGAGAGAGAGAGAGAGAGAGAGAGCATCACCCTGGTGCTTTTCCTCCAACCACAGACTGGCGGTCCCCTGCTCACCTTCCTTTTGGAAGTCGCCCTCCCCTTCACGAGGGTAATAGATAATGAGAATCAACTAATTTCATATGCCATCTAAGAAATAGTGATGTGTCCTAGCTAAAGACAATCAGGTTTACAACTAAAGTCTAGCTCTAGCTATGTATGACCTGATGAGACTAGAAATGTCTCATCTAAATTTATCTCTATTTTCTCATAAAATTAACATTAAAAGTGGATTTAAATGTAGTTTTATGAACTATTAGCTTATTTAAAATAGAATATAGGATATATATCAGTTTATTTCTTAGAAGTCTATTGCAATTTAATTGCTAACATTTTCTAATGCTTATTGAAAAAAATAGAATGCAATATGTTTAAAAATGATGCAGAATTAGTCTCGAAGTATTCTAAAATCACTTTTAGAGCCAACTTTGAAAGTATTCCAGCTTGATTTCAGCCAAAGGTGTTTCAACTTATTTGGCTTAAAACCATGGATTTGATATTCTCTCAACCTTTTATTTTCTAAAAAGTTGAAGATAAATTATTTTGGGAAAATAATAAAAGTAGCAAAAATAAAACATTTTTCCCTTAAAAGGATGTGGATGTGTTGTCACTTTGTAATGAGGGAATAAATGATGTTGTTCCTTTAGAATAGGATTAGTAGATAGAATAAAAGAATTTGTTTCCTATATAGAGAGAATAAACAGATTTGTTTCCTTTAGCATAGGAGTAGGAGAGATAGATGTAGAGAATAAAGGGAATTGTTCCTTTATCATAGGAATGTGAAAGAAAAGTGTACTTATGATTTTTACTAGTTTAGGGAGTTGGGTGAAGATCTTCAATGTATAAATAAACCTCTCAACTCTAAAGAAAGGAGAGTTTTTAGTTTGGCAAATTTTTAGAATATGAAAGCTACAACAATTTTAGAAATAAATTTGTAATATTTTGTTGAAGAAATAAGATATATGGAGCATTGAGCACAAAGTTGGGTGAATGATCTTGGTCTAATTCCAAGGGAGGAGCAAGTTGCTCATTGCGAGGAAGAGTTTTGGTACTTATTTGATTGTTTGTATTATTTTAGTTTTATGCATTTCTATTTATTTTAAATGTATTAAATTAGATTTTAGTGTAAGAGCTATTTTATTTCTATATTTTTAATTCATGGAAACATGTTTTAATTTTATAGTTTTAATTTATGTAAGTGTGTTTAAATTTTGCATGTGTGATTTCATTAGATTAATTTAATTTTTTTTTGTTTTTATTAGAAAGAACTGTTTGCCAAAAATATTTAAGTTTCTAATGCATACAACCTTTAGATACCACCTTAGATTGATAAATTAAATGAAGAGGATTACAACAATCCTCGTCATTTTTGGTGCCATTGTCGGGGACCATGGTGTTATTAGGAACTTTATTTCTCAGATGTGTTTCTTTGATTTAATTTCCTTCTCTCGCTAAAAGCATTAAAAAATGAATTATTTTGTGACAACAGATAATTTATTTACTTATGTATAAGGAGCAGAAGATTAGTTTTCAATTCAGTATGCAATAGTTTAACTTTCTTTTTTCTGTAATTTCAATTTAGCATAAGCATTTCAAATTGTAGATTAGTTTTAATTTAGCATAAGCATTTCAATTCATAGATTAATTTCAGTTCCAATAATTTTCAATTCAATTTGTGTTTGTAATTTTGAAAAAATTATTTGGTAATAGCAAGTAATCTTTTCTTTATGCCATAGAGAGTAGAAGGAATCAATATATTAGATAGTTTTTATAACCGAACAGTTATGTAGATGTTTTTCTTTTTATGTCAAAAATTTATTTAAAAAAAAATTGTATGAACAAGCTCGGGGAATCTAATAGATTTTTATCTACCAAACCCCCCCCACCCCCCAAAAAAAGTAAATAGAAAAAAAAATGAAAACCTCATTGTAAATTTTCATCTCTTTTGAAAATTTGATCAAGAAGCCCAAATATTTTTGTTGCATTTCAGAATTTTTTTTTTTCAAGTTTAGAAAAAAATAGTCTGTTTGGTTGAATATTTGAAGGAGAAAAACTTTGAATTTTTAAAACCTGTTTAGATAGGAGATAGTTCTCTGAGTCTAGATTCAGATCCAAGTGGAATCATGTCATTTCGATATCAAACGAAAAAGTTATCCCCAAAAAAGTGACTGCTAGTCAAAACTGTAAAAAACTATTGTAAACATGACTGCTTTTTTTGCTAAATTTGACATAGTAAATAAAATTTTCTGAAAAATCTGTTTATAGTGATGATAGGCCTATGAATCTAGTTTCTAAAACATTTTGAATCATTTAAATTATGATATTGTATGAAAAAAATAGGGAAAAATACTATCTGTTGGTCTATCTTACTATTTAAAAAAAAAAAGAAAAAAGGGCAAACCAGTGATTATTATTTTTCAAATGTGTATTTATTGCATATTACATTGAGGATTTGTAAATCAAAATCTCTTTCTTGCATGTATTTCATTAGTTTATACTTTCCATCCATTGCATTTATTCGTTATGACATATTACTATTATGATTTTGGATGGTGCAAAGTTACTAATATTTTTGCAAGATCAACAAAAAGAAGTCAAATTCAAATTTATGCATGCTAATAGGGATGTAATCAACACTCCGAAACTCAAGTTTTTTTAAGTATCTCTAGATCTCACATTTTTTCTTACACCTCCAGAAGTTCAACATATGTTCCATAGTTTTTGAAATTATTTTCTATAGTTGCCTTTCGGAGCTACATTTCCATAGTTTACGGAGCTGTCTTTCCACTGTTGTCTCCTAGAACTATTTTGGAGTTGCCTTTTGCAGCTAATTTTTGAAACCACCCTCAAGAGCTTCTCTGTAGAGTTGCTTTCGAAAGCTACACCTTAACATGTCAGCGGAGTTATAAAAAATGTTCAAAAACATTTCAAAACAAAAAAAAAAAAATCATTAGTCTCCAGAAAATCTTCATGTATGCGTCAGAAATTGTATTGTGATTATGTAAGTTTCTCTGGAAGCACTTGTCTAATAGTGCTTTGGAAGCATTTTTAGATATTTCTCTAGAGAAACTTTGTTGTTGTTGTTTAAGTTCTAGAAACACCTTTCAATGATGTTGCGGAACCTCTTTTTGTTGCCGTTCAATTCCAAAAGCATCTTTCAACGATGCTCAAGAACTTTGATGCTCCGGAACTTTGATGCTTCAGAGCTTCAATGCTCCAAAACTTTGATGCTCTGGAACTTCGATGCTCCAAAACTTCAATGCTCCAAAATTTCTATTGTCATTCAGTTCTATACGCATCCTTTCAACGATGCTCCAGAACTTTGTTGTTGTTCATTCTGAAAGCATCCCTTCAATGATGCTCCAGACCAAAATCATCCTTTCAACAATGCTCTGAAACTTTGTTGATGTTTGTTCCAAAAATATCCTTTTAACGATGCTCCAGAACTTTGTTGTTGTTTGTTCCAAAAGCATCCTTTCAACGGTGCTCTAGAACTTTGTTGTTGTTTGTTCCAAAAGCTTCCTTTCAATGATGCTCTAGAACTTTGTTTTTGTTTGTTCCAAAAGCATCCTTTCAATGATGCTCTAAAACTTTTATTTGTTGCTATAGAGTTGTTCTGTCCTTCCAGAGTTGTCCACTATTCTGGTGCTTTTCTGTCCACTGTTCTGAAGTTCCAGAGCTGAATTGATGTAGGAGCATCCAGTGGTGTAAGGGCAATTTTGCATCACCCAAAAAGAAGTTAATTCAAAATCATTGTAGTTTTTCTCATTTCTTTCCATAATTAGTGTTTTTGGTTCCATAATATCTAGAATAATAATGTAGGACTTTCAGTTTTTCCAAAACTGCTAAAAATAGCGACTTGCCTGTTTTGGAAAGTGTACCTGCTATTTTTAGAAAGTTTGCATTTGGGTACGTAATGAAGCACAAACTTCTAGAAAGTCACATAATGGAAATATAAGACCTTTGGGGAAGGAATCAGGTAAAGATCATTTGTGAACTGAAAGATATTAAAGTTTTTGTTTTCTGAAAAGCCCCTAAAAATTTACGGAACGAGATATGAGGCACTAAAACTTCTCATAACATCTTGAAAAGTTGACAAACATCTATTTACGGATTTTTGGTGTGATAGGTCACATCGTGAGCTTTCGAGCGCTTAAAACGGTTCGTCAATTGGACACCCGGATCAAAAGTTATGCTTCTTGGAAGTTGACCTACTTTTGGAGGGAGTTGCAAATTTTGAAATTTAGCTGGAGGTCGCCAAAAAGTGCTATTTATGACTATTTTGGGAACCCTGGGTAGTCGTAGAGTTAAGGGGGCTAGTGTAGAGTCCAAAATAGGTGGGAAAACAAAAACCCTAGCTGATTTGGGGTTACAGAAGGCTGAAGATTCTAGAGTCTTGAGGTTGGGAAAGCTGTAATGTGTTGCAGCCAGTAGAGGATTCATCCTCTGATTGTAATTGAGCTTCTATAATGTAATGAGTTGCCTAGTTTAATAAAAGAAAGTTCTATTTGCTATGTTCAATATCTGTTATTTTATTTTTTGTGATTTACCTCCTTCATCAAGTGGTATCAGAGCAAGGGTTCTTGAGTGTGTAGACAAATCGCCGACCGTGAGGCAGTTTGCACCAGGACCTGTGGTTGTGGGTTTGCTACGGAGATCAAGATGCCTCCATGAAGAAATCATGTTGGGAGGAATGCTTTGACGAAAGAGGGTTTTAAAGCCCTACAAAGGCAAATCAATGCATTGCAAGAGGAGCTGCGAAGAAGGTTTGATCCGAGAACAAGAGAAGAAAGCGAAGATGAAGCTGAAGAGGAGCTATCTGAGGAAGAACAAGAAGTTGCAGGAGATCCTGCATAAGTTAGGTTGTTGAGGGTCATTGCTAAGATCAGAAAGAGGCCCAGGATCGAAGTTTCTACATATTCTGGAGATTTGAATCCAGAATAGCTTATTGATTGGATCAATGACATGGAGGAGTATTTTGAGTATGAAGATGTGGAGGACCTAGATCGGGTCAAGTTTGCAAAAAGAAAGTTGAAGGGCCACGACAGTATTTGGTGGAAGGAGGTCCAATTAGAGAGGAATAGAAGAGGAAAAGGAAAGATCACCAGATGGGATCAGATGGTGGAGAAATTGAAGAAGCAGTTCATTCTTGTGGACTATGAGATGGAGTTGTTGAAGCTGCAAGGACTAAAGTAAGGTAACAAGTTTATCAAGGAGTATACATAAGAGTTTTATAAGATTACTATCAGGACAGGCCATGCAAAGCCCAACAAAGAGAAGGTAGCCCGTTACATTAATGGGTTGAGGCCGAGTATTCAGGAGGAGCTGAGCCTAGTCAGAATGACCACCATAAAAGATGCATACCAGTTTTCCTTGAAGGTGGAAGAAAAGCTGAATAAAAGATTTGACAGCAAGCAAAGGGGAAGAGGTCAAGGCAAAAGGACTAGTGGAAGACCCTATGGGGGCTGAAATGAAGATGCAAAGAAAAGTGAAGAAGCTGGCACCAGTCAAAATCAGAGAGGTGATAATGCCTATCGTCCTCATGACTAGAACAATGGTGAACAAAGAGGAAGAGGAAGGGGCAGACCTAGGCAAGGACTTGGAAGAGGAGGTTTCAGAGGAACCTATTTCCAATGTGGAGAAGAAGGGCATCAGCATATGAGTGTCCGCAACATCAAGGAAGGACAAATAGAAGACCTGAAGGTAATGCATGAGTTGCACATGTAGATGAAGATGCACATTTTGAGCATTCTGAAGATGTTGAAAGGGGAGAAACCATAATTGTCAGAAGAACCTTGCTGAATGAGGAGAGCGAACTCAATCAGAGGAAGAGTTTATTCCACACAAGGTGCAAATGTGAAAGTAAGTGTTGTGATATTATTATTGACAGTGGAAGCACTGATAATCTTGTTTAAGAGGAGATGGTTGACAAGTTGAAGTTGACAAGAAGAAAGCATCCGCATCCATATCAGATTGCATGGTTGCAGAAGGACCATAGAGCTTTGGTCAATGAGTAGTATTTAGTGAAGTTCAAGATTGGTGACTACCATGATGAGGTGTTGTGTGATATCATATCGATGGATGCATGTCATATGCTGTTGGGGAGGCCATGGCAGTATGATATGAGTGCTGTCCATGATGGCCGTGCAAACACATATTCCCATAAGTTGAAGCCCTTGAAGGGGGTGGAAGAAAAGGTATGTAGTACTGCCATAATTTGCTTGGTAGATGGTAGAAAATTTTTGGAGGGTATGAAGCATGAGCGTCATTACTTTGCATTGATTCCTAAGATTAGTCAAGAGAAATGTGAAGATGTACCAACAGAAATTTCAGATATGTTGGAAGAGTTCCAGGACATTATCTTTGATAATGTACCAGAAGGTTTACCACCAGTAAGGAAGATAAGTCATCAAATGGATTTGATACCAGGAGCCAGTTTGCCAAACAAGGCAACCCATAGAATGACCCCTGCGGAGAATGAAGAGCTGAACAGACAAGTTCAGGAGTTATTGAGGAAGGGACTGATAAGGGAGAGCCTAAGTCCATGTCGGTACCTACAGTACTAGCACCAAAAAAGGATGGAGAATGGAGGATGTGTACAAACTCTCGAGCCATCAATAAGATAACGATCAAGTATAGATTTCCATTGCCAAGAATGGATGACATCATGGATTGTTTGAGTGGAGCCAAGTACTTCACAAAAAATTGACCTGAAGAGTGGATATCACCAGATCCGTATCAGAGAAGGAGATGAATGGAAGACAGCTTTCAAAACAAAGGAAGGTTTGTATGAATGGTTAGTCATGCCATTTGGGCTAACCAATGCACTGAGCACATTCATGTGGCTCATGAACAAGGTACTGAAAGAATTTTTGGGAAGTTTTGTTATTGTTTATTTGGATGATATTTTGATTTTCAGTAAGACTTGGGATGAGCATCTGATGCATATCAGAAGAGTTCTAGAGAAGCTGAGGGAGGAGAAGTTGTTCATTAATCTAAAGAAATGTAGTTTTGCAAAGGAGTTGGTATACCTGGGATTTGTTGTCTCAGAGGAAGGTCTTAAGGTGGACCCAGAAAAAGTAAGGGCTATCATTTAATGGCCTACGCCAAGGAGTGCAATAGAGGTACGATCTTTTCATGGTTTGGCAAGTTTTTATAGAAAGTTTATCAGGAATTTTAGTAGCATTTGTGCACCCCTAACTGAGACAATGAGAGGCGATAGAAACGAGTTTAGATGGACTAAAGGAGCAGACAAGAGCTTTGATACATTGAAACAGAAAGTCATAGAACAACCTATTTTGGCACTTCCAGATTTTAATAAGGTATTTCAGGTAGATTGTGATGCTAGTGGTAGTGGTATAGGAGCTGTTTTGAGCCAAGAAGGTAAGCCCATTGCCTATTTTAGTGAGAAGCTTAATGATGCCAAGAAAAAGTATTCTATTTATGATCAGGAGTTTTATGCAATAGTTTAGGCTTTGAAGAAATGGAGACATTATTTGTTGCCAAAGGAGTTTGTTTTATATACTGATCATTAGGCTTTACAATATCTTAATAGTCAAGGAAAGTTAAATTAAAGGCACTTAAAATGGGTTGAGTTTTTGTAGAGCTATAGTTTTGTTTTGAAGCACAGGAGTGGGAAGTCCAACAGAGTTGCAGATGCCATGAGCAGAAGGCAAAATTTGTTGACAGAAATGAAGATAGAGGTTGTTGGGTTCGATGAGCTCAAAAGTTTGTATCCTGAAGATCTAGATTTTGTAGAGGCTTGAAAAGCTTGTTTGGAACCTGTTACTTTGGACAAGACAAAATGGTTGGATTTCATTATCCAAGATGGCATGTTGTTTAGAGGAAGCCAATTGTGCATTCCAAGGAGTTCCATGAGAGAGAACTTGATTAAGGAGAAGCATAGTGGGGGATTGGCTGGACACTTTGGTCGAGATAAGACCATTCCTATTATTGGTGAAAATTATTATTGGCCACAGTTCCAACAGGATGTGAGGAAATTTGTGCAGAGTTGCAGAGTGTGTCAGATGGCAAAAGGAACAAGTCATAATACAGGGTTGTATCAACCATTATTTGTACCGGAGAAGCCATGGGATGATATTATCATGGATTTTGTTCTTGGATTACCAAGGACATAGAGAGGACATGATTCTATTTTTGTGGTGGTGGATAGATTCTCAAAAATGGCACATTTTATTCCTTGTAAGAAGATTAATGATGTTCATATTGCAGAGTTATTTTTCAGGGAAGTGGTGAGACTACATGGTCTACCAAAGAGCATAGTTTCAGACCGAGATACCAAGTTTGTTGGTTATTTCTGGAGGACATTGTGGAAGAAGTTGAAGACAGACTTGAAGTTCAGTTCTACACATCATCCATAGACTGATGGACAGACTGAAGTGGTGAATAGGAGTTTGGGCAACCTGCTACGATGCTTAGTAGGAGATAAGCCCAAGGGATGGGATTTGATTTTACCAAAGGTAGAATTTACTTACAACAATTCTGTCAATAGGAGTACTGGTAAATCACCATTCCAGATTGTATATGGGAATAGTCCAAGAAGTGCTTTAGAGTTAAGGAAGCTAGACAATGGAGAAAAGACAAGTGCCAAAGCTGAAGACTTTGTAGAACATCTGAAGAATTTTCATGAAGAGGTGAGAAAGCACATTCATAAAATAAATATTCAGTACAAGACTAAGGCAGATCAGAAAAGGAGATATAAGGAGTTCCAGGTAGGAGATGAAGTCATGGTTCACCTGAGAAAAGAAAGGTTCCCAATTGGAACATACAATAAGTTGAAAATGAAGAAATTTGAACCATGTAGAATCCTGAAGAAACATGATTCAGGAAATGCATATGAGGTAGAGTTGCCGAGTGGGATCAATAGTTCCCTTGTTTTCAACATTACCGATTTATCAGAATATCATGAAGGTGGAACAGAGGATGGACCAACAGAAGTGTAGTGGAGTATTCTGGCATCTACTTCAATAGAGGAGATAGAAGAGATCTTGGATAGCCATGTGGGAAGGAGCACTCGAAATAGGCAATACGAAGAATATCTAGTGAAATGGAAAGGAAGGCCTGTTGAAGGTTTTTCTTGGTTGTCTAAGGCAGAGGTTGACCGTTTGGGTTTTCCTCACACAAACATCTGAGACGTGACAGGGTCACTTCTCAAATTACCCTGGGTGTCTGATGCAGGAGCATCCAGTAGTGTAAGGGTAATCTTGCATCACCCAAAAAGAAGTTAATTCAAAATCATTGTATTTGTTCTCATTTCTTTCCATAATTAGTGTTTCTAGTTCCATAATATCCAGAATAATAATGTAGGACTTTCAGTTTTTCCAAAATTGCTAAACATAGCGACTTGCCTATTTTGGAAAGTGTACATGCTATTTTTAGAAAGTTTGCATTTGGGCACGTAATGAAGCAAAAAATTCCAAAAAGTCACATAATGGAAATATAAGACCTTTGGCGAAGGAATCAGGCAAAGATCATTTGTGAGCTGAAAGATATTAAAGTTTTTGTTTTCTGAAAAGCCCCTAAAAATTTACGGAATGAGATATGAGGCACTAAAACTTCTCATAACATCTCAAAAAGTTGATGGAAATCCATTTATAGATTTTTGGTGTGATAGTTCACATCGCGAGCTTTCTGACGCTTAAAACGTTTCGTTAATCGGACACCCGAATCAAAAGTTATGCTTCCCAGAAGTTGACCTACTTTTGGAGGGAGTTGCAAATTTTAAAATTTAGCTGGAGGCCGCCAAAAAGTGCTATTTATGACTATTTTGGGAACCCTGGGCAGTGGTAGAGTTAAGGGGGCCAGTGTAGAGTCCAGAATAGGTGGGAAAATAGAAACCCTAGCTGATTTGTGGTTACAGAAGGCTGAAGATTCTAGAGTCTTGAGGTTGGGAAAGCTGTAATGTGTTGTAGCCAGTAGAGGATTCATCCTCTGATTGTAATTGAGCTTCTATAATGTAATGAGTTGCCCAGTTCAATAAAAGAAAGTTCTATTTGCTGTGTTCAATATCTATTATTGTGTGTTTTGTGATTTACCTCCATCATGAATCTTTTGAAGTTTTTCTAGCTTTCCAGAAATAAACTTCTAAAGATTTTCTGAAGCAAAAATTAGAATCAAATGGCATTAAGAAAGCAAGGATAACTTTGAAATACGACCAAGGTATATTCTACTATTTTATTCTTAAATATAGCTATTAGTTTTTTTAATTACAGATAAATCCACTTTTAGGAAAGCTAATTAAAAACATAAACTACTTGCACTGATTTACTTGTTGTAGCTAAGAGATTTTTAGTAAAGGTGTTTTTTGAAGATAAAAATTGAAGTGAGAATGTGATGGCATAGAAAGAATCTAAATGCATAAAGGGAGGTGATGAAAAAAAAAGTTCTCATACCCTATCAATCTTTGTTGTGTCATGATAGTACAAGTTATTTGCAGAAAGAACTGCTCATACATATTAAAGAATCTCATCAAATTCTTTCTGGGTTTTATTCTCTTCTATCTCAACTTTCTAGAACATATTAAATTTTAAAATTTCATGGGGAATCCTGAAAGTTATGGCCATTTACGACTGACAGGTTTTTTATAAAATTCAGCTGAAGAAAGCTAAAAGGAGAGAGAATTTTTAAGAACAGCTAAATTGATAAGCTTCAGTGAGTCTTATCATGGATGAATGACATAGAATAATCAATGCATACTCCAAAGATGAAGGAAAAAAAAGAGGAGAAAAGAATTGAAAGATATAAGGGTCATCAATTATGAAAAAAAAGAGTAGTAGCTTGCAGGAGGACCTGCAAGAATTTAGGTGTGGGAGAGATGATGAGACTAGAAATGTCTCATCTAAATTCATCTCTATTTTCTCAATTAGCATTAAAAGTGGATTTAAATGTAGTTTTATGAACTATTAGCTTATTTAAAATAGAATATAGGATATATTGGTTTATTTCTTAGAAGTCTATTGCAATTTAATTGCTAATATTTTTTAATGTTTATTGAAAAAAATAGAACACAATATGTTTAAAAATGATGCAGAATTAGTCTCAAAGTATTCCAGCCTCTTTCAACCAACTTTGAAACATTCTAAAATACTTCCAAAGCCAACTTTGAAATTATTCTAGCTTGATTTCAGCCAAAGGTGTTTTAACTCATTTGGCTTAAAACCATGGATTTGATATTCTCTCAACCTTTTATTTTCTAAAAAGTTGAAGATAAATTATTTTGGGAAAATAATAAAAGTAGCAAAAATAAAACTTTTTTCCCTTAAAAGAATGTGGATGTGTTGTCACTTTGTAATGAGGGAATAAAGGATGTTGTTCCTTTAGAATAGGATTAGTAGAGAGAATAAAAGAATTTGTTTCCTATATAGAGAGAATAAAGGAATTTGTTTCCTTTAGCATAGGAGTAGGAGAGATAGGTGTAGAGAATAAAGGGAATTGTTCCTTTATCATAGAAATGTGAAAGACAAGTGTAGTTATGCTTTTCACTAGTTTAGGGAGTTGGGTGAAGATCTTTAATGTATAAATAAATTTCTCAACTCTAAAGAAATGAGAGTTTTTTATTTTGGCAAATTTTTAGAATAAGAAAGCTACAATAGTTTTAGAAATAAATTTGTAATATTTTGTTGAAGAAATAAGATATATGGAGCATTGAGCACAAAGTTGCGGGAATGGTCTTGGTCCAATTCCAAGGGAGGAGCAAGTTGCTCATCCTGAGGAAGAGGACAACATTTGGTACTTATTTGATTGTTTGTATTATTTTAGTTTTATGCATTTCTATTTATTTTAAATGTATTAAATTAGATTTTAGTGTAAGAGCTATTTTATTTCTATATTTTTAATTCATGGAAACATGTTTTAATTTTATAGTTTTAATTTATGCAAGTGTATTTAAATTTTGCATGTGTGATTTCATTAGATTAATTTAATTTTTTTCTATTTTTATTAGAAAGAACTGTTTACCAAAAATCTTTAAGTTCCTAATGCATACAACCTTTGGACACCACCCCAGATTAATAAATTAAATGAAGAGGATTACAACGATCCTCGTCATGACCCATTCTGATTGTTTAGCTTATTTGGTACACCATGAACTGACAATGCAAGCAGTGACTTTTGCATTACTTTGGCCAAAGTTTCATATATATAAATAGTTGTATGTTCACTCACTCTTTTCTTGACTTGGAGACAACATTCTTATTACTCTTATCATGTAAATAAATAATTCTTTCAAATTGCTTATACCATTTTGGTCATAAAGATATATCATAATCTTTATCTACTAGTCATTTTGACAAGTCTAAGGTGAGAAATTAGGTGACTATATAACATATATTGAGTCCCTCTTTGCATTCTTGCAATCATGGGTCTATGACATTCTGTCATCTACTCAATGCCCTATCAACCTATTCTCATGCTCATTGTATTCTCTATACAAGCAAGATTCTAACATTTAAACCATAGGGTTTTTATGATTAAGACTCTTATTTTAATCAAAGAATATAGTCGTTCGACTCATATCTGTCGAAGATAACTATAGTTTCATGTATGATCAAATTGAATACACTTCCTCTTGTATATCAAAAAGATACCATATTAATAAAGTAGTCCATATTACGACTTATCATTACCATAGTGAGTATATCCCTCATCTACCTTGTGGCTAATCTTAGCCTAAGATAGGATTAAAGGTCATTCCTTTATAAATTAAAAAAAAACTAGAATATACATAGTTTAAATTAACTCAAGAATGGCTTCTAGAAACAACACATTCTTCTTCATATACTTGAAGACAATGATCTAATGTCAAGTTTTCCTACACAATGTCTTTGACTCCAACTAGCTTCTCTTAAAGCTTTTTCAAAACACTCTATATCTTCATGGTTACCTATTGCTATGGGATGAGTATTTTGTTTCACAAAAATGACCTTCACTTAGGTCTCTATAAGTACACATTTGGCCCATAATAAAATTTCTACGACCAAACTTGGTTTTTAGCTAATAGTCAAACACTTCCTATTGACTTATTCCTTACATAGCCAGGCTCTTAATTTCCTCAGCACACTTGGCCACACTTAAGGCACAACAACTTAATGCAATTAATATTGTGGGTATAATATATAACCCATTCAACCAAGTATAGATTATACATTCGGCTAAGAATAGATATAATAGTAGGCCAAAGTAAAGATAATACAATCAGCCAAAGCATAGGTATAACAGTTAGCCAAAGTAAAGATATTGACGGCCCATAGTATAATGCATTACACGGTGAGCTCCAATATATAAGTGAGCTTTAATATGTAACACAATGGGCTTTATTATACTGTGAGCTCTATATATACATCGTGAGTTCTATAATACAAAGGTATAGTTGGAATTCAAGTATCTACCTTAATATCTTAGGCACAAGCTTAACTATTTACTTGGGAAGCTACTTTTGCTTCTCTATCAAAGAAAAGATATATAAACATCTAAGACATGGTCAAAATACTTCCAACTCAGAGGTATCAATCTATTTAATTCTTTCTAGTATAGACTGTCCAATAGGGATCGACAATTATTAGATCATACAAACAACTCATCTTTCTAAGTTATAGTGAGGTAATTCAAATAATGGTATTCCTCTATAGAGGTTATATATATCTAAACCACATTTGCAATAGCACAGAGAATCCACTTTGCAAAAATAGAAAAACAACTCAATTCTATTACTCCTAAGCTAAGTAAACTATTCGAAGGCAACATTGTTTTTAGACATTATCACAGTCTACAAATTGTAATAGACTTACCTATAAGATAGATAGTCCAACTCTTTAACCGCAATCACCTTGATGCAATCCTTTTCATTCTTCCCCTGCTCTCCATCTATTCCTTCTTTTTCCTTCCTTTCTCTCCCTTTACACAAGACCTTACTTCATACCTACTTATCCCACTCAGAAACAGTAATGAGGAACAATAATTACATCGCCCCTTGATTCTCTCTCCACTCTCATGGAAATTAGTATGCAGGGATAGTTGAGAGTATGGAGTAACAACTCCCTCTCCCACTTCCCTAGCATCTAGGGAGTGTGTCGAGGAGGATAAAAGGGAAAGACTCCAACAAGATTTAACTTGTGCAACAATATTAATAATAATAACTATGATAATATTTAATAATGATAATAAAAATAATAGTAGCTTTATAAAAAGACATAACATACTCAACTAAAAAATGTCGATATTGCATACTCTCGAACACTGATTGTGTTCATCTGAAGCACAATTATCGACGAAGAATTCTCACATATCGACTAAGATCTTAACAAAATTATTAAACATGTTTATTGTAGAGTGTAAAAACTCTACATTTTATATCAGTCGCAGTTCAAGTCCGCGGGTGTCTTTTTGTCTCTGTGCATGTTTCAAAGTCTTGCTATGCGGGATTCTTATGCTTAATGCAGAAGTTGCCAAGTGTCGAGCCCCAGTTCAAGCTGTGGTATTTATCTCTAACTATAAATTTTCTGCAGAGCATGCCACATAGCGATTATGTTTCAAAATGTTTCAAGTTTAAGAAGTGCTGCGGAGATTGCCACGTGTCATTAGTGGAGATAGTCCCTAAAAGTTTCAATGCGAGTACGGAGGCTACTGTGCATCTCTTAGATATTGCTGCGGAGTTTGCCACATGTTTGTTTCCGTATCTTATGGATGCTTAGTAAAAGAAGATGGTGGGCCACAATGTTTAAGTTTCAAGCCTGCAGAGAACGCCATGTGGTGGATGCGGTGGTAAAGTTATTTTGTTCATGACCCTTCTCCGGTGATAACTAAAAGTTTCTAAGTGACGAGGAACCCGCCAAGTGTTAGCTTCCACGGGAGTTTTAAAAGGTTTCTAATATTTCAAGAAGTGCTGTGAAGATCGCCACATATCATCTATTGTGTGCGCGGAAGATGCCACCTGTCCCTGTTTTCTCCTTTTGAAAGTTAGCGAGTGCTAAGGTTGTGGGTCCCGCTATTAATGTGTCTCATGTTTCTAATGCTAGGGGTTGCAATAGTTGTCACTTGCGAAGGCCACCCGATTATAAAGACACAGTTTTGTGAGGTGTTGTGGATAAAGACATGTAGATAGTTTAGCATGCTGTGGAACACGACAAGTGTCAGTTTCCTTTTATTTCTTAAGAGATCAAGGAGTTTCAAGTTGTGCACGCGAACACTGCCATCTGTCACAATCTTCTCAGTTTCAAGTGTGCGTGTCTTGCTAAGTGTCTGTCCCTTATAGAAGGAGGCACGCCACACATATTTTACCCCAACCAATGAGCTTGCAGAAAAGAGAATCTATTGCAGATTTGAAAGATCTTAGCCATCAGAGACTTCCAGTTAGCTTTAGTTTCGTTGGGCCATTGGGATTCGATTGTTGCAGACAATCTAGAGTTAGATCTTAGGCTATAAATTTGTAACATTTTGTAATAGATGGAGATTGATTCATACAATTTTTAGACATAGAGAATACATATAGAGATAATTTTTTGTTAGAGATTTAAGAGAGAAGTTGGAGACTTTTGTTGTGACCAGTTGATATCATTTGCCTTTATTTTGTTATTCTTGATTAGAAAGTTAATGTACCTGTGCATGTATCTGTGCCTTTTATGTTGCTAAAAAATTAATGAGAAGGACTGAGTTCTGTGCTTTGGTTGATATTTCCTGTGTCATTGCAAAGTGTCTGATTGTGAGCCTTTGATTTTATTCATTGTGTCTGTTTATGTTAATCATGCAATATCTACTCTTTAATGTAACTAAATCTTGAGGATAGTTTCACTGTGCTTAATTTGAGAGAAATACCTTTACTCAGGTGCATCGCCATAGTTAGTTTGCTTAATTGTATTTGTAGTCCTGTTAGTTTCTATCCTTTTCCTCAAAACCCATTTAAGATAGAGAAGAGCCAGCTTCTTTAAAATTTGGAGGTTGTTTCAGGTAACAAGTCCCACATTCCTAAAACTTCCCATGTTGCTGTTGGATTAGACCCACAGATTTATGCATCAACATTTATTTAATTTACACACATAGATATAACATCCAAAAGGCTTACATCATGCTTCTATCAAATGATGAAAAAGGATTTAACCTTCGTCTTGACAATGACACAACTTGACAGGAATGAACATGGTCTCTCTCTACTAAGTGTATGTGTGCGTGTGTTTCCAAATGGCATAAGGATCGTTGCATTCTCATGATCTAGCATCCTCTCCATGGAGATATTCTCTCTCATCATATCAGAGGGAAAACAACATTATTCCTGCATCCACCTCAATTACATGATGGTAGTTAGTCCATTTCATCATTTTAATCACATGTCCAATAATGACGTCATAAACAATTATTTCTTGCATATAAATTAATATAAACAAAAATTATTTCTCATCATTACTATAATCATAATATTTTCTCTGACTAACTATCTGTCTCCTTGAAAATAATGAAAATAAATACATTAGTTTAATAATGGGGCATGACAATCAGGGAGAATAGAGGTAGAAATTTTTTTTGGTAACAATTTTAAGATGTGGAAGTTGAAGATGTTGAAATGCACAAGACAACTGAGAGGGGGGGTGAATCAGTTGTCTCAAAAAATTTAATTACTTATGAATATCAACACATCAAATGTTCAATCACTATTATTAAGATTTAACCACGAAAGCATGAAACAAGAAGCTCAACACAATAACACATTCAACACATGAGACACCAGATTTTTTACGTGGAAAACCCTATAAGGGAAAAACCACGGTAGGTGTTAGCCCACAAAAATAAATATGTTATAACAATACTGAAAAATAGAGGCTCAATGTCTTAGGGGTCACTTTCCAAAATGCTCACTGCAAATGTTGGGGCTCACTGCCAAGGGGTGGTAAATTGATTTGATAGCATCTACTCCATGCTTGAGTTTAGTGCCATTGAAGCACAGTATAACTCCTCTACTCTGCTCTTCGCACCTTTTTACTTATCTTCACATTTTCACACAAGGACATGTTTTTCGCAACTTCATTACATGTTTTTATACAATTCATCAACCTTGGAATGTACATCAAGGTTGGCATTACATTCATCAACCATTGGAACAATCTCCAAGGTCGACATTACAAACATACATAGAAATAGGTCTAGACCTAAACAAAATTAGCTAAGGAAAAGATGTATGTGGATCATGTTATGCCTTAGCTAGGACTCAAATGTAATCTTCCACACCACAACACGCTTCCTCAATCTTCAATGCATCTCTACAAGTAGTGAAAATAACTAGGTCAGCCAAGACTGGTGTTAGCACTGAGTCTTCTAAGAACAGTCTTTATCCATGATCCAAATTTCTCCCTGCGGACCAATCCAAAGGTAGAAACACAATCAAGAGACATCCACAAGCACATTGTAATCACCAAGAATATCCGTACAACCTCTAAACTCTTTATCCATAAGATTCTTCAATCATGAACACTTGAACATAACTATTATCCATTGTCATATAGAAAGGATCGCTCACGGACCACCAAATCATGAACCATTGGAGTTGAAGGTACTTATCATCATTACAAACTAGATTCCAAAACTGTAGACTAAAATACTTAAATGCGGAGGAATGTGGAGCATAATACATTCTCTTTGTCACCACCAAACATACAGAAAAAATAGTTTTCACTCAAGTGAACATAACTCACTCAAATCTTCATACTGGAGGCTCAAAATTGGAACATAGCAACTTTAGACATGTCTCTAACTAACTTCCAATCCACAAACAAAGATATTCAATCTACAAGAAATGTAGAGCAATCTACTAGATTGTTCTTTTATGAACAAAGATACTCTTCAATACACTGTTTCGATTGGAAGGGCAAATTTTCTCAAAAGCACTTGGAAATTTAGTATCAGGAATACTTATTCATTATCTTAAACATCTAACTCATTAAAAACAAGCATCAAAACAAGAGCATAGTGGACACCAATGACAACACAGATATGTTGACATCAATGACAACACCGGTTAGACACATACTTGCAACAGAAGATGGAGGATCTATTAATTGATTGAGATTTGTGGGATGCTATTGATGAGAATGTTTCAAGCCCCACATATGCTACTTTGGTTGTTGCATATGATGTTATGGACCACAAAGCCAAGGGTCTAATCAGATTGTGCCTGATAGACTCTATTTTAAACAATGTCAATGAAGAGCCCTCTACAAAGAAACTATGGAAGAAACTTGGTGAGATATATCAATCAAAATCTTTAGTGAACAAGATTTTCTTGAGGAAGAAATTGTATTCCTTGAGAATAGAAGAGGGTGGATGAATCACATATCACTTGGAAGCATTCGGCTCAATTGGCATCGATTGGTGTAAAAATGGATGAGGAGGAGATATGTCAGATCCTACTTTGTTCTTTCCTTGATTCATGGGATTCTCTTGTTATGGCGATTGGGAGTACTTTTGTTGTCTTGAAAGTTGAAGATGTTGTGGGTTCTTTGCTTTCTAAAGAAATGAGGAGGAAGGTATCCATTAGTGCCAAAGAAGCCCTAAGTTTTTGTGGAAGACCCAAAGAAAAAGTCAAGAAGAGTGAGAAGTGTGACAAATCCAATTCCAAGGGGATATCCAAATCTCCAAGAAAGTTCAAAGTTATTTGTTGGAATCACGGTAAGAATAGACACTCCTGTAAGGAGTGTAAAGAAGAAAAGAAGAATAAAAAAAAGAAATTTGATTATGATCCTGAGTTCAAGAAGGAAGATGGTGATGCATTCATTGCATCTTTGGCCACTTGTGTAGGTAATGATGCATGGTTAATTGTATTAGGTGCATCTTTCCATATGATCCCTAATAGAGATTGGTTTTCTAAGTATGAAGAATTAGATGGCGGTAAGGTGTACTTGGGTGATGATTCTCATTTAAATATTGTTGGCCATAGTAAAGTTAAAATCAGATTTCTTGATGATAGAATAAAAAGGATTAATGGTGTGTTGCATATCCCTATATTAGCACGAAATTTATTATCTGTGAGCAAACTAATAGATGCTGGTGTGTAGGTAGTCTTTTCTAATTCAGGATGGAAGATGGTAAGAGGTGCTATGGTGATTGTTAGAGGTGTCAGATTTGGCACATTATATAAGCTTGATGCATGCACTACTGAGTGCAATAGTACTTCTGCAAAAAGTAAATTTGTGACTACTTTATTGGAAAAGGAGAGGGTTTCATTTTTAGTGGATGGTCGTGGCCTCTGGGTACCTAAGGATTCTCTTTCTTCTAAATCAAAATTGCCTTCAGAGAAGACTGTGTTATGGCACTAGAGATTAGGCCACATAGGAGAAAAGGGTCTAAGTACATTGAAAAATAAAAACCTTGTTGAAGGGTTGACTGATTGTAATCTTGATTTTTATTTCTGTGAGCATTACATTTATGGTAAACAAAATTGCATTTAGTTTTACTCGAGTTCTCATAAATCTTGTGGTGTATTAGATCTTATTCATTCTGATGTGTTTGGTCCTATAGATCTTTCTTCCATTGAGAAATCAACATATTATGTTTCATTTATTGATGATTATAGTAGAAGGACATGGGTATATTTTCTAAATAATAAATATGAAGTTTTTAGTCAATTTAAAGAATTTAAAGCAATGGTTGAGTTGCAGACTAGAAAGAAAATAAAATGTTTGAGGACTAACAATGGCGGTGAATTTTGCTCTAATGATTTTGATAGATTCTAAATAGATTGTGGCATTCAAAGATAAAAGATAACTCTGTATTCTCCATAGCAGAATGGAGTTGCAGAAAGAATGAACAAGACACTAAAGGAGAAGGCTAGGAGTATGCTTAGTGGTGCTGGTCTAGAACAAAGGTTTTGGGCTGAAGTTGTTGCTACTTCTTATTACCTGATTAACAGATCTCCTACATCAGTACTTGTTGATAAAATGCCTATGGAGATGTGGTCAGAGCATAAGCCTTCACTAAAAAATCTTAGAGTTTTTGGTTGCAAGACATGCACATGTGCCAAAGGAGAAGTAAACAAAGTTGGATAACAAGGCTGTGAAATATATCTTCATCGGATATAGTTATGGTGTGAAAGGATACAAACTTTGGGACCCTGTTGCACAGAAGGTAATATATAGTAGAAGTGTTATTTTTAGAGAAACTAAGCCTTCTTCTATTACATTGCATCCAAAACAAAATGAATAGAAAGATGTGATTCAACTCTCTTCTACACTTGAGAAAGTTGAATCAAAGCCCCTAGATAGACACGAAGTTGACGAGAGATCATCTAGCTCTAAATCTTCAAAAGAGGAGGAAGAATCTCCAACTCAACTTGTTCGAAGGTCTACAAGGCATAGAAAACCACCTAAAAGGTATTCACCTGAGGACTGGAGATATATTTTTTCTTTGAATACTAACATAGGTGAACCTAGATCTGTAGAAGAGGCATTAGGAATGAATGATGTAGTCTTGGAAGATTGCTATGGATGAAGGATACATGGGACCTAGTGCTATTGCCTGAAGGACAAAAACCTGTTGGTTGCAAATGGGTGTTCAAGAACAAGATTGGTTTAGATGGAGGTATTGAGAAGTACAAAGTATGGTTGGTTGTGAAAGGTTACTCTCAAGTTGAGGGTGTTGATTACAGTGATATATTTTCTCCTGTTGCAAAAATGACATCCATTAGATTCTTGCTTTCTATTGCTTCTGCTTATGATCTAGAGGTTGAGCAAATGGATGTGAAAATAGCTTTCCTTCATGGTGATTTAGAGGAAGATATTTATATGACACAGCCAAAGCACTACATGGTGAAGGGTAAAAGTAATTTGATTTGTAAATTGAAGAAATCTTTGTATGGCCTCAAACAAAGTCCTAGGATGTGGTACCAAAAATTTGATACATCTGTGTTGAGTTTGGGATTTGAGCATTCTAAATCTAATCATTGTGTTTATTATAAATCTGATGGTGATCATTTCCTATTTATTGCATTATATGTTAATGATATGTTATTTATTGGTAAAGGGAAAGGAATGATTTCGGAACTAAAGTCTCAACCTGCAGCTAAATTTGAAATGAAATATCTTGGTGTAGCTAAACACATTCTTGGGATGGAAATAAGAAGAGATAGAGTAAATAGAAAACTATGGCTTGGCCAGAGTAAGTATGTCAATTCAATTTTACAGAGGTTTAACATGCACGATTATAGACCATTATGTGTTTCTTTTACAGTTGGAATGAAGTTATCTACTTCACAATGTCCAACATCCACATCAGAGATGGAAGACATGAGAAAAGTGCCTTACTAGAGTGTATTTAGAAGTTTGATGTATGCTATGGTCTATACTAGATTAGACATTGCTCAAGTAGTGGGAGTGCTTTCCAAATATATGTCTAATCCTGGTATAGTTCATTGGGATGCAATTAAAAGAGTCTTCAGATATTTGTGGGATACCTCAGAGTATTCATTGTGTTATCATGGTAATTTGATAGCAGACATGCATTCCCTTGATATTCATGGTTATGTGGATTCAGACTGGGAAGGTGATGTTGATAGTAGACGATCCACCAATGCTTATGTATTTACTTTACTTGGTGGTGCAATTAGTTGGATGAGTAAGCAATAGGGTGTTGTTGCTTTTTCCACTACTAAAGATGAGTATATGGCAGCTACTCATGCTTGTAAAGAAGCCATTTGGCTTAAGAGATCATGTTTAGATATTAGAATAAAACAAGGTGCAGTGACAGTTTATTGTGACAGTCAGAGTGCAATTTGCCTAGCTAAGAACTCAACATTTCATGCCAGGACCAAGCACATTGATGTACATTATCATTTTGTTAGAGATATGGTCGAGGATGGAAAGGTGAAGTTAGTTAAGGTGAAACAATCTATGAATCACCCTATCCTACATATCCTTCTAGTTCTTCTGTACACTTAGAAGAAATTGATGAGATTGAAGAACCTGAACTTCACCCAAATGAATATCTAATCCTACTAAAGTCAAATTAGTACACTCTGCTTTGCCTAATCCAAGATACAAATAAAGATAGATAGAAACAACGGTATAAGATACAAACAGAGATAGACAGAAACATCGGTGGATGTTGATGGCCAAATGGCTAAGGCTTCTATAAATTAACTGAAATGTAGATTATAGATTATCTTATATGTAAATTTCTTTATGATGTTCAAGATCAATCTAAGCACAAGAACATAGCATACTTGAGACTTGCAAACCAACACTAAACATAGAAGACTCAACTAATGCCTACCATGCTTTGGAAGTGCTTATTTATAAAAAAGGAATGATCAGTCTAATAGGTAATAAGGAATCATCCCGACAATACCAGGTAAGCCGACAACTTTAAAAAGGAGGTTTACTAGACCAAAGATCTGGATGAGTAATGTTGCTCCTAAGCTTCTTAAAGCCACCAAACTAGTTCATACTGCTCATGGAAACTAAATTATTATTCTTCCTAGAAGCCTATCTACTAAATATCCATCTAATACAAGTCCCTTTGAAGATTTATTTCATTCAACTCATTCTTCATTTAGTTCTCCTTCTAGCTGAAGAAAAGCACAACTATTTGTAGAAGTTGAAGAAGACCCCATAAATTAGGGTCCATATCCCACAAGAAAAGATGAAACCAAAGAAAAGGGGAAAAGGGCTATGCATGAACACCCTTTTTGTGGAATGGTTCAGACACTTCCTTGTGCTAAAACATTATAGTGGTATAAAGAAGCTGAAGTTTCTTTATATAAAGGAGGACTTTGGCCTCCTTTAAGAGGGTCATACAAAATAGAAGATGGATCTGTTTCATTGTTTAAATATGCTTTCTAGCCTTCTAAGCCGATTGAAAAAGAGCCTGGTAATGATTAACATAGAAATTATGTTGCGCCATTCTATGACCATCTTCAAGAAAACACACATGATTTGTGTATAGATGTTTTACATATCAAAGAAGTTGTGAATACCATAGACAAAAATCTAAGAACTATAGGAAATTGTGCTGCTAGTACCCATGATTTATTATCCCAATAGAAAAAGGTTTTCCTAGATCTAGCTACCAAAGCTGGTCAGACCCTGAATAACCTACACAAAATAGGTGATGAATTCTACCCTATTATTTCTAAGTTTGATATAGTTGATACCAAGCTATAAGGTCTCTCCAAGGTCCTTGATTGGTTAGTTATAGAGGAGAAGAAACCCAAACCAAGCATCGCCCTAATACCATCCTCTTCTTTAGTCCCTCATAACAGAGTTATTCCACATTAAAAAGTCCTTAGAAGAACTGATAAACCATCTGTACTCATGATGCAAGGATCTTTTCTAGTCCAACCTTGGTACCTTAATATTGATCGCATAAGAGACCCACATCCTTATATTGAAGATTGGGTCAACACTTTCTATACTATTGGGGACATTGTCCATGTCTCTAAAGAAGGTATTGTTAAGCTAGTTGTTCAATATTTGTGGGTAATTACATATAATTGGTGGCATGCAAAATTTGATGCTGAAAAGGATGATCTAGTATACTAGAAATTTCATATAGAAACTAATACTCAAGGCATTCAAGTTCAGGTACAAGATGATCCAATTCAATGTTTCTTGAGTCTCATTATTGATGAATTTTATCTTGAACACCTTTGTAAAATAGAAAGACAAATGAAAACACTTTTAGATGTGAGATGTTGTGACCTCAGAGATTTTGAAGAATATTCTAATGGTTTTAGAGTACTCCTTTATGATATTCCCAGAGACCAAATTCCTTTTGCTAACTAAAATATTTAGGTCTTCCTTATCATCTTTATCAAAAGGTCATGACATACATGCAAACCTGAGGCATTCCCATGGCATAAGTACCCATTAGTGATCTTATTCAATTTGCCAAGGACCAAGTGTTGTCTTTCATTGATGATTGCAAGTACCAACAAAAATTTACCAAACACCAAGCCAAAAGCATTTCCCCTCTTTTTCTTGAAACACAAACATATGGCTGTAATCCTTTCTCTTCCCCAGAGCATAGAGACTATATGAAATTCTAGTTGTACAACTGACTGAAGCTAAATTACAGATTGAAGATGTTACAGATTGACTCTACTGAAAATATATCATAGGAACTATAAGTACATACAAACCTCAAGTTTTGAAAGCAGATAGTGTCTATAAGAAAAGTGCCTTATACCAAAATCCTCTGAAGAATCTAATTTCTAGATCTAGATTTAAATAATTTATTATTCCTCGCATGAAGGTTGTAGAAATTACCTTAGAATATGATCCATCTCAGACCTTTTAGACTAAAATGTTGTCTTTTTTCCCCAAAGAAGAAATATAATATATTCGTGGACACAAAGATGTCAATTTTGTCCATTTTGGTGTCATTTTAGTCTACATTGGATCATGTGTACCAGAAAATATTCAACATGTATCTTATCTTGCTCTCTGTGATAGAAGACAAGTCTAGTATGAGCATGCCTGTCAACTATCTAGTCTTTCCCAATTGATGAAAAACTTAGTCTGTTTTGCATACTATCCTAATCTGAAGTTGCTACTCATGACCAAGGATGCTCTAAAGTTAAGTATGGTTCCCTTGACTATTGGGGGGTATTCTCTTCCTTGTATGGATTAAACATGTTTGGAAAGTTTAAGTACGCTTATGTGCAAATACAAGTACTTTATTCCATGACTAATACCAACCATCCCAAGATCTTAGAAAATTTTCCTTATGTAAGGGTTCTTAATGGTGAAACCCAGTTATAGAAAGGCCATGTCAAAAGCATTCAGATTCCTATAGGATAGAAACTAGACTGGATGCGTAATGTTGCTCCTAATCTTCTTGAATCCACCAAACTAGTTCATATTGTTCATGGAAACCAAATTAGTATTCTTCCCAGAAGCCTATCTACTAAATATCCATCTAATACAAATCCCTTTGAAGATTCATTTCATTTAGCTCATTCTTCATTTAGTTTTTCTTCTAGCCAAAGAAAAGCACAACTATTTTTAGAAGTTGAAGAAGACCCCATAAATCAGGGTCTAGATCCCACAAGAAAAGATGAAACCAAAGAGAAGGTGAAAAGGGCTATGCATGAACACCCTTTTTGTGGAATGGTTCAGACACTTCCTCGTGCTGAAACATTATAGTGGTATAAAGAAGCTAAAGTTTCTTTATATAAAGGAGGAAGTTGGCCTCCTTTAATAGGGTCCTACAAAATAGAAGATGGATCTATTTCATTATTCAAATATGTTTTCCAGCCTTCTAAGCCAGATGAAAAGGAGCTTGCTAATGATTATAAACATAGAAATTATGTTGCTCGGTTCTACGACCATCTTCAAGAAAACATATATGATTTGTGTACAAATGTTTTACATATCAAAGAAGTTGTGAATACCATAGATAAAAATCTATGAACTGTAGGAAATTATGCTGCTAGCACCCATGATTTATTATCCCAACTGAAAAAGATTTTCCCAAATCTAGCTACCAAAGCTGATCAAACCCTGAATAACCTGCACAAAATAGGTGATGAAATTTCCCCTATTATTTCTAGGTTTGATATAGTTGATACCAAGCTAGAAGATCTATCCAAGGCCCTTGATTGGTTAGTTACAGAGGAGAAGAAACCCAAACCAAGCATCACCCTAATACCATCCTCTTTTTCATTCCCTCATAATAGAGTTATTCCACATAAAAAGTTCTTGGAAGAACTAATAAACCATCTGTACTCATGATGCAAGAATCTTTTCTAGTCTAGCCTTGGTACCTTAATATTGATCCGATAAGAGATCCACTTCCTTATATTGAAGCCTGGGTCAACACTTTCTATATTGTTGGAGACATTGCCCGTCTCTCTAAACAAGATATTGTTAAGCTAGTTGTTCAATATTTGTGGGGAATTACATATAATTGGTGGCATGCAAAATCTGATGCTAAAAAGGATGATCTAGTATACCAAAAATTTCATATAGAAACTAATACTCAAGGCATTCAATTTCACGTACAAGATGATCTAGTTCAATGTATTTTGAGTCTCCTTATTGATGAATTCTATCTTGAACACCTTTGTAAAATAGAAAGACAAATGAAAACACTTTTAGATATGAGATGTTGTGACCTCAAAGATTTTGAATAATATTCTGATGATTTTCAAATATTCCTTTATGATATTCCCAGAGACCAAATTCCTTTTGCTAAAATGAAATATTTAGAAGGTCTTCCTTATCATATTTATCAAAAGGTCATGACATACATGCAAACCTGAGGCATTCCCATGGCAGAAGTACCCATTAGTGATCTTATTCAATTTGCCAGGGACCAAGTGTTGTCTTTCATTGATGATTGCAAGTACCAACAAAAATTTACCAAACACCAAGCTAAACGCATTCCCCCCCTTTTTCCTAAAACACAAACATATGGTTGTAACCTTTTCTCTTCCCCAAAGCATAAAGTCTGGAAGCATTATAAAAAATGCAAGATTTCTTAACAGCGTTATTCTTTCCCCAACAAACATTCCTATGCTCCAGAACACTGCTTCCTGCATTGTCTCCAAACTCCTTGCCCTCAAAATCACAAAATTATCTGCTATATCTACAATAAGCCTGGCCATAAAGCCCTTGATTGCTCCTGCAAAAATTCTGTTGTCAAAGCTGTCTACTCTATTGACGCAACAACATGGTTGGATGTTGTCGATGAAGATGAAGATTTATACAATCAAGATAATATATATGAACCTTATATTGAAGAATATGAAGATACAAATGCAATCCAGTTAGATGAACTTGCAAAAGCTCTCCAAAACGCAGATCAAGATGACGACCTTTATGCAGAAATAAATGAAGATTATCCTACAGTCATGATGAACCGGACTACAAGAGGAATGCCTAGAACAAGAGGAGTATTCAGAGGACATTCACTAGGAAGAAACCAACCATATAGCCAACCATATAGTCGCTTCAGCCAGACTAATTACCATTTAGGTATGGATCCATCCTTTGAACAAGATGAATATTGTACTCCTTCATTTCCAAGACCCTCCTAGAATTTCTGGAGGAATTAAAGCTCACAGGAAGGAATATAAATTTGCATAGCCTAGATACACTAGTAAATTTCACAAGGATGAGATATCACAAGCCTTAGAAAGATGTTCTCTAGAAATTTTTTACCTAAATCATCAGTTCCTCCTATATTTGATGAAACGATCTATGAATCACCCTATCCTGCATATCCTTCTAGTTCTTTTGTACACTTAGAAGAAATTGATGAGATTGGAGAACCTGATATTCACCCAAATGAAATATCTGATCCTGCTAAAGTCAAATTAGTATTCTCTTCTTTTTCTGATCCCACTTCTAGATTATACCCACGCTATATAGTTTCTCTTTTAACTGGAAAATTTTCCTAGTATATCTCTGTCCTTATCAATGGAAAATAGTATGATGCCTAGGTTGATACCGGTGCCTCACTCTCCTTTTGTAAGGCCCCTATACTTAAAGAATGGGAACAACTTAATGATAAAACCACCTATACTACTATTGATGTCCAAGGTAATTCCTTCAAATGTGATAAGTATAAACAACAACAAAAAATGGTTATAGAAAGACATAATTTCCAATGTGATTTCTTTGCAATGCACCAGATGCCCGTAGATGTGTTACTTGGTGGAAATTTCATTGATCAGTATACTTCTTATGGTTGTACCACCAAAAAGTATCATGTTTACTCTCCAAGGAAGGCAGATTAGTACTCCAAGGCTGACATATGCTTCCAAAAAATGTCCTTCAGCCAAAAGTATCTAGATAGCTGAAACGCTTCTAGAACTCAAAGAAGCATTAATTTAGACAATTTTCTTAGATGATCCTCTAAAGTTTTGGGAAAAGGAGATGCCAACCATGTAGAAATCAACTTACAACTAGGAAAATCAATTAAATCAAGGAAAAGGATACCAATATCGGCACATGATTATCCAGATATGGCCCAAGCCATTTAAGTGTTGATCACAAAGAATACTGAGAGGGGGGGTGAATCAGTATTCTGTAAAACCTTTCTTTCACATAATTATTAATCCATTTACCAAATTCAATAACATGAAACCAAAACAAACATAAGAAGAGTAGCCACAAAGTCATAACACATAGACACCAGAATTTTTACGTAGAAAACCCAAAAAGGGAAAAATCATGATTAGTGTTAGCTCATAATATATTATGATATAAAAACCAAATTACATGAAGGCTCACTACCCAAGGACTCACTGTCCAAAGAAGTGCTCACTGCAATAGGCTCACTACCAAAAAGAAGAGAATAGAAGATAGAGAAGGAATAGCTCACTGCTAGGAAAAGACTACTACAAGTGCATCTATAGAATGCTGAGGTGTAATTCCATTTATGGCTCAGTATATAGATTCAAATGTCTGCCCTACATTTTCTACTCTTCTTCACATATACTCTTCTTCTGCCCTCACTATCCTTTTCTGGTCACAAGACTGCCTTAGATCACACACATATCGAATTCACACTATATTCACACCATATCATTCATCCAATGCTGAAATATATCGAGTATATATATCTGCATCAAGAATTTCCTCAAACTAGGTCAGCATGCAAAAGATAAAGCTTGTATATTCAAGTTATACCTTGTCGGTCTGTTATTGTGCCCAAACAACAATGTAGACCCAATCAATCATGCAAGACTATTCATATGAGTCTGGACCTATTCTAGAACCACTTAGATTAATGATTCCAATCATATACTTTCACCGCATATCGATCTAATGTGATTGTCAGCTTAACCCTTAAGTACACACTTGACTAATTCAACTGTCATACCACAACCTTCAATGCGGACCATATGAGACTCTGAAAAATATAGCCAACATCCATTATAGATTTCTTAGCAAACCTTTAGAACCACAAGACATAATAATCTTCTACAACAAAATGCGAATCTCAGAACTATTGTTCTGTCACAGTGAAATACTATCAAACTGGAAGCCGATACTGGAGAACTTGTAGAGTATGATTTGATGAACTTCAAGTGCTAAAAATATCAATTTAGATGCTTATGACATGTGTCTACATTGCCTTAGAGCTGTAAATCAAAATATTCAGCAATGGAGGAATGCAAACCAGATTACTCAGGTACTCTACATAGTTTTTGACTTAACTTTGTTCACCCGGACTTAGAAATTTCACCATATGACTTCCAGAGGAAATCAGGACTTGAATACTGAAACATATCATCACCAAAGGGTTGTTTAAAACATACCAAAACCGCATAGCTTGATCTTCAACTACAGAGGCATACCATTCCTATTACTGTCAATCATCCTATGTACTGTCCATACTTAGTCATTCTGACTATGTTAGTCTTCTAAACCAAGAGTTCCTTTGCCATGTCTTGTTGCCATCAATGACAACATACAATAATTTTGTCTTAATCATTAGAGCAGTGTCTCTTGCCAACAATCTCCCCCTTTGGCATTGATGGCAACACTTAGTGAAAAATGCTTATCTGCTCCCCCTTACTATATACACTCTATTTTTCTTCTTCCCTTGAGATGTTTTGGCCATTTTTCACTGAATCTTCTTCTCCCCCTTTGACATCAATGGCAAAGGTGTATGTATAAGTAGCAAAATTGTGTCAAAATTTCAAAAATGTCATACTCTGCCGCATATGTACAAGTACAATCTTTAACTCAATTAATTAGTTGTAGGAGGAAGAATATCATTATAAATGGTTTTGAGCAGAGCCGACTCTCCATCCCATCTATTCTTTGCACTTTCCAAAATTTGAATATGACCATTTATCAAAAAAACTAATTTTTCTGCTTTCTGCAAATCTGAAGGTCTATCAATTATTGCTTGTACTTTCAAGGCTTCTGCTACAAGATTAGTCATTGAATCTATTTTATGACTTATCAGCCCTCTTAGTTGTCACAATCTATTTTTAACTTCTTCCCTCTTATTCATCAGATTGCTTAAGTCATTGTGGATATCTACAACCTGTATCTCTTTGCTACTTATTGATTCAGCTACCAAATCATATGACTTAGAGATATTTAGCAATTTGAGTTCCAGACCCTTGATTTTTTCTTCTAACTCCTTAGTAACTTCTAGTCATGATAAGCAAAATTTGTATATATCATATGATTCTTTGATAGCCTTTTCTATACTTTTGATTTTATTGTCTAGCAGAATTTTATCATTGTCATCTGCTAACCTTCTCTCATTATATTATTTTCTAACCTTTATTTCTGTAGACTTTTCAAATGACTCAAAATGAGTACTTACAGAGTTTATTAGACCTTTGAGATGATTAGCTGGTGACAATGATGTATCCTTTTGGTGTGAAGGCATCAACTTCTCTAGGATGTCGGATGCTTTACCAATGAGTTCACTATCCTGTATATGTGACTTTAGCATCTCTTCATGTCCCTTTGCTTGGACAATTGAGACCAGTTTAAACTTCTGCATAGGAGACATTGAGGCCAAATTTATTGGTCCTTGTAGAAGCTCAAACTCATCCAAAACTTGTTGTTTCTCCAAAAATTCTTTGACAGAATCAACTGGAGTAGTAGCAGTGTCTCTTGTCATTTCTTCAGACACTTTTTCTTCTTGATTCTGTTCTGGTAGTTCTAGATCCATAGCCTCATGTTCATCAATACTTTGTTCTAGTGCATGGCTCTTCTCAGCTTGTTCAAGTTCTTGATCATCAACTTTGTTCTGCTCATCAGTCTTCTCCTTGTCAATTGTATCCAAACCATCAGTAGCAGGGGCTTGATCTTCTTTTTCCTTTATCCCTTCATTATTTTTATCCAACCCTTGATCCAAGTTATCCTCTGGAATAGATGTGTCATCTCCAACATTTGTTTCTTCATTATCATATATGGTTGGGAGATGAAATTCCTTTCAATACTCACAAAGTGATTTCCTCAGTCTCCTTAACTACCTTCTCAATGTCATCTGACATGAGAGTGTTCATCCTCCTCTTTGTTCTAAATTTTCCATGAAGCACTTTGGAGACTTTTGCCTTTTCTTCTGGCATGATTTTAGGACATAGCTTTATTAGTGTATGTTCTCTAAGCTCAATGTCCTTGGCCATAGCAGCTTCTTTTCTTGCAGTTATTATACTTCCCAAGCTATTTGGGAGATCAGTAATTATCTCAATGATGGCTTTATTGTGTATGTCCAAGTATTTGATGACATCAATCTCAATGATGTTTTTATCTGCATCATCATAGTCATCATATAGTTGGGCAATAGGTTTTAGATTGCCATCAACTGTAACGACCTTCAATACATCCTCTAGACTTATTGTGGCCTCTGACTCTTTAGACTTTGGTTTCTTCTCCTTTTTCCTTCTTTTGCTATCAAAGGGTTTGTCTAGCTTGCTACTGGAGGCTTTAGTTGACTTAAATTTCATTTTCTTAACTTCCTCATTTGATTCTGTTTCCTCCTCATCAACTCCTATGCTCACATGCATTCTTTTAGCTTTTGTCTTCTTTCTCTTATGACTTGTTGCAGGGGCTTCCATACTTGTAGAGGGTGTGGGACTAGAGGATACAGATGCAGATTCTACAGAGGTAGAACCTCTAGTTCTTCTTTTAGTCACTGTTGGGTTCTCTAGTTTCCTCTTAGGCTCTTCCAAAGCTTTAGCCAATTCACTTTCCTTCTTTTCTCTTGTTGCCCTATCTACTTGAGATCTTTCTCTTGCTTATGAGATTTGTTCCTTTGTAAATCCCTAACTTTGGGTATATTCTTCAGCTCTCTTCTTTGCCTTCTTCTGAATTTCTGGCATTCTCTGTTCAACATGGAATTTTGTTGACAACTCCTCATAGGTCCCAAATCTTCCTTCTTTGGGGTCCCTAGGTTTTCTTAACATGTGTTGGCCATAATTATCTAGTATTTGTCCATCTACTTCATACCCCATTGGCCTAATCCAGATTGCCCTGGGATCAATAGTGTCCATCATGCATTGATCCTTATTTACAATAAAGCATATGTCATTTTTATATTTTTCAACAATAGACTTAGGTATTATTTCCATTGATTGCATGATCTTCTGGAAGTTCTTGAAGTATCCCCATAGGGTTGTGGCCTGAGCATCATGATTTCCTATGCTATTTAAATGATTTCTAATTTTTACTACAAGTTTATCACTAGTCCAAAACAAACTCTTTATCACTGGTAACTCTTGCATAAAATATAAAAATAAACAAAGAATTAGAGTACCAAACTTGAATGGATATTTTTGCTCCTTGGTCTTCTTTAGATTTTCCATCAATTGTTGTCGGATCAACTCACAAAGATCATAGTCTGCATTCTTCTTGATAATCTCATAAGCTATGTATATAGCAGTACCATAGACAAAATTATCCCAGTTTGTGAAATAGATTTTGTAGCCTATCACCATTGATGCAAACCTTACAGCATGGTCTTCAATGTCATTAATTGTCAATGCCCTTTTGTCAAATTTAGCTCTGGTGGCTTCTGACACTATTATTTTTCACAGCCTTCAGTATAAGCACTGTACTAGTAGAAGTCAATCATGTGACCACCCTTATGGCATCTTTTGTGATCATGATTGGAGTGTTAAGCCACATAAACTCATCGTGGATTCTGCTTGGCACATATCAGATCCATTCGTCCTTCGCAAATGTCAGGAAATCTATTTACTGAGTGAATTTCTTCTCTTTCAATGCCTTATATTCTTCCTTCAGATCAAAATTATCATTGGGTAGATGTTTTAGATACAGGTCTATAAGCTAGCTCTTCCCCTGTTCTTCTAGGGCAACATGGATATAAGCCCTAACATCCTCCGCATGCATCACTCCATGTGGTATATCTGGAAAAGCACCCATTGGATCGACTTATGTTGATTTGAAGGGATGTTTCTTGAATTTCATCCGAGCTCACTCATTGATATCAACAACTTGTGGGGTTGCCATTTTTGTAAATATTTAAACAAATTCACAGTAGGGTTTTAACTGTAAATACCTTTTTATGCTAAACTAGGGTTTTCTTTTTTTGAGTCACTCTGAGTTACTTTGAATCTCTAGAAAATGTTGATATCGCTTAGAATTCTTCTTCAGTTTCTCTTAGACACTTGATAGCTTGAATACAAAGTGAATTGTTTGTCGAATAAGCTCCTTTTTAACCCTTGTTATGATAACCTAGTCATCATAAATGCTTGTTTTCCAAAAGTTGTCAAACTCTTCACTGTTGAATACAGTCGATTAGGATTGCTCTGCAATTCTCTGCATTTGAATCTTTTCTACTAGAATTTCTTTCAAAAGATCTATCATGTAAAGCTTTTCATCATATCTTCATGTTAGATCCTAGCATTGACTATCTGGCTAGGGGATTGGGATTTTCACTATAGCTCCCCCTAATCCAAAGCTTCCACTTTACTTCCTGGAGGAAGTATCTGTACCAGAAACTGGTGCAAAACCCTCCTTGACCTCAATCACGTCTTTCTTGATCTTGATCTTTCCCATCTCTTTCTTAGTTTCAACCAGATCAATTTTATTCTTTCCTTTATCTCCCCTCTACTCTATTTTCTTCTCTTCTGCATAGTAGTTTCTTTTCACATTCTTGCTTCTGCAGAATTTTGCCACATGTCCAGGTTTGTTGCAATTGTAACACATAATATTCCTTTGTCCTTGATTCCTTCTATTGATTGGATTTATCCTTGATCTGCATGGACTAGCCATATGCCCAAATCTATTGCATGCAAAGCATTTTCCATTGAAGGATTATGTGTTCCTTACATTGTTAAAACCATTCCTTATTGCACTCCTACATTCACTTGCCATGTGACTAATTCTTTTGTAATTGAAACATTGACCAGAGAAGGACAAAACATTTTGATTCATTCTACTCCTGTACTAAGTAGCCCTATGACCAAACTTATTACACTTGAAACAATAGACATTGAAAGATGGGAACCTTTGAGCATTTGTTTGTCTTACTGGAGGTCTTCTAGGTCTATATCTCTGATTTTAAATCTAGTTCCCTTTGTCTTTCTTCTTTTTAGTATTGACTTGTCCTAAATTTGAACTTTCTCCTTTTTCAAATCCCAAGCCTTGCTTGTCATATGGACTTTTCTAACTTTCAATCAACTCCTCAAGCTTTGCAAAGCTTATTTTGAATTTTTCTTTATATCTATTAGCTGCTTCCAAATCACATTTCAAAATTAACACATTTTTTCCCAATTTTTCACATTCCTTAGACTTATCCTTCACAACCTGATTCAGATATTCCTCAACTTTTATTTTTTCTTCAACTAGCCATGATAGACTGTCTATGGATTTATGTGCTTCTTTTAGTTGCTTACTTAGCTCTTTTCTTCTTTCCTGGGACTTCTTGACTTGCTCCTTTAGTTTTAGAATACAATCATCAGCTTCTTGGATATTTTCCATCAAATCTTTGATATTTGCTTCAGACTTGTCAAGATCTTCAAGAGAAGTTTGTAGTTGTTCATTGTTAACATATATACAATCACCAATTTTAATGGTACCTAGATGACTTGTTTCTGGAGAAGTGAGATATCTTTTTGTTGTCATGTGTACACCTTCCTAGATCTTCCTCAAGTTGTTAAGCTCCTTCCAAGGAACCTTGCTCTGATACCAATTGTTGATCACAAAGAATATTGAGAGGGGGGGTGAATCAGTATTTTGTAAAACCTTTCTTTCACATAATTATTAATCCTTTTACCAAATTCAATAACTTGAAAGCAAAACAAACATAAGAAGAGCAGCCACAAAGTCATAACACATAGATACCAGGATTTTTATGTGGAAAACCCAAAAAGGGAAAAACCACAGTGAGTGTTAGCTCACAATACATTATGATATCAAAACCAAATTACATGAAGGCTCACTGCCTTAGGGCTCACTGCCCAAGGACTCACTGTCCAAAGAAGTGCTCACTGCCAAAAAGAAGAGAATAGAAGATAGAGAAAGAATGACTCACTACCAGGAAAAGACTACTACAAGTGCATCTATAGAATGCTAAAGTACAGTTCCATTTATGGCTCAGTATATAGATTCAAATGTCTTCATAATGTCTGCCCTGCTTTTTCTATTCTGCTTCACATATACTCTATTCTTCTGCCCTCACTATCCTTTTCTGGTCATAAGACTGCCTTAGATCACACACACATCGAATTCAAACTATATTCACACCATATCATTCATCTAATGCTGAAATCTATCGAGTATATATATATCCACATGAAGAATTTCCTCAAACTAGGTCGACATGCAAAAGATAAAGCTTGTATATTCAAGTTATACCTTGTCAGCCTGTTATTGTGCCCAAACAACAATGCGGATCCAATCAATCATGCAAGACTATTCATATGAGTCTGGACCTATTATAGAACCACTTATATTAATGATTCCAATCATATACTTTCACCGCATATCGATCTAACGTGATTGTCAGCTTAACCCTTAACTACACACTTGACTAATTCAACAGTCATACCACAACCTTGTTGGTGTAATTAAATATTTAATTACACTTTAATAAGTTTACTTAGGGCTTATTTTAAGTCTTAGGTTAATATTAAGTCATATTAGGGTTTCATTTAACTTGCAAATGTAAAAGAAAGTTGTCACATGTAATTCTCAATCCATTTGTTATTAATTCATCCAATATTGTGTAAATTATATCTCTTTGCTTTTTTCTCTTGTGAAAGGTAAATCTTAGGTTTTGTAGGTGATCTTGGTGTTTTGAGTTAATCATAAACTCCAACATGGTATCCGAGCTCTAGATCTTCAAGCCCCTTCTTGGATCTACGAAAATTTTGAGCAAGAGATTTTGCAAGATGCATTTTTGAGCAAAACGAACCTCACCATTGTGCTCAGAAGGCCCAAAAACTCTTATTTTCATATAAGGCACTATATTTTTCTTACAGAAAATTTCTCGGTGTTTTTTTTAGGGTTTCAAAAAATTTGGTTCTGTGAAATCTGTATGACCTGTACGGAATCCGTATGGCCGTATGACGCCTCAATTTCCATGTCGTCTCAATTTTCGTGTCATTCTAAGCTGAGCTGATTTTGATTTTGGAGCTGCCTCAGTTTGTGTGCCATCTCAATTTTCATGTCGCCTTGATTTTTGTGCCATCTCAGTTTCTGTGCATAGGTACAAATAAGTTTTTTATTAATTTCTTAGTAAAAAAAGAATTTTATTTTTATTTTTGAGGGCTAGCCCCTAGGGTTTAACCCCTAGTCGCATGGGGGACCAGCCCCTAGCTTCCAGCGCCAACCCCCAAAGACTTAGCTCCTAGTCATATGAGTGACTAGTGCCCTAGCCGCCAGCCCCCAGAGACTTAGCCTCTGGTCACATGGGTGTCCAGGAGCTTCAATAGTGCTTTTTTTGGCCTCTTTGCCCTAAAGGAGCAGTTTTGGTAAATCGGGCATATCTTGAGCATACGGAGTCAGATTTTCGAAAACAAATAGGCGTTAGAAAGTTGGTTTCGAGCACAATCAATTGGTGTAGGTTTTTTTTTTCCATATTTTGCATATTGGTATAATTTATTGCTGTTTGAAGTCCAGATACAGTTTTTGGTTTATCAGCTCGTATCTTTTTGCCACAATCTCCAATTTTCATGATTCTTGTGGCATTGGAAAGGTATTAAGGAGTTCTAAACATCCATATATGAAATTCTTCCAAATTATGCCCCAAGTATTCTTTATTCAGTTTGTCAGTTTTATGGCTTATGTTTGATATTGTGGACATTTTGGCACCTGGAGAAGTTCTGTTTGTTTTGTTGGGCTTCATTTATCAACATTAATACATATTCAGATTGTTGATCTCTGATCTGATTTATTTGAGGAGATATCATGGGTTTTGCTATTCACCCTTTTGTGGTTACATTGGGTAAGGATAATTATGAGTCTTGGTGAAAGGGCATCTTGACACATCTCAGGTGGCTTAATCTTTTGCCTTATCTTTATGGACTCATACCTAAACTAGATACACCTGGGAGGAAATTTGCATGGGAAATTGTGTTGATCATATTGTAGGATTGATTAGTTCTAGTGTTGATTATGACACTATGTGTTCTATCTCACATATTGAGTGCCCATGCGCTCTTTGGACTAGCATTTGGGAGATCTATGGAGACTCACATATCTCTCCATTCCCATATGATCTTTCTATGGATTGCCACATACCCCTTGATGATGCAGATTGCATACCTTTTGATGATGATATAGTTGAGGAGCTTGCATATTTGACAGGTCTTACTAGTTTAGATGACATGGAGACTTCACTTGCTTCTTCTTCTCCTCTTATTGAGATCACATCTGTATTACATGTTGCTACTTTAGATTCTTTGCAGCAGGACATTATTAGTCTTCCAGAGATAGCTCATTGGGACACATATCTACCAGATATATCATTATTGTTTGTAGAGTCTCATCTTGCAGATTTGGAGGACCACATTGAGGACATTTGTCTTCTCTTTGATGATAGCTTCATTGGTGTTGCATCACCATCATCTACTTTAGAGATTGTTCTTCATCCTCCTATTCAATAACAGTTTTGCAGTGGATTGGAAACATTTGAGTAGTTTTTAGGAGTAGCATTATTGTCTTTGGATCATGTACAGAGTTCAGAGACATTTATCTTTCTTCCTCCATTTTCCTATCTGAAATGGGAAGACATTATGCACACATCTGTAGTTCTATTTCTTCCCAAAGGGAGGAATGTTATTCAACGTTCATGGGTCTTCATCTTTATTCTATGTTGAGCATCTTCGAGCACTGCAGGAGTCATCTTGAGGAGCTACTGCATGGTCTCTCTTCACATCTCTATTTTGGGTGGGAGCATTTCCTCACATGGGGTTTCATCCTTCTCACTTCTGGGGGGTCACCAGACCTCCTCTCTTCTTCCTCTCTTATGGGGGGGCATTCATGTTTACACTTTTGTGATGGATTCAATTCTTGGGGGGTCTTAGTGTTAGTCCTTATTCCATCACATGTTCATGTACTTCTTGTATTTTTCTCTCTTTTGGAGAGGAGTTTTCTCCCACTGGGTTTTTCTCCTTTGTCTCCACTTTATGAGAGTTTCTTGTTGTTCATGGGTACCTAACATGGCCTTATAGTCGGGACCCATTCTTGCATTAGTTGCATGCTTTTCATTTCTCCCTAAGTTGCACTTATGGGGGGTGTTGGTGTAATTAAATATTTAATTACACTTTAATAAGTTTACTTAGGGCTAATTTTTAGTCTTAGGTTAATATTAAGTCATATTAGGGTTTTATTTAACTTGCAAATATAAAAGCAAGTTGTCACATGTAATTCTCAATCCATTTTTTATTAATTCATCCAATATTATGCAAATTATATCTCTTTGTTTTTTTTTCTCTTGTGAAAGGTAAATCTTAGGTTTTGTAGGTGATCCTAGTGTTTTGAGTTAATCATCAACTCCAACAAACCTTCAATGCGGACCATATGAGACTCTGAAAAATATAGCCAACATCCATTATAGATTTCTTAGCAAACCTTCAGAACTGCAAGACATAATAATCTTCTACAACAAAATGCGGATCTCAGAACTATTGTTCTATCACAATAAAATACTATCAAACTGGAAGCCAATATTGGAGAACTTGTAGAGTATGATTTGATGAGCTTCAAGCACTACAAATCTAGATTTAGATGCTTATGACATGTGTCTAAATTGCCTTAGAACTGCAAATCAAAATATTCAACAGCAGAGGAATGCGGACCAGATTACTCAGGTACTTTGCACTGTTTCTGACTTAACTATGTTCACCCAGACTTAGACATTTCACCATATGACTTCCGAAGGAAGTCAAGACTTGAATACTGAAACATATCATCACCAAAGGGTTGTTTACAACATACCAGAACTGTATAGCTTGATCTTCAATTGCGGAGGCATACCATTCCTATTACTGTCAATCATCCTATGTGTTGTCCATAGTCATTCTAACTATGTTAGTCTTCCAGACCAAAAGTTCCTTTGCCATGTATTGTTTCCATCAATGAAAACATATAATAATTTTGTCTTAACCGTCATAGCAGTGTCTCTTGCCAACATTAAGAACTCAAGAAAGGGAAGTTTATTAAACCTTCAAAATCTCCCTTTTGTTGTTTGGCATTTATGGTTAATAAAGGTTTTGAACAAAGAAGGGCAAAGAAAAGAATGGTAGTAAATTATAGGCCATCGAATGCTATTACTTTGCCTTATCCTTATCCAATTCCCGACAAATCATATTTATTAGAAAAGGTTTCTAATTCCAAGATATTCTCACAATTTGACTATAAATCAGGATTCTATCAGATCAAAGTCAAGGAATTTAACCAATATAAAACTACCTTTAGTTGCCCCTTTGGACTTATGAATGCTCCATCGTATTTCCAAGAGCACATGGACAATATATTTAAGGGTTGTGATGATTTTCTTTGTGTTTACATAGATGATATTCTTGTTTTCAACAAAAACTTTGATGACCATAAAAGTCATCTTAAGCATTCTATAGATTAGCTTATAATGCAGGGATTATTTTGTCCCTTAATAAGATTCATAGGTGTACAAACTCATGTAGATTTTTAGGTATGATAGTCAATAATGGTGTGTTAAAAGTCTAGCCACACATCAAAGAGAAAGTCTTAGAATTCAAGCCTCCATTTGACATAAAGACTCTCCAAGCCTTTCTAGGAATTTTGAATTATGTCAACAATTTTTATCAAGAAGTAGGATTTGACCGAGAATCTCTCCAACAACACCTTAAGAAGAAAAAACTTATATGGTCTGACCAACACACTGCTGCAGTACACAAGATCCAACATAAGATAAATAATCTTCGTATTCTTTATGTTCCAAGTATTGACAAATTTATCATGTATAGAGATGCATCTGACATTGCCTGGGGAAGGTATTTAGTGTTTGTAACAAATGATAAAGAATATATTGTTGAATATGCTAGTGGCGTATTCTCAGAAAATGTTAAAAAATGGATCTCCTCAAACAAAGAAATTTTTGGGGTCATTAAATGTCTCAAAAAAATTTGTTGTAAGCTAATGCACCTTAAATATTTTATTATTAGAACAAATCGCAACAAGTTTCTCACTTTCAAAGAGAAAGATCATGGAAGAAAAGATGGACGTGGAAAATATGTCAGATGGCAAGCCTGGTTGAATCAGTATAATTATAAATCTCAACATATTGCAGGGAAAGAGAATGTTGTTGCATATTTCCTTAGTCACAATCTCCCTGGAGTTTTCATGCAAGCATCTGGATCCTCACAACCAACTCACTCTAGATTTAATATGGAAATAATTTTTGATGTTCATTTCAGATCATTAAACTAGTTAACTCAATGAGATATCTTAATGAAAGGAGTGAACCAAAGATATATTAAAATCTCTATAGCAGCAACTGACAGTCTCGAGCATATTGGTTGTATTTCTACTCTAGACTATTACAGGGATAATTATGGTCAATTCACTATTTTAAAATTAATACAGACCATACATATTTACACCTCATTAACCTAGTAGGATGACCCTTCTTCAACTGGGTTATATCCTGTGCTGCTCATCCCTCTTCACAAATCAAAGAATTCTTCAATTTTACAGGACCTGAACACAGTAATCTTGATTATATGTTCTCCTAGGACATGGTGACTGTTGTTCTCATAAATAGAAGACTTAAGTGGGAATCTTTCTTTTCACCTGATTGGTATATGACAATGATCATGGGATTGGAACATCCATCACAAATTCCAGATACATGCCATGTGGAAACCACTCAATTGGCAAGATGTGTATGAAGATACTAATTTTACTCCAAGGGTCCCTTCTCTCGACACTAGTTCAAGTGGGAGTTTTAATGGTAATAATACTTATCATCTGACATAGAATATTGTACAAGGACTATCATTGTTGGCCATTTGGGCTAATAAACCTCCTTTTTAAAGTTATCAGTTTAGCTGGTATTGTCGGGATGATTCCTTATTACCTATTAGACCAGTCATTCCTTTCTTATAAATAAGCGCTTCCAAAGCATGGTAGGTATCAGTTGAGTCTTCTATGTTTAGAGTTGGTATGCAAGTCTCAAGTATGCTTTGTTCTTGCACTTAGAGTGATCTTGAACATCAAAAAGAAATTTGCATATAAGTTATAATATGTATTTTAGTTAATAAATAGAATCTATAGCCATTTGGCCATTAGCCTCCTCTGCTATTTGCATCTATCTCTATTTGTATCAAGCTTGATGAATGTTGCAAATTCATTAGCTAAGCTTGTGAGCACAAAGAATTTTAGATGGTGTTCAAAGTTTATGGGCCTCTTGGCCCCTAGCAATTAAATCATGGTGTTGATACTCCCTTTGCTCTTGCAAGCTGTTCAACAAGTGGGAGAATGTTAGGAATGGTGTCTCAACCTTTCAAATACAAAGTGTTTTTATTCTTCCCAGTTTTGGTCTTTTTGAATACCCTTTATCTTGAAGAATGGTTTAGAACTTTCAAAGTTTCCAAAAGGGGCTAAAAATGGCAGGATTTACTATTTTTTAGTATCTCTACATTTGAGCATGGATGAACCCAAAATTTTCCCAAAAGGTGTGGAACTTCCAAGTAAACATATTGGGTGAGTTTCAACTCAAGATCATACCTGGATTGCAAGATATTAAAGTTTCCATTTTTTGAAACTCTCAGAAAAAGTTTCAAACTCAAATTTGAGGAACTTAGAGGTCCCTAAATTTCCCAAAAGTTATATTAATTGACAAAGTTGGTTATATATTCATATATATATATTCATGATCTTTCCAACACATTAAACGGTTCATCAATCAGACACCTAGATCAAAAGTTATGGCCTTTGGAAATTGGACCTCTTATTTTGGAAAATGTGAAAATGTGTTAGACACTTAAAATAGTTGTAAAGGGGAGATTTACACATGTTGGTGTTTGATTTGGCACATCACAAGGCATCTTTGATTGGAGATAATTTGGGCACCACTTTTGGGTGGTTTTGGCTCATGGTTTTGTAATTACCATTGATTGAATTTATTGTATTGTATCTCGTATATATGAGGAGCTTGAGATGGAGGTTGTGTGTAAGAGTCTTATGGATGTTGAGTTGCCTCCTTTCTCTAATTGGTTATACTCTTGCGAATGCTTGCTTTGCAAGTATATTATAATATTCTTGATTCCTAAATAATATATTGGGTGGCTTTGGAGTGTGGAGTTTTTCTCTCGAAAGGGTTTCCCCATGTAATTACTGTGTTGTGGTATGATT
The DNA here is from genome assembly GCA_027924645.1 of Cunninghamia lanceolata. Taxonomy (NCBI): domain Eukaryota; kingdom Viridiplantae; phylum Streptophyta; class Pinopsida; order Cupressales; family Cupressaceae; genus Cunninghamia; species Cunninghamia lanceolata. The sequence goes on from BSBN01001490.1 coordinate 959,921, forward strand.
GTTATTTGTATTTATTTTTGTAACTGTTGTAAAGATCTGAAAAGTTTTGCATATCTCTCCCCTCAAGATTAGTATAGGAAGTTATTCCTCTACCTTAGCTTCCTTACAACATTATCATGTCCAGGTTGCAAAATAATATGATGCGAAACATAGTCATATTTAGGACAGCTCAAGGAATATTATTTTCACTCTTAATAAGTCATTGATGCAAAAGGCATTTGGCCTCAAAGATGATGTTCGGACATCCTTGAATTTCTAGTTCCTAGCCACATAATATAAGAAGGATTGGTATATTTATAGGTCTATAAAGCTACCCAAAATTCAAGCCTAGGGAGAGGGGAGCACCACTTGTCCCTATCCCACAAGAGGAGGTTTAACCATTAAATGCACTCCAATTTGAGAGATATTTTTAGGAGGCGTGTCAGGGCTTGTGCCAAATTGTGGGAGTGGATGTGAATGATAAGAGGAGTGTATGGATGCTTGTCTTTTTTGATGATAATAAAAAATTATATGCAAACACCCTATTAGACTATAAGACTTTATTGGTAGAGCATTTGCATAATGATCAAGAGATACTCATTGAACTACACTACTTGTTTTTTCTCTCTATGGTTGGAGAATTTGATAATGGATTAGGAGTCAAGTTGCAATTTTGGATAGTGATGATTTGAATCCATTGTAATTATGGATGAGAATCACCCCCCATGCCTTATACCAAAGATTGTCTCATACCAAATATTTGGGCACTTTTCTGTAACACCTATACTAATAAGGATAGGTTTCATCAAATCAAGTTTATCAAATGGGATTAATTTTTTTCTTACATCTTTTCAAATTATGCCTAAGAGAAAATCACACCACAATTGAGGTGATTGGTTCTTGTTTCAAAGGAGCATAATTATTAAAATATATGGAGCTATAGCCCCTCCTCACATTTTGCCTCCACATGTACCTGACAAGATTTCTTACTTAGAAGAATTAAGTAAACTTAACTCATTATACTTTGAGAATTTCAAGAAGGGAAAGAAGATTGGATTCGTGCCTCAAAGTATCCTTATAGTGGGTGAATTCTAAATTTACAGCAAGGAAGGTTTTGAGAAGAATGATGAAATATTCATGTACTATATGGAGACTACAGATCATAGGTATTTTGATCCTAAGGGGTTCATTGATAAATTAAGGAGCAAAGGAAAAAGTAATTTGTATCATGTCTTCCATGAGCATAAGGATCTAATAAGAAATTGTCAATCTAAGCTGTAGATAATTGTGGTTGAAAATAGATGGGAACATATTTTCCATCTAGAAAATAAAAGGACGGAATTAGATCCTAATTATGAAGGTGCATTCCTTAAAATTTAGGATTTATTTTAAAGGATGAATAAAAGGATAGAAAATGTAGAATAAATCTCCAAGCTACCTAAAAAGCATGTGCCCCACACTACTATACTATCAAAGAGCTAGGTTGAGCCTCCTTTTTCACCTAGCCTTGTTATCACCAAAGATCACGGTTCAATAAAAATGTTACCTATTAAAGAAGCACATGAGGGATGTGATAAAATTAGCTCTCAAGAAGTGGTGGGTTAACAATAAAGTGAACTTCCTTCACCAGTGGCATCAATTGTAGGAGTGCAAGTTGAGAAATTGGTATCATCAAGACCAACCTAAAGCAGAGCCATGCCATTTGTGGATTATGATATAACTGAAGGTACTAGAGAAATGGATCCCTTGAATGAAGCAAGCATTGTGATATTCCAAGATCATGAAGAACATACTAGAAACTCCATCCCTCCTCAAACCCTACATTAATGCAAGAACTTTTCCAAGAAGTAGATATGAATGATGTGAGTAAAAAGGCCTCAATGAGTTCTTGGAAAATGATAATTTTGTAAAAAACAAAGAATTTAAGTCTTTTACATGGTCTTTAAAGATTAAGAGAAAAAAATCTTGGAAGAAAAGAAAGGGATAAGTAAGTTGCATGAGGAAGGTATTTAAGACAGTACAACAAGTTCAAATCCTTCCCCCATTTTTTATATCTCCATTGAGAGAATCAATCTTGAGCAAGGAAGATTAATGGTGAGAGAAAGTGTATGCCTCTTATTACCAAGATGGAGCACCTTAGATGCCATGGTGTTAGACACCGTTAGAAGGAGAAATGATGAAATATTTGATAACCTAGAGGAGGCTAGTAGATTTCTTAAATGGTCATCATTTGATCCACAAAATGAAGCCTTAGCTATTTAGGCAATTTCCCCTATAGATAATAAGCCAAATGTTGATTATATGCCTCCTAATTTAAAGGGTAAGCTTATTGTGAAGAGAGTTGGTGAGGTGTCTACCCCTCAATCTACATCTTTAATTATGCATACAACACAATTTAGTGAGGCTATTTCCAAAAGGCTATACAAAGAGTATGAGAGGGCCTAGACTGAAACTATGATGTTAAATAGAAACTATTAAATGAAGAATCAATGGTGAAAAAGCTTATAGAATCATTAAAAGTCCTAGAAAGAAAAGATTTACCCCCTCACGTAGTGCTCCTTAGGACAACCACTTGCTACAAAGTGAAGTAAGAAGATTGAAGGCATTGTCTAAACAAAAGGATATAAAGACCAAGCAAAGTATTAAGAATTTGGTGAATGGCATCTTCAAGGCCAAATTCTAGAATTTGATAGAAATAGCTAATGAACTTTGGGAAAGGTATGAGAGTTTAATAACTCCAACAAACAAAATGCAAAGCCTTATTCTTGAACTAAATGAGATAAATTTCAAATGGATACCTAGGGTGTTAACTATAAAGGATATCTATCAAAATGTTAGGTATTCCAAGGAGTGTCCATCAATAGGAGAGATCCATGAGGCCTACAATTTGCTACAATAAATGGTTTCCTTTATGGATAAACTGAAACTGGGCATCAAAGAGAAGATTTAGGAGTTTAAGGGCCTTGTGGATTTTGGCATACCAAATGTGGAGGATTCTAGTGGAACAAAGAGGGCTTTGTGGTGTTGGAAAGAAGACTTCTAGAATTTAGTCCCTATTTATGTCAATAGACTCATCTCTATTGAAAAACTAGATCCCATCCTCCTCATCATTCAAGTGGATAAGATTGTTTCCTTAGAAATAAAGGTGACTAGCTTTGTCAAGAACACTAAATCAATGCTAGATGCTGCTAGGTATGCCACTAGCATAAATAAATTGAGGGGTGAAGTTTAGAGTTGTGTCACACTTTAGGCCAATTAAATGGTTGGATTGAAATAGTTTTTCCCCAAAAAGTTTCAAGCAAAATAGTTTCACCTAAAACAACGTGACCCCTATGTGGCATAAAGAGTTCTGCCTGAAATTTTTTTGGTCAAATTTTTTGAATCAATATAATTTGATTTTAAGTTTGAAAAATTTATAAATTACATAGAAAGTTTTGGTTGAGAGAGTTTTAGCTGAATGATTTCTCTTTACTATTTTAATTTTATTTTCTTTTTTTCTTTTTTTTTTAAATTTTATGATTTTTTAATTTTCTGATTAGATAACATTGATAATCTAATACTCAAAGGGTCTTCATATGTCCTTGCCTACTAGAGATAGTCGATGTAGATGCACTTGTCATAACATACCAATAATGTCCTACTTGTAGTAACTACTTTATCAGGATTAAAGCACTCTTGTACAATCTTGTGATGTTTGTGTGATCTTCGTTGATAAATAAGTTGTCCTTATCCGAATGCTTACATTTCAATGGAGTACCAGCATAGCCCTTATGGTGAAGCATTGTTGCCACAACATAATGGATTTGGGAGTTAGATTTTTTGGTTTTTAGATGTGATTTTGGATTTTGATGGGGGGTATTGGATGTGAATTTAGGTGATTGTGATGTATTTGGTTTCAATGGATAGGTTGGTGATGTAGATTGGTTTGGTAGATTTTTGACTCGCCAAACTTGAGATGGTGAATTATGGAATTATTAAGTTTGGATGTGGGACTAGGATGGTGATTAGGACCAACATTTTTGTACAAATTGTAAGGTGGTGGATACCTATTATATGCAAGGTGCTCCTTTCAATTTTGATATCTTGTTGTATTTGGATATAATTTTCTTCATTTGATTTTCTTGGTCCATTTTGTTTTGGGACCTATATTGCTTTTATATGTTTTCCTTTATTTTTGACTTCATATGCTTATGATGTTTGATTTGAGATTTTTACTTTGTATACTCTATGATTTTGTTGGTCTTGATCGAGGGGTGGAAGATGTGGAGGATAATTTTTTATGGTAGAGATGGTGGAAGTGGAAGGATTGTTGGTAGAAATATTATTGACTTAGGGATATGAATGGTCCTTATCTCGATGCTCTCATTGGATGAGGTTTCCTCAGTGATCGTTGAAGTATCACTAACACCATTATATTGCTTAGATAAGTGATTTTCGATGCCTCAACCATGACTAATGTGGATTGAGATAGACTATAAGATGCCTTGCTCATGAAGGGAAATCCTTTTCCATGATAATCCATGATTTTACATATCTTGTTTGCAATAGGATATTTGTCATTTTTGAAACATGATGCTAACTCCTCGGTATGTTGTTGAGAATAATCAGAATTTTCTATTGTCTCCTCTATGAGTAAATTTGACTTGATAAAAGTGGTAGATCCTATTTGATAAGATTCATGTGCTTTCTTATTATGAATACTTGTTGCACCTTGATCATCACACATACACTTGTCTTTTGATTATTGTTCATTTTTGTCATTCCTTGATCATCTGAATGTTTGATGTGATCTATTGTGATTTTCTTATCTTCATAACATTTGAATTGATTCAGATCTTGAGACCAATATGCTCATTACAATCATGTGTGATAGGATCCAAGTTATTTATTTGATTGTCTATGTTTTCTTGGGGACTAGGTATCTCATCATGGAAAGTGATGGTTGTTGTATAATGGATAAGATTAAGTGAATTGTGGATAGGATGAATTTGAATTTCTTGATCATAGATAGGATTAACATGGATAATATGACATTGATTATGAATTGAGATGCTTTGATCTTGAGTTGGTTGAGGACTCATTTGATCTTTCTTTAGATTAAATTATTAACATAGCTCTTCAGTTTAGATGAGAGTAGAGGTTTCTTGGATAGGCTTGATAGGATTTGGATCATCGAAAACATGATTGCATAATCAATTTTGACTTGAGCTTGGTATAAGAGACTCTTGAATAGGGTTAGAAGGCATTGATTTACATGATAATGTTTCCCTTTAAACAAAGATGGGACTAGCAAACTCTTTGATGGGTTGAATAGGCATTAAATGTTGAATAGGTATTGGATTGCATGATGGTATTGGATGGATAGGAATAATTCTAGGAGACTCTTGTTCATGCTTAATAGTCTTAGGATTGACAAGATCTTCACATGATAGCACTTGATCGTGGATGGGTATGTTATTTGGCTTTTCATTGAATGGTGCTTTAATGTTCATGAGTGAAGGATGAAAGTTCATGGTAATTTTGTGATCAATAATCTCATCATTAGATCTATTGTTATCAAGATATTCATCTTGATCTACAATACTATCATCATCATTGGAAAAGTGATTTTTGACTTGATTTGGATAGAATATTTGATCTAATAAATGCATAGGACTTGCTTTGATTTTAATTTTGGACTTCACATTGGCTTCATAGATGGTTTTCAGACTAGGAGTTTTGGCATGCACGATAAAGTTCTCAAACCAAGTGTCCATGATAGAACTAATAAAGGATGACAAGGTATTTAGATGCAACCAAGATGCAATTGGATTTGGAAAGCATGCCATGAGACTTATGATTTAGAAAATAGATTCCACACAAGATAAGTGTGAATTGTGACTTGGATAAAAGATGGGATGATTTCAAACATTCTATAAAGAAGATTTAGTTGTGATCAAGGAAAAGTGGGATGTTTTGGTTTGAATGTAAGTTTAAGGTTTGGACATTCAAGAACTTATTTGCAAGATTGGTTTAAGGATTCAAGATGATTTAATCAAACAAATAAAAAACTTTGGTTTAAGTGATGGATTCAAGGATATTCACAGGTTTCACACAAGAAGACACATTAGACACATTAACATTCTAGTTTAGTCAGGTGGGTGTATCAATTTCCATGGGTCCACAAGTATGTTATCTACTAAGTTGTGGATAGCTAGGGAATGCAAGGTCATGTACCATTTATGTACCCCTTACTATGGAGGAAAAAACTTTGCCCATAGTGAGATATATCTCAACAACCTTAGAAACATGGCATTAGTAACTTCCCAAGCCTAACTAGTATCCAATGTACCACAAAAAAAGATGGCCGAGAGGCTCCTAGTCTATGCTTAAATAGGCATCTAGGGATATCATTGTTATACATGTGGTACATAAGGCTTGAGTCCATGAACAAGTGTGTTGTCTAAGGTGTGTGATAAATCACTTTGCCAAGTCCCCCAGGCTTGATGTGGGCCAAAAATAATAGCTCCACTATTGGGGTACAACTTTTCTTCTCCCCCCTTTTTATACCCCATCAGAACACGTGGTTGAGGTCATCCCCTAGGGTGATGAAATCCCTAGGAAGGCCTCCTAAAGGGAAATTAATCTAAGTAATTTTGATTTCCAAGATTGCTTTGTGGTGTAAGGAGAGAGCATACATACTTAGAACCTTGGGACAAACATAACAAAATAGAACTTAAAGAGTGCTTTTGATCTCTAAGATCACCTTTTGGTGTGATGAGAGTGCATATTCACTCTAGAAGCTCCCAAGTAGAAAAAAAAAGTAAATTCCCTTAGAAAATTAAATGTGCCTAAACTAGTGAATAAGTATTGTCTTTGACATGCGGGGCTACAGAAAATGCATTAGTAGTTTTTAAAAATTTTGTCTTTGGCATGCATTTGACTGTAGAAAAAATGTGTTGTTGCAAAATAAGAAATCCTACAAAAACCAAAGAAAGAAGTCATCACATAGAATATTTGATGTCATCAATGAATTGCTTGTGATTTTCCATAAATTTTTTAAAAAGATTCACTTAATTTTGACTTTAAATGTGAAAGTTATGACTTTGAATTTCAAAAAGAAAGGGTAAGTTCAAAAAATTATACCTCAAAACTTGGGTCAAATCCAGAAACATGGTCTTCATCACTGTGTACAAATCCAATTCAGCTTTCTAACGCCTACAAAATCTCAAAAATCTAATAAAAAATGAAAAAAAAATATGCGATTGAAAAATAGCTAATTTTGGCCTCCAAGTGCTAAGGGGGTCACTCTAAGTGGTTAACTGACTACTAGCTATTTGGAAAGCTCTGGTCACATGCATAGGTTTAGACTTGGTGGATGATGTTTTGGCAGACAACTAATGTTAATGGTGAAGTTAACCATTGGTGGTTGCATTTAATGCCACTATTTAAGTTTATTACTAGCAACTATCACTAAGACTTAGCGGCTAGGGTAAACAATGATGGATAGTGACCAATGTGGTCACATTTGATGTTTAGATTCCATGGTTTAAAGATAAAGGTCATGGTTTAGTTTGAATGTTAACATTAACAACTATGATTTAAGATTTATGTTCATGGCTTACTAAGTCATAAACAATGTCTAGTAGTTAACATAATTGCTAGTAGTTACAAAGGATGCTATTTTGAGCACTAACTGCTATGGAGTTGGGTCATGGTCACTAGGAAGTCAATGTTACAACATTTTCTAAGAATGTTAATAATGTGTGATTAACAGTGTTTAAAACCAAGGACTAACATTAAAATTCATGGCGACATTAAGAATTAATGTTAACAACTAATGTGATCGGCAGTTTAAAGTTTATAGTGATAGCTAAAGGTTTAAGTGTGGTGGTTAAGGCTAGGGCTAAGTCTAGCAGTTCTGGATAGCCTTAGTAGTTAAGGTTTACATCAAATATCATTTTCATAACCTTAATAACAAATGTCAACATGAGTTAAAACCCTAATAACAAATGTGTGTAGGGTTTAAACATTAACAAATGTTAATAATAAACAAGAACGGTTATTGATAGTAATTGGACCAATATTTAACATAATCATTGGCCAAGAAGCAGTGGATGATAACGACCAGGTAAATGATCTTGCAAACAAAGATTATACCTTGTATTTAACATCTAAAACCAGTGGATATTGTGCAGAAAACTAGTGGGTAAAACAAGAAACTATGTATGATATGAGTAAAGCTAATATCCACCAGACTACATCAAGGATAATCTTATTAACTAATGAAAAAATCATTTACACAGAAGATGAAAACTTATGGAAAATACTGTGTAGGGCATGCTACGGTCATACGGTTATATGAGGGGGCTAGACCCAAAAACTTTAAAAAAATGGAAAAAAAATTGTCACCAAAAAATCAAGTGTTATATGTTGATCTTCACCTGTTGGCCATTTCAGATGTAACAGTGAAGTTGTTTTTAGCACAAGAGGCCTCCTATGAAAGTGGACCCCCAAAAATTTTCCAGAAGTCCACTGAAAACCTATAAAAACACAACAAAAATACCTACAAAAGAAAGATTAAAAGGGACAAGGGGTTCCACTAGGCATGCCAAAAATGCGAATAGAAAAATATAAAATATGAACAAGATTTAAACCAAAATGCAAAACCTTATTTCATACTAGCTATCACCGAGCAGTTAGAGCAAGAAACCAAAATACAAATGAATAAACACAAGAGATTACCCAACTTCAATTCATGTTGCACTACAAGGGTAGATATGCTCAAATGATGAATGTGGTTGCTCAAACCAGTAGCATGACATTGCTTTAGCGGTGACTGATTAAAATGACTCATGATAAGTCAATTTATAAACTTGTAGAAAGCCTGATTAACAGTGAGGATCTGATGAGAAATTGATGGCTTAGATTAAGTTGGTTGGGTAGTTGGAGGATGTAGGGAGGAGATTAAATGATATTTTTAAATGATTTTATTGATTTTTTGGAGATGGTTATGGAATGGGTGGATGAGAATAAAAGATATTTTTAATTTTTTTGTCATTTCAGGTAGTTATGAGTGGGATTTAATTATTTAAATTGATTAAATCATGTGGGAAAGGGATTTAGGAATTAGGAAAATGATTTAGGACTTAGGGAAAATGAATTGGGATTTAGGGAAAATTAGGGATAATTAGGATAATGATGGAATTAGGACCTAATAATTGGGCTAGTTAGGATAGTTTAGCAATCAAGATGATTAAGGGCTAATTGATCAGGATTAAGGACAAAACAAGATAATCAAGATCACTAATCATGATTAGTTTATAAATTATTACGATTCGAGACAAATCATGATAGTTTAAGGAATCAGGACCTAGGTGATTTTCAAGACAAATTAATCAAAATTAGAGTAGTTTAGGGATAAACTGATCAGGACTAAGTCAATCGAGACTTGGTTCATTTTTAGGTGTCTACAATTGTAAAGAAGTTTTTGGCATTTTTCACAAGCATCATATAGAGAAGAGACAATAGAGACTTTGTACTCTAAGTTTTCAAAGAATAATAAGAATCAAGTTGAACTTTTTGCCTTTAATATTTTCTTGGGATTTATATATCATTCTTAAGTTTGGTGTGAATCTTGATCTTCCTATATTTTCTTATAAAATTAGGGTAAGTGTTTAATTGTCATAGAAAATATTTATTGAATGATGAATAAATAGGTTGGACTATGCATTTATTCAACTTGATTCATGTTCTTCATTTTATTAATCTTTTCCATTTTATTCTTTCCAAGTTAAAAACCCTAATCCTTCCAAATGTACATAACATGTACACTCTTTGTAAATATTATAAATACCCAGTTTAGGGTTTTGGTTTTCAATAAAGGAAGACTCCCCTTTGAATAGAGGAGATATATTGTCCCAAACATGTTGTAAAGTGATAAAGTACCAATAGTCTTTTGGTGACTCCATTAGGGACCAATTTTATAATATCATGTTACCCACAAAAATTTTAAGTTCTTGATGAATGCATGACTATCCAACATAACCCACAAGTTGTGTAACTTAATCTTCATTATTTGTAGACTACCTAAGAAAATATCATTTTGGAAACCTAGCTTAGGATAACCATTCCAATGTTACTAAATTTCAAAGGGTTGCAAAAATGTTAGATCAAGAAGAAGAAAGAGCTAACCTTGCAAGAAGAGAAATCCAAATTATTACCCAAAGAAATAATCCTAGATAGTTATAATAAAGGTTTAAATAATAAAACCTAGGGTTCTATCACCATCACCAACACTAGTTGAGTAATAAATGTTTTACACTATGGCTGAAAAAGATTCACAAGAGTAGCAAGAATTGTAAGAAATACTAACCATTTCTTAAATTTGTAGTAGCATTTTTATTTTTAACTTAACCCTAAAGAGAAAAGGAATATAAATAAAGTTGGCAATGCTCCTACAATTCTTAAGAAAGAGAAACAAGAAGTTTGTGTAAGTTTGAGTACGGCCTTGGTTTTATCATGAACAATCTTGCCACAATTTGTAAATTTTACAAGAATGGTCATTGTACCTTGGGGTGTATGCCTAGGCCCTTTGGCTTTAGGGGCCTAACCTTTTGAATTACCTAAAGGGTTAAGGAATAAAATTACAAGGTTTAAAAAGGATAGACAACAACACCCTAATGAACATATATTTTCCTTTCTCATTGTATTTAGTGTTTTGGGTGTGCAACATGAAGATTTGGTAGTGATGCTATTTTTTGAAACATTATGTGATGGCATAGATAATTTGTTTCACCACCTTCCACAAAGGGTCCATTACCAAATGGGTTGATATGAAGAGAAAGTTTAAATAAATATTTAGATCAATAGAAAATGAACATGTTCTCTTGGCACAACTCACACAAATGAATAAATAAATACATGAGCCCATGCAAGAATTCATTTCCAAGCTTAACAAGTTGATAAATAAACTACGTACAATTATCAAGTCAACTATAGAAAATTAAAGTGCTTCTTTACCAATGTGTAACCACTATATTTGAGTTTCTTTTTTAGAAGAAACTAAGTTATAGATCTAGAATTTACACAAACCTAGGCCATTGACATAGAAGATGATCCCATTATAGTAGAGAAAAAAGAATTTCATAAGCCCAAATTCTAGTCTTCAACCCCCATGGACTTTCTTCTCCAAAAAATGGAAATGAATGTGATTTCCATTAAGAAACAACTTTTTCAAATGAATTAGGCACTCCTTTATCAAAATGTTCCTAGAAGGAACTATGTTCTTTATAATAAATACAATTAGTTTTGGCATTGAATCAAAGGATTACCCTTGAAGAACCAAGTACATTTGCCCTAACACTAATATGGTATGTGAGTTTCACCTAAAAATGAACATTTGGTTTAACATGCCCAAAAATGAATAGGATGACACAAATTAATATTACCTATAAAACACAAGAAGGTAAGGTCTCCCTGAAATTCCAATTCAAGAACCTAATGGCAACTCTATAGTGGAGTTCCCTAAGTATGTATCTTACTATGATGACCATGACAACATAATCAAGGAATTAAATAGTTACAATTTTGTAGTTTTCACCAAGGCTCAAATTTTGGAAGAAAAAAGAAACAAATCCATTGAGGTGGAAAGGAGGTTCAAAATGTGAGAGAAAATTAACCTACACAATTTCAATAGCCAAGGTATATTCTCACTAGGAAATCTTCCCTTTGCATAGCCCATTAATAAACAAGAATTTTCTCATAATGTTCCTCTCTAAAATTCTCCAATGACCCACAAGGAAAGTCAATTTGTTCTTCAAAGAAATCCTAGTGCTAAAATTTCTACCACCTCCCAAATTCCCTCTTTTGATATTATTTACCCTTTTAACAAAACTAATTTTTAGATTTCCCAAATTGAATACTTGACGTCAAATCCTAAATAACTTTACAAGTTAGTCCAATAGATCAAAGGAGACAACACAAATTAGCCCTTGATTACTACAAACTTGTAAAGTATCCTTGATAATCCTAAGAAACTTGACTCAACCAACCTTGCTACAAGGTGTGCTATTAGTAATGAAAATATTGAACCATTCTATGTTTCTCTCTTCATTGCTAACTTCTAGTTGAACAATTACATAATTAATTCCAAAGCCTCATATAACATTCTGCCAACAAAGGTCCAACATGCATTGGGTCTATCTTGCACTAAACTTCTTAAAAAATTCTATTCAATGGAGTCTATGAAAGTGTCCCTCACTGGGAAAATAAAATATACACAAGTGGCCTTAGCTACCCATTTACAAAAGAAGGTTAAGATGATCATTCTTGATGAAGGGCTACTCCACCCAAGACTCACACACGAAACAAAAATAGAGATTCTCACCAAAAATGTGAGGAGTGAAATTTAGCAACTTTTTTTTCTTCAGTAAAATGGAGTACAAAATCCAGTATTACATGCTACAGCAACATGGGTTCTCTGCCTACTCTTGTTCCCTTTCAGCTCTTACCTGACTTTGTTGGTAAGAGACAATGTGTGGCTTTATTATTGTTGTCATTGATGGCAACAAAGTTTATCCCACACATCCGCAGCACATAATATATCTTTACCGGAAGTCAGATTGAAGAGTGTTTTGGTCCGGTGAGCAAGAATAGAGCATGCAACAAGGTCTGACAATCAGGTCTGGATCTCTCAGAGGATTTATCTTAGCAAAGTACGGACTTGAGAAAGTCAAGAGGAGTACCATGACTACTACATTCTAGAGATTGAGCCTCCGGTGATGAAGGAGTGAAAAGATATGAGCATCTAAGTGTTGGGTTCCTGACAGGCAGTGTAGACTAAGGAAGAACTAACAGGCAGAGTTTCAGACCTTATTCCGGATGAGAAATTGATGGTGATCAAGCTTCTTGAGGGATCATTCATGGTTGTCTGACATGATTGATGACTTCTATAACTATCTCCTTGATACGCATCACTTAGTAAGCACAAATTCAGCTGACAGACCAGAGTTTGGGAAAATCTTGAGTATTCCAGATGTTGACTAGAAAGCTGTTGAAATCCTTGGTGCGGATATATATACCAGATGGATTTTGATGTGAAGGTGTATGGGTGGAGAGATAGTGTGTGAGCAAAAGCAGAGATAAGTGTGGAAGCAGCAATACTGGTCTGGTATGTGATAAAACAACAGCACCAAAAATAGAGGAAGAATGAAGTGTAGTAGATCAATATATTGAGCCTAACCGGAACTGAACCTCAACATATGTGGATGCTTCTCTTTAGTTCAATTACCTAGTTACATTCTATATACCTTGTAGATAGTGAGTCTCTTGTAGGCAGTGAGCCTCTTGTGAGCAATGTGCTCGGGCGTGAGCCCTAATTGGCAAGTGCCATTTTGTACTTCTCATTCTTTTAACAGAGAATACAATCTTGGGTTAGTCACCCTGTGGTTTTTCCCTTAACAAGGTTTTCCACATAAAAATCCTTGTGTTATGTGTGTTGATTTCATTTCTTCTCTCATGTTCATTTATGCTTATATGTTTTGATACTGCACTATTGTTAAAGAAGAAAAGAAAGTTAAGATATCTAAGATAACTGATTCACCCCCCCTCTCAGTTATCTATCTTGTTTCCAACAATTGGTATCAGAGCTAAGTTCCTCCAAACAGAGCCTAACAGCTTGAGGAAGATCTGGGAATCTCAATGGATATGTATGGTATGAGGGAACAACTTCAGTCTGCCCTAGATGATATTGAACAATCTCACTCTGAAGTCAATAACCTGAGGGAAAGACTCAAACAAGCTGATGACTTCATAAATGAACTAAAAGAAAAATTGAGTATCTCTGTGAAAAAAAGAAAGTAACTTCTTCAACAATTAGCCAGTCAAAGTGAAGCCAATGATACTAATGAAGATATGAATGAGAAAAACAAGTTATGTGAGAAGCCATCGAAGGAGGTCATTATGGCAAGACATGAAATGGAATCAGGGGTTATGAAATTCACCCAAGAAATTGAAGAGAAAAGAAAAATTGAAGATAATCTAAAACAATCTCTCAAGGAGAAGTCAGAAGACTACCACAAAATGGATAGAATAATCAGACATCTAGAATCTGATCTTGAAGAAGCTAGAGATAATGAAGAACAACTTGAAAGTCAGATAGACACTCTTAAAAGGGATCTTCAAACAACAAATGAATACAAAGAAAAATTTAAGATAAGCTCTGCTCAACTTGAAGTTCTTCTTGAAAGCCAAAAGAGGGTAGATGACAAGCATGGCTTGGGATATGAGAAAGGTGAAAGCTTCGGATCCGGTCAGAAGAACTCTGGATCAGGAAATCTAAGGTACAAGCCTAGAAGACCTTCGGTAAGACAACCAAATGCTCAAAGATATCCATCCTTCAATGGATACTACTACAATTGCAATAACTTTAGTCATAAAGCAAATCAGTGCAGAAGAAGAATGAATCAAACTAATTCATCCTTCTCTGGATAGAGTTTTAATTGCAAAAGGTATGGTCACAAATCTCATGAATGCAGAAATATGCAAATAAACAATTCATTCAATAGTAGATGCTTTGCATGCAATAGAATGGGACATATGGCTAATCAATGCAAATCAAGAGGATATCAGTCAAATATGCAAAGAAATATAGCTTGCTACAATTGCAATAGATCTGGTCATATTGCCAAATTCTATAGGAGTAAGAATCACGATAAAAGGGGTCCAGTGCATCATAATCAAAATCAAGACAAAGGAAAAGGAAAAGTGAATGCGGATGAAGTTCAAAGGGAGATGAACAAGATTTGGGTGAAGAGAAGTACAAAAAATGTTGGGGATGGATCCGCACCAGAATCTGGTGCTAATATTCCTTTTGGAAACTAAATAGATGAGCTTTGGCTCAGGGGGAGTCTCAAAGGAAAATAAATTCCCCCAGCTAGTCAATTGGTGCCTAAAATTGGCACATGGAAAGTTGTAGATTAAAGGGTTCTCAGAGAAACATCTAAATAACCCTTGGTAAAAATATGAAAGATCTACAAGGAGTTTGAAAAGGTTAATCATCCAAGATTAATCTGGTTTGACAGTCATCCAACAAAAGTAGGATTTTCACAGTTAGATCCAGTATGATTCAAAATTGAAATATTTGGATCTACGGATAGATGGAATGACTGGAGAAAGGGAGATACATTGTCAATTATCACCAAGAATAATTCTAAGTGCATCACAGTGATTTAGAAGGATCTCTCTTAGAACAAGGGTACTGGAATGACTTAAGGTGTGCATTTATTGCAATAAGAAATTAGGGTTTGCGCAGAGATATAAGGGTTCTTTTATTCATTATTTGCACATTTGCACTTGAGAAGAAGAAAGAAAAGGCTCTATAAACAAGATTGCTTCAACCCTCTCAAAGATCAATCACAAAATCTGACTCAACCAGCGATCTCTTCGGCTCATATCATGAACCCTAGAAGCGTAAAAAGGTATTTCCATTCTTGAATATCTCTCTCTAAATCTTTTGCAAGATGGCTACTCCAAATGTTGTTAAGATCACTGATAGCCACGCCCTAAGTTCAAGAAACATCCTTACAAATCCCTAGAAGTTAATCCCTTAGGCACATTCTCTAGCATTCCGCATGGGGTTCTACATGTAGAAGATGTTAGGGTATACATACACGCCAATATTGAGGAATTTGGGGAATCCAAACTGATGGATATCCATCACAAGCAATTAATAGATGAAACATTTGAACTTAAACCTCAATACAAGGCCATCCGGGATAAGCATTTTGGACATTGCATCCACTTTCCTTGTTTTGCAGAGGATGAATGGGTCTGGTATGTTCTGAGCAGAATACATGACAACTTCATGTGGCTGATGAGGCCATTTAAGATCACAAAATATGCCATTAGGGCGGTAACCATATTGCACTCATCTGGTGGGTTGCCTTCTCTCAAATTAGTCAAAAACCTAACTGTGAGCGAGGCTACTGGATCAAAATTTGATAAAAGACCAATGACAATAGAAGATATTACTGATCTGGCTATCAAATTTGCCTCTATGATAATTAGCTACAAAATATATCATTCTACCAGGGAAAATTCTGTATTCAGAACTGTAATATACACTGCATATCAGATGCTAAGGGAAAATACAGACTATGATCTATGTGAGCTTCTCCTGAGCCAATTGTTAGAAAACCTACAAAAGATCAAAAAGGACAAGAAGAACTCATTCAAGTATGGTGGGCTAATACTATGTTTATTCTTTTACTATATGAATGAGCTACTAGGATCAAGTGGTTGGGTATGGCAAAATGATAGACCAGTTGCCATACAAATCAGAGATTATATGTATGGGCTTGGTGATGCCAAGGCACAAAGTACAGCACCCTGGAGATACTTCAAAAACTTCCAAGGCACGATGCAGGCTAGAGAGGGAATCCCCCAATCTCTAGTTGAAAAATACAAGAATATAGTGTGCTTCATGGTAGACACTGATCAATGCCTAATGGAGGCAATGGAACCCAGAATAGTCTGGATCATGCCAATGGGCTATGAGGTAGATGAGAAAATTCTAGAGCTACATGTTCAACACCTGCTAAGTCAACCAAAGGACCCTGAGGCAGAAAGGTTTGGAACCTTTCAAGAATTAAGTGTGAAAATACATGTTGAATTGAGACAACCAGAGATAAAAAGGAAAGTGAGAAGGGAAGTGGAGAAAATTACCAAGAAATATGGCATATCAAAGGAGGTAGTTGATGCCAACAAAGAGAAGGTAGAAAGAGCAGAGAAAGAAAGACAAGAAGCAGAAAAGAAAGTGTTCTGGTGCAAGCCCCCTCCCGAACTAGATCCTCAAAGAGCTCTATACCTGCCACTTCTAAGAGCCCAAAATCCTCAAAACTGGAAGCAAAGACATCTGGAGAAGGAGAAAAGAGAACAAAGACAAAGGCCACAAGGTCATACACAAGCCAAAAGGATGATGAAGAGATAGAGACTGATGAGGAGATTAAGAAAATGAAGAAGAAAAGGAAAAATTCCAGGAAATCCTCTACCGGTGAAAACAAGGAAGTAGAAGCAGAAGAATTTGTTGAAAGGCCTACTCTTTCTATTGATGATGTCTTCAAGACAGTCACTATAGATGGGAATTTGCAACCCATAATAGAATTTTATGATGAGTATAATGACACTAACAAAATAATTTTGGAGGAAGCCACAGTCAAGTATTTGAATATCTATAATAAAGCATTCATTGAAATCATCTCACTAATTCCCAAAAGCCTAGAGCAAGTACTTGAAATGAGAAAAGAAAATGCTAAGGCAATGGACCTTGAGATTCGGGAACAGATAGCTATTCAGCTCTATCCTTCCATCACTCCAAAATAAATGAACATGATCTTTAAAGATTGCAAGGATGAGTTCTGGAGAAAAGCCAAAATGAACAAGCTTATGCTTAGAGAGATTGAAGACATCCTCCAGAATACATATAAAAGATTCAATCTTCCCATTATAGAGGACATAAGTGATGAACCTTCTGCCATGGATGTTAAAGGATTAAGTGCATCAAAGGAAGATTCTACTGAGAAAATTACAGAAGAGTCAAAGGAGATAGGTGAGGAGAAAACTAAGGACTTGGATTCCTCTGTTCTAGAAGAGGAAGTCCATGAAGAAGTAAACATCTCTCTTCCGGATCCCCCAGCAGATTCTAGAACTAAAGGAGAAGCAAGAAAAGAGGAGAAATCAAGTCAAGAAGAGGAGAACAAGGGAAGAGAAGAAGAATAAATAGAGAAGATCTCTGATGACGGCTCAAAGGCTGCAAAAGGAAAGAAGTCTCCAGCAAGAGACACTACAGAAGAAGTAAATAATTTCTTGACCAAGGAATTAATGGAGATAGATGAACCAGAACTATTTTATGGACCACTCAATTTTGACTGCCTCTCTCCGGTCCAGACAATGAAGGTAGCATCTTTTGCTCAAGCTAAAGCAAAAGAAAAGCTTCTGAAGTCTCACATGGAAGACTGTGAGCTAATAGAGATTGCATCCGGTGTGCTAGAGAAAATCATGCCATCCTTCCAAAAGGATCTTTCGGCCTCCTCATCTGGTAATCTGAAATCTCTTGTTAATTCTATTAACACACATTTTGATTCTTTAGAGAAATCAGCAGAAGAGAAAGTCTGGAAAGAGTTTTTGGGTAACAGATTCTCTGAAGTACAGGGGCTCATAGCAAATGATAGGAGAAATCTGAATATTGGAATAAAGAGCCTAGAAAATGCTCTTAAAGATGGTGGAGAATTATACAAATTTTGTTTATCTTGGTCCATAGTGACAGCAGACATTGCAAAGAAGGTGCAAGAACAAGAGGGTAAACTATCAAGTTTATCCCAGAGTTTTGATCCTCTCATCTCATCCATAATGAATCAAGAGTGCTAGGATATTGCCACTATAAATGAGATAAAGAGGCTTGAGAAGGAAAAGAAGAATAGAATAAGCAAAATGAGTGAACTAAGAGGGATAATTATCCCTAAGTTAGAGTCAATGCATGAGGCCCTAACTGATGCTCAGACTACAGCCCGAACCAGTGATCCGGCAGACTTAAAGAGGGCAGAAGCTTTTGCATTTTTGTTAAGTGGTCACATCTCAATTTTGGATAGAATGAAGCAGAGTTGGGCAACATGATTTGTCCAACTGAAAACAACTTTTGCGGATATACTTAAGTATATGTAAGTATAACTTGTATATATACTTATGTGGCTATGTATAGGTTACTTTTTACAAATTTGGTGTGCAGATTTCACCTTTTGCCATTGATGTCAAAGGGGGAGTGAGACACAGTGAAAAATGTGGAATCTAACTAAGGGGGAGCTCTGGTAAAAAGTGTACATAAGATAGAGCATCAGCCAAGGGGGAGTGTGCTATGATAATCATTTTTCACTAAGTGTTGCCATCAATACCAAAGGGGGAGATTGTTGGCAAGAGACACTGTGTGGCTTCATTACTATTGTCATTTATGGCAACAAATTTTATCCCACACATCCGCAACACATAATAGGTCTTTACCAAAAGTCAGATTGAAGAGTGTTTTGGTCCAGTGAGCAAGAACAGAGCATGCAGCAAGGTCTGACAATCAGGTCCAGATCTCTCAGAGGATGTATCTCAGCAAAGTACAGACTTGAGGAAGTCAAGAGGAGTACCATGATTACTACATTCTAGAGATTGAGTCTCTGGTGATGAAAGAGTGAAAAGATATGAGCATCTAAGTGTTGGGTTCCTGATAGGCAGTGTAGACTAAGGAAGAACTAACCGACAGAGTATCAAACCTTAATCCGGATGAAAAATTGATGGTGATCAAGCTTCTTGAGGGATCATTCATGGTTGGCGATATGATTGATGACTTCTATAACTATCTCCTTAATATGCATCACTTAGTAAGCATGGATTCAGCTGACAGACTAGAGTTTGAGAAAATCTTGAGTATTCCGGATGCCGACTAGAAAGATGTTGAAATCCTTGGTGTGGATATATATACCAGATGGATTTTGATGCAAAGGTGTGTGGGTGGAGAGATAGTGTGTGAGTAAAGGTAGAGATAAGTGTGGAAGCAGCAATACAGGTCCGATATGTGACAGAACAGTAGCACCAAAAATAGAGGAAGAATGAAGTGTAGTAGATCAGTATATTGAGCCTAACCGAAACTGAATCTCAGCATATGTGGATGCTTCTCTTTAGTTCAATTACCTGGTTACATTCTATAGACCTTGTAGACAGTGAGTCTCTTGTAGGCAGTGAGCCTCTTGTGAGCAGTGTGCTTGGGCAGTGAGCCCTAATTGGCAAGTGACATTTTTTACTTCTTATTCTTTTAACAGAGAATACAATCTTGGGTTAGTCACCCTGTGGTTTTTCCCTTAACAGGGTTTTCCACGTAAAAATCCTTGTGTTATGTGTGTTGATTTCATTTCTGCTCTCATGTTCATTTATGCTTATATGTTTTGATACTGCACTATTGTTAAAGAAGAAAAGAAAGTTAAGATATCTAAGATAACTAATTCACCCCCCCTCTCAGTTATCTGCCTTGTTTCCAACAGACTTGGTTTGGATCACTTCCCTATTGTTATGTCTACTAACAAGATAGGAAGGAGAAAAAGGTTCCCATTCAGGTTTGAAAAGATGTGGATTTGCCACCCAGAGTTGAAGGACAAAATCAGAGAATGGTGGGATATCTTTGTGGATGGCTTAGCCATGTACAAATTGTCTAAAAAGCTTCACAATATTAAGTTCAAGGTGCAGAAATGGAATAAATCCTCCTTTAGGAAATTTTTTAAGGAAAAGGATAGTATTAAGTCTGATCTGGACAAGGTCCAAAGTGAGATTCAGAAAATAGGAATGTGTCCAAATACCAGGGAGAAAGAAATTGATCTTCTCAATGCTCTCCACAGGATCATCTCCAAGGAAGAAGATTTTTGGAAACAGAGATCAAGAGCTATGTGGCTTAAATGTGGAGACTGTAACACTAAATTCTTTCATATGACGACTATGAAGAATCAGGCTACCAACAGGATTAAGGAGATTTCCTCTAACGGATGGGATGTCTTGAAGGAAAAAGAGATTCAAAATGAGGTGGTGGTTTTTTTCTCTAACTTGTTGAGCTCTGAGGGCCCTCTCAATCAAATTATGGAAAATCAAATGTTGGAGGTTATCCCTAAGGTGGTGAATGAAGGGGATAATAAGATGATGAATAAGATCCCCTCAAAAGAAGAGATCACAGTGGTGGTCTTCTATTTTGAAGGTAACAAGGCCTCAGTCCTAGATGACTTCCCCCATTTTTTCTTCCAAACTTTCTGGGACATAGTGGCTAAAGATGTTTGTGATGCTACAAAGGAATTCTTTGGGAGTAGAAGTTTGTTTAAAGAGTTCAACTCCACCTTTCTTGTTCTCATTCCTAAGAAGAATGGGGCTAAGTCTTTTGTTGATTTTAGGTCAATCATCTTATGTAACTCCTTTTATAAGATCATTTTGAAGGTTTTGGCTGTTAGGCTTCAGGTTCTCCTTCCTGATATTATTTTTGTTCAGCAGAGCAGTTTTGTGTTGGGAAGACAGATTCTTGATTCTATTATATTTGTGTAGGAAAACATCCACTCTTTGGGTGTTAACAAGAAGGAGGATTTTCTTCTGAAGCTTGATCTCATGAAAGCCTATGATAGGGTGGATTGGACCTTTTTAATTAAAGTGCTGGACATGTTTGGATTCAATAAGAAGGTCCTCAATCTCATTTGGTAGCTTGTCTCTTCTCCTAAGTTCTCGATTTTGATTAATGTCTCCCCTTCGGGGTTCTTCAAAAGCTCCAAGGGTTTGAGGCAAGGAGATCCCATCTCTCCCTTCCTCTTTGTGGTGATGGTGGAGGTGATTGGGAGGAACATCTAGAAATCTTTGGTCAATGGTCAGCTTAAGGGGTTAAGCCCATCTTCCTTATGCCCTTCTTGTTCTCATCAATAATTCATGGATGATACCATCATTTTGGGAGAATCTTCTTTTAAGGAAGCTAAAACTTTGAAGCTTATTCTACTTAACTATGAGCTAGCATATGGTCAGAAAATTAGCCTTCCTAAAGGTTCAATCCTCTCCCTTAATTCTCCCAATGTGAGATAGTAGAAGATTGCTCATATTCTTCAGTGTAGAGTTGATAGCTTTCCCACGGTCTATTTGGGGATGCCTCTCTTCGATAAAAGGATTCTAGAGTATTTTGTTGGCAAGAGACACTGTGTGGCTTTGTTATTGTTGTCATTGATAGCAACAAAGTCTATCCCACACATCCGCAAAGCTCAATATGACTATATCGGAAGTAAGATTGAAGAATGTTTTGGTCCGGTGAACAAGAACAAAACATGCAACAAGGTTAGACAATCAGGTCCAGATCTCTCAAAGGTTGTATCTCAGCAAAGTACAGACTTGGGGAAGTCAAGAGGAGTACCATGACTACTACATTCCAGAGATTGAGCCTCCAGTTATGAAAGAATAAAAAGATATGAGCATCTAAGTGTTGGGTTGCTGACAGGCAGAGTAGACTAAGGAAGAACTAATTGGCAGAGCATCAGACTTTAATCTGGATGAGAAATTGATAATGATCAAGCTCCTTGAGGGATCATTCATGATTGGCCGACATGATTGATGACTTCCATGTTTATATTTTTGATATGCATCATTTATTAAGCATGGATCCAGCCAATAGACCAGTATTTACTAAATATCTTGAGTATTTCGGTTGCTTACTAGAAAGATGTTGAAATCCTTGGTGCGGATATATATACCAGGTGGATTTTGGTATGAAGGGGTGTTGCGTATGGTATAGTGTGTGAAAAGGAGAAGAGAGAAGTGTGGAAGCAGTAATACAAGTCTGGTATGTGACAGAATAGGAGCACTAAAATAGAGGAAGAATGAAGTGCAGTAGATCAATGTATTGAGCCTAACTGGAACTGAATCTCAGCATATGTGGATGCCTCTCTTCAGTTAAAACATTTGGTTACATTCTATATCCTTGTAGACAATGAGTCTCTTGTAGGTAGTGTGCTCAGGCATTGAGCCCTAATTGGCAAGTGTCATTTTGTACTTCTTATTCTTTTAACAGAGAATACAATCTTGGGTTAGTCACCCCATGGTTTTTCCCTTAACAGGGTTTTCCACATAAAAATCCTTGTGTTATGTGTGTTGATTTCGTTTTTGCTCTCATGATTATGTATGTTTATGTGTTTCGATGTTGCACTAATTGATAAAGAAGAAAAGAAAGTTAAATATTTAATATAACTGATTCACCCCCCCTCTCAGTTATCTACCTTGTTTCCAAAAATTGGTATCAGAGCTAAGTTCCTCCAAACAAAGCTTAACAACTTGAGGAAGACCTAGGAAATGGATATGTATGGTATGAGGGAACAACTTTAGTCTGCCCTAGATGATCTTGAATAATCTCACTCTGAAGTCAATAACCTAAGGGAAAGACTCAAACAAGCAAATGATTTCATAAATGAACTAAAAGAAAAACTAAGTATCTCTATGAAAAAGAGAAAGGAACTACTTCAACAATTAGCAAGTCAAAGTGAAGCCAATGATACTAATGAAGATCTGAATGAGAAAAACAAGTTATGTGAGAAGCTATAAAAAAAGGTCATTATGGTAAGACATGAAATGGAATCAGGGGTTATGAAATTCACCCAAGAAATTGAAGAGAAAAGAAAAGTTGAAGATAATCTAAAACAATCTCTCAATGAGAAGTCAGAAGATTGCCACAAAATGGATAGAATAATCAGGCATCTAGAATCTGATATTGAAGAAGCTAGAGATAATGAACAACTTGAGAATCAGATAGACACTCTTGAAAGGGATCTTCAAACAGTAAATGAATACAAAGAGAAATTCAAGATAAGCTCTGCTCAACTTGAAGTTCTTCTTGAAAGCCAAAAGAGGGTAGATGACAAGCATGGCTTGGGATATGAAAAAGGTGAAAGTTCTGGATCTAGTCAGAAGAACTTTGGATCAGGAAATCCAAGGAACAGGCCTAGAAGACCTCCGGCAAGGCAACCAAATGCTCAAAGATATCCATCCTTCAATGGATACTGCTACAATTGCAACAACTTCAGTCATAAAGCAACTCAGTGCAAAAAAAGAATAAATCAGAATAATTCATCCTTCTCTGGACAGTGTTTCAATTGCAAAAGGTATGGTCACAAATCTCATGAATGCAGAAATATGCAAATAAACAATTCATTCAATGGTAGATGCTTTGCATGCAATAAAATGGGACATATGGCTAATCAATGCGGATCAAGAGGATATCAGCCAAATATGCAAAGAAATGTTATTTGCTACAACTGTAATAGATTTGGTCATATTGCTAAATTATGTAGAAGTAAGAATCAGGATAAAAAGGGTCCGGTGCATCATAATCAAAATCAAGACAAAGGAAAAGGAAAAGTGAACACAGATGAAGTTCAAAGGGAGATGAACAAGATTTGGGTGAAGAGAAGTATAGAAAATGTTAGGGATGGATCTGCACTAGAATCCGGTGCTGATATTCCTTCCAGAAACTAAATAGATGAGCTCTAGCTCAGGGGGAGTCACAAAGGAAAATGAATTCCCCCAGCTGGTCAATCGGTCCCTGAAATTGGTACATGGAAAGTTACAAATTAAAGGGTTCTTAGGGAAATATCTAAATAACCCTCAGTAAAAATATGAAAGATCCACAAGGAGTTTTGAAGAGGTTAATCATCCAAGACTAATCTGTTTTGATAGTCACCTGGTAAAACCAGGATTTTCCCAGTTAGATCCAGTATGATTCAAAATTGAAATATCTTGATCTGCGGATAAATGGAATGATTGGAGAAAGGGAGATACATTGTCAATTATCACCAAGAATAACTCTAAATACATCTCAGTGATCCAAAAGGATCTCTCTTAGAACAAGGTCAGAACAAGGGAACTGGAATGACTTAAGGTGTGCATTTATTGCAATATGAAATTAGGGTTTGTGCAGAAATATAAGGGTTCTTTTATTCATCATTTGCACATTTGCATTCGAGAAGAAGAAATAAAGAGCTCTGCAAACAAGATTGCTTCAATCTTCTCAAAGATCAACTTCAGAATCCAATTCAACCAGTGATCTTTTCTGACTCATATCATGAACCCTAGAAGCATAAAAAGGTATTTCTGTTCTTGAATATCTGTCTCTGAATCTTTTGCAAGATGGCTACTCCAAATGTTGTTAAGATCACTGATAGGCCGTGCCCTAAGTTCAAGAAACATCCTTACAAATCCCTAGAAGTTGATCCCTTAGGCACCTTCTCTAGTATTTTGCATGGGGTTCTGCACGTAGAAGATGTTAGGGTATACATACATGCCAATATTGAGGAATTTGGGGAATCCAAGCTGATGGATATCTATCACAAGCAATTAATAGATGAAACATTTGAACTTAAACCTCAATACAAGGCCATCAGTGATAAGCATTTTAGACTTTGCATCCACTTCCCCTGTTTTGCAAAAGATGAATGGGTCCGGTATGTTCTTAGCAGAATACATGAAAATTTCTTGTGGTTGTTGAAGCCCTTCAAAATAACAAAGGATGCAATTAGGGCAGTAACTAGTTTGTACTCATTTGGTGGGTTGCCTGCTCTTAAATCGGTCAAGAACCAAACAGTAAGGGAGGCTATCGGATCAAAGTTTGACAAAAGGGCAATGACAATAAAAGATATCACAGATCCAGATATCAAATTTGCCTCTATGATAATTGGCTATTAAATATATCACTCCAGCAGGGAAAACTCTGTATCCGAAACTGTAATTTATACTGCATATCAGATGCTAAGGGAAAATGCAGACTATGATCTATGTGAGCTTCTTCTAAGCCAATTGTTAGAAAACTTGCAAAAGATAAAGAAGGATAAGAACTCATTTAAGTATGGTGGCCTAATACTATGTCTCTTCTTTTACTATATGAATGAGCTACCTGGATCCAATGGTTGGGTATGGTAAAATGACATACCGGTTGCCATACAAATCAGAGATTATATGTATGGGCTTGGTGATACCAAGGCTCAAAGTACAACACTCTAGGGATACTTCAAAAACTTCCAAAGTATGATGCAGGCTAGAGAAAGAATTCCCCAATCTCTAGTTGAAAAATACAAGGATATAGTGTGTTTCATGGTAGACACTGATCAATGCCTAATGGAGGCAGTAGAGCCCAGAACAGTCTGGATTATGTAAATGGGCTATGAGTTAGATGAGAAAATCTTGGAACTACGTGTCCAACACCTGCTGAGTCAGCCTAAGGACCCTAAGGCAGAAAGGTTTGGAACCTTTCAAGAATTGAGTGTGAAAATTCATGTTGAACAAAGACAACCAGAGATGAAAAGAAAAGTTAGAAGGGAAGTAGAGGAAGTTTCCAAAAGATATGGCATTTCAAAAGAGGCAGTTGATGCAAACAGAGAAAAATTAGAAAGAGCTGAGAAGCCAAGAAGCAGAAAAAGAAAGTAATCCGGTACAAGCCCCCTCCCAGACCAGATCCTCCAAGAGCTCTGCACCTGCCACCTCTAAGAGCTCAAAATCCTCAAAACCAGAAGCCAAGACATCTAGAAAGGGAGAGAAGAGAACAAAGACAAAGGCCACAAGGTCATACATAAGCCAAAAGTATAATGAAGAAACAGAGACCGATGATGAAGTTAAGAAAATGAGGAAGAAGAAGAAAACATTAGGTGAATCCTCTATCGGAGCAAACAAAGAAGAAGAGGCAGAAGAATTTGTTGAAAGGCCTACTCTTTCTATTGATGATGTCATCAAATCAGTCACTGTGGATGGAAATCTGCAACCAATGACTGAATTTTATGATGAATATAGTGAAGCTGACCAGAAGATCTTGCAAGATGCTACAGTCAGGTATCTAAACATCTATAATAAAGCATTCATTGAAATCATTTCTCTAATTCCCAAAAGTCTAGAAAAGGAACTTGAACTAAGAAAGGAGAATGCTAAGGAAAAGGACCTTGAGATCCAGGAACAAATTGCAATTCAACTCTATCCTTCCATTACTTCAAAACAAATGACGATGATCTTCAAGGACTGCAAGGATGAGTTCCGGAGCAAAGCAAGAATGAACAAACTTATGCTCGGAGAGACTGATCAGGTGGCAAAAGAGACTGAAGACATCCTACGGAATGCATTTAAAAGATTCAATCTTCTTGTTATAGAGGACATAGATGATGAACTTTCTGCCATGGATGACGAAGGACTAAGTCCATCAAAAGAAGAATCTACTAAGAAAAATGCAAAAGAGCCAAAGGAGATAAGTGAGGAGGGGACTAAGGACTTGGATTCCTCTGTTCTGGAAGAGGAAGTCCATGAAGAAGTAAAGATTTCTCTTCCAGATCCCCCAGAAGACTCCGGAACTGAAGGAGAAGAAAGAAAAGAAGAGAAAATTAGTCAAGAAGAAGAGGTAAAGGGAAGAGAAGAAGATCAAACAGAGAAGATCCCAGATGACAGCTCTGAAGTGGGAAAAGGAAAGAAGACTCTATCTCTGGAAAGAGACACTGCTGAGGTAGCAAAGAGCTTCTTGAACAAAGAAATGTTAGAGATAGATGAACCGGAATTATTTCAAGGACCACTCAATTTTGACTCCCTCTCTCCAGTCTAGACAATGAAGGTAGCATCTTTTGCTCAAGATAAAGCAAAAGAAAAGCTTCTGAAGTCTCACATGGAAGACTGTGAGATGATAGAGATTGCATCCGGTGTGCTAGAGAAAATCATGCCATCCTTCCAAAAGGATCTTTAAGCCTCTTCATCCGGTAATCTGATATCTCTTGTTAATTCTGTTAGCACACATTTTGATTGTTTGGAGAAATCAGCAGAAGAGAAAGTTCAGAAAGAGTTTTTAGGTAAGAGATTCTCTGAAGTACAAGGACTCATAGCAAATGATAGGAGAAATCTGGATATTGGGATAAAGAGCCTAGAAAATGCTCTTAAAGATGGCAGAGAATTATTAAAATTTTGTTTATCTTGGTCCACAATGACAGCAGACATTGCAAAGAAGGTGGAAGAACAAGAGAGTAAACTGTCAAGTTTATCTCAGAATTTTGATCCTCTCACCTCATCCATAATGAATCAAGAGTGCTAGGCTATTGCCACTATAAATGAGATAAAGAGGCTTGAGAAGGAGAAGAAGAATAGAATAAGCAGAATGAGTGAACTAAGAGGGATAATTATCCCTAAGTTAGAGGCAATGCATGAGGCCCTAACTGATGCTCAAACTTCAGCCTGGACCAGTGATCTGGCAGACTTAAGAAGGGTAGAAGCCTTTGCATTTTTGTTAAGTGGTCACATCTCAATTTTGGATAGGATGAAGCAAAGTTGGGCAACAAAATTTGTCCATTTGAAAACCACTTTTGCAGATATACTTAAGTAAATGTAAGTATAACATGTATATATACTTATGCAGCTATGTATAGATTGATTTTTGCAAATTTTGGTGTGTGGATTTCATCCTTTGCCATTTATGTCAAAGGGGGAGTGAGGAGTAGTGAAAAATGTGGAATACAACTAAGGGGGAGCTCCGGTAAAAATGTACATAAGATAGAGCATCAACCAAGGGGGAGTTTGTTATGACACATAGTCATTTTTCACTAAGTGTTGCCATCAATGCCAAAGGGGGAGATTGTTGGCAAGAGACATTGTGTGGCTTCGTTATTGTTGTCATTGATGGAAACAAAGTCTATCCCACACATCTGCAAAGCTCAATATGACTATACCGGAAGTAAGATTGAAGAATGTTTTGGTCCAGTGAACAAGAATGGAGCATGCAGTAAGGTCTGACAATCAGGTCCGGATCTCTCAGAGGTTGTATCTCAGCAAAGTATAGACTTGGAGAAGTCAAGAGGAGTACCATGACTACTACATTCTAGAGATTGAGCCTCCGGTGATGAAAGAATAAAAAGATATGAGCATCTAAGTGTTGGGTTGCTGACAGGTAGAGTAGACTAAGGAAGAACTAACCGACAAAGCATCAGACTTTAATCCGGATGAGAAATTGATGATGATCAAGCTTCTTGAGGGATGATTCATGATTGGCCGACATGATTGATGACTTCTATGTCTATATTTTTGATACGCATCATATATTAAGCATGGATTCAGCTGACAGACTAGTATTTAGTAAATATCTTGAGTATTCCGGTTGCCGACTAGAAATATGTTGAAATCCTTGGTGTGGATATATATACTAGATGGATTTTGGTATGAAAGGGTGTTGTGTATGGTATAGTATATGAAAAGGAGCAGAGAGAAGTGTAGAAGCAGCAATACAAGTCTGGTATGTGACAGAACAATAGCACTAAAACAGAGGAAGAATGAAGTGCAGTAGATCAGTGTATTGAGCCTAATCGGAACTAAATCTCAGCATATGTGGATGCCTCTCTTCAGTTCAAACATCTGGTTACATTCTATATCCTTGTAGACAGTGAGTCTCTTGTAGGCAGTGTGCTTGAGTCGTGAGCCCTAATTGGCAAGTGTAATTTTGTACTTCTTATTCTTTTAACAGAGAATACAATCTTGGGTTAGTCACCCCGTGGTTTTTCCCTTAACAGGGTTTTCCACGTAAAAATCCTTGTGTTATGTGTGTCGATTTCTTTTCTGCTCTCATGATTATGTATGTTTATATGTTTTGATGCTGCACTAATTGATAAAGAAGAAAAGAAAGTTAAATATTTAAGATAACTGATTCACCCCCCCTCTTAGTTATCTACCTTGTTTCCAACATCTTTTTGGTTGGGTATGCTGGATAGAATCCAGTCCAAACTAGCTGGATGGAAAGGAGTTGTTTTAAGCCAGGTGGGTAAAATCCAATTGATTAAAGCTACTCTCCAAAACATGCCTGTCTATTCCATGTCTTTTTTAAAAATTCCCTCTAAGTTTAGAGAGAAGATTGAACAAATCCAAAAAAGGTTCTTGTGGTCTGGAACTGGGGAAAGGAGAGAATTCTTTTGATTACATGGGACCTGGTGTGCAAACCTAAGATGATGGGTGGCCTTGGTTTAAGGAAGCTTAAAGAATTTAATTATGCTCTCTTAGTTGGGATTGCTTGGCGCCTCATGACTGATAAGAAAGAATGGATAGACATTGTTAAGAATAAATACCTTGTAGGCTACAACAACTTCAGGGAGGCCTTGGAGAGCAATGACTTGCCAGATGGTTCTGAAATATGGAGGAACATAACTCATTCGAGATGCATTATTAAGAAAGGTTTGAAATGGAAGATTGGGGATGGGATGATGGTCAACTTCTGGGGGTATTTGTGGTTTGGCAATTTCCCTCTCAGTCAGTAGGATTGGGAAAGCCCCTACAAGGAGGTTTGCTCTAGAAGTTTTGGTAGAAGGGTGGCTAATTATATTGTTGATGACAGGTGGAAGAATTTATTGGAGGTGGATTCGCAGATGGGTGACTTTCAAGATAGGTTAATTTTTTTTCATATCTGCTCCTTCCCTAAGGAGGACCAACTCATTTGGCAAGAGACCTCTTTTGGTGAGTACTATGTTGCTTCAAGCTTTAAAGGGTTGCTTCTTCCCTAGGGGGATCCTCCCTTCTGGGCCAAGCTCTGGGATTCTAAGCTTATCCCCAAGATTAACATCTTCTTTTGGATGCTTGTTCAGAATAAAGTGCTAACCATTGATAATCTTTGTAAAAGGAGATTTTTGATTCCCAATAGATGTCCCTTATGCCTTAAGGATTCGGAAGACTCTTTCCACCTGCTTCTTAGGTGCCCCTTCTCTATGGAAGTTTGGGGAAAGATTCTTTCTCTGTGGAACCTCAGATGGATCTTCCCTAATTATTTTAGGGATTTGGTTACTTAATGGCTATGCTCTGTAAAAAATCCATCCCTTAAATTTATTTGGTCTTTACTGATCCCTCATATCACTTGGAACCTCTAGGAGAAGCAGAATAATAGAATTTTTAGGGAGGTTAGTGTGGATTTAGATGGCTTGTTTTTCAAGGTGATTAGATGTATTAAGGAGAACTTCTCTGTTCAGATCGATGATCAACTTTCCTAAGGGACCAAGTTAGGGGTCTCTCCTTTGGAGTTGGATATATCTAAGAACTGGAACCTCCCTGGTGATATTTCTATCCATTTTAAAAAATGAAGCAACCTAGAGGTGAGGTAATGTGGAAACTTCCTCCAAGGGCATGGATCAAAATTAATTGTGACAAGGCAATGAAGGGGAATCCTAGAGTTGTTGGTAGTGGGGGAGTGATGAGAGATGATTCTGGTAGGTTTTTGACAATTGTGGTACTCCCTCTGGGTACCCAGACAAACCATTATGCCGAAGCTATGGCGGCCTACCCTATTATTAAATCAGCCCATTCCAAGGGCTTTAAAAAGGTTTGGATTGAAGGTGACTCCAATAACATTGTTAATTGTTTAAAGAAACCCCAAAGCCCTAGTTGGACTATAGCTACTTTTGTTGATGAAGATCTCAAGCTTATGGACTCCTTTGAAGAGATTATTATAACCCATGTTTTTCAGGAAGGAAATAAAGTGGCCATTGTCTTTGCTAACGTCGAGGTCACTAGCCAGAATAAGCTCATTTGGGAGGTCATGGACATGATTCTTAGTGAAGCACAAACTTTGATTAAACATGAGTGCCTACATGGAACCAGGCTTGAGGGATACTAATGTGTTAATGATGGATATTACTGGTATGAATGTCAGGGTAATCATGAAGGACCAGCACACATGGATTTTGGGTATTGTTAACGGCCTGTTCAAACTGAGAAGGATTCATTTTCATGTCATATGTTTGTAGTTTGTTTGTGAGGGGTTATGTGATCTGAATCTTAAGATGGGAGGTGATAGAAATAGGGTGGAGCCCTCTTCCTATGAGGGGGTCCGTGTTAACAAGAAAGTGTGGAAAATTGTGGAGGCAGGGGGCTTGACTCCATTTATGGAAACTTTGCATGGTGCGGAACCCACTGCTATGTTGATGTTTGCCAGGAATTGGAAGAATTGGAAGGTGGTGGCTTTTGGCTGGGAGCTTACCATAACTGAAGACCTCATTGCCATGATAACTAGTCTCTCTATCAATGGGAATAAGCTTTTTAGGGAGCGAAAGACCAATGAGGACGCCTTGAATCACTTCTTTAAGGGAAATGAGTGGGGCAAATTGGTGAAGCTGCAATCGGGGGGCTACAACCGTTTGTCTATTAAGCCTATTTAGGTCAAGGTTGCATAGGTCATTATGTGCTATATTACCCTCAATGGTAGGTTTATAGATGTTTATGGTTACCATTTCAATTTTCTTAATCATTTTTGCCATCAAATGCTTGTTTCTTTCTAGTTCTACTTGTTGGCTTCTATGGAATTTTCTATAAAGGAGAATGCAAGAAACCCTAAGCTTCCAGTCATCCATGAAGGTCTGATCCTTCTCATTATGGATTATATGAAAAATAACACCCCCAAGGGCAGGCTGAAGGGTAAATTCTCTACTAATAAGAAGGTTTTTGTGGTCTCCAGTGACTCGAAGACCCAGTCGGAGGATGAGGAGTGGATGGAAGAAGATGAGCGGGAGGATAGTGATAATGTGTCAGGTAAAAAGAGAAAGAGATGGAAAAGAAGAGATGTCCAAATCTCTTGGTCCGAGGGGTCCCAGATGGGTGAGGATTCAGACCCTGGTATGGGGAAGAAGAAACCTACTGACAAAGGGAAAAGCCCCATGTATGTGAAGAAAGGTAAAAAGAAACTGGTGGGGGAAGCATCCAATCTGGTCATGGATCAGGGGAGGGTTTTGGGTGAAAAGGAGTAAGTGAGGATTGATCAGGGTAGAGGTGGTACTGGCTTGCCTATTGAGGAGCTACACATTGGATCTCCTTTCCTGGAGATTCCTGACCCCTCTCAGAATCTCCTGAATGACTTTGAAGAATTGGTGGCAAAGGCTAGGAACAGGGATGACCTGGAGGAAGCTCTTGGCTTGGTGAAAATAGTAGTCAATAGACAACATAAGATGACTAAGTGGTTCTTCATGGAGATTAGCCAAATCAATATCAAGTTGAAGGTTCTACAAGATAACTTGGATAGGGGAGGAGAAACCACTATGGATCAGGATAAGAAAATTTTCTAGAACTAGGATACTATTCCAAGGATGGAGGAGATGGATCGTGAGCTCCTAAGGTTGAAAGAGGAGTTTGGGACTAGGATTTAGTACTTGGAGGAGGAACTTATTAGTATTAATGAAAACCTAGAGAAGATTATGAAGATCAGTAAGCTCACTATTCAGAATAGTCTGCAGGGGATGAAGCTTCTCACTGACAAGCTTATGGAGCTTAGAAAGGACCAGGTTAGGGATTATAATGTAGAGGATATCCCAGTGTTGGAGGAAAGTTTTATGGTTGATAAGAATGATGGTAATAAAGAAAAAGGTAAACAGGTGGTGCAAGGAGATACATGGGGCCCATCGACTTGTACTAGGGGTAGCAAAAAGTAGCAGTTTGAAGAGGAAAAGAAGGAGCTGGTTAACTTTGCCAAACTAAATGAGAAGTTTTATGAACAAGAGCTGGAAGCAGCTGAAACATTGAAGAAGCTGCTAGAGTTTCTGTGGCTTTCTCTTTTGCTACTATTTTCTATGCTTTTATCTAGTTTTTTGGCTACCAGTAGGCTTATGGTTAGCTTTCTGTTTATGGACTGCTGCTTTTTGTAAAGGGTTTTAGGCTCCCTTCAAAACTTGTTTTACCATATAATCAAAAACATGCGTTGTTTCACAAAAAAGAAAATCCTACTTTATTAGAGATTTCTACAATCCAGAGCCACAATTACACATATGGAACTGTCCTCATAACCTTTATGTTTCCCCTTTTTATTTGGCACCAATAACTTCCACCCCACTTCTCCACTACCTTCCCAAATGTTCTAGAAAGTGTAACTTCTCTTTTTGGGTGCCAAGTCTATCTATCCATTTTCCCACCCAAGAAATTGGAAATTTGAAATTTTGTAACACAACTTCTGGGGGCCATAACTTTTGAACTAAGTGTTTGATTGACAAATAGAACCAAGCATTGGAAATCTCGTGAAGAGGTCTACGATGCCCAAAATGATCTAAAGATCATTTTGTCCTCTTTTTCAACCTCAATGAGGCTTCTAAAGGTCTCAAATTCAAATCTGAAGTTCATCAGGAGCAATTTTCCAAGATAAAAACTTTAATATCTCTCACCATTTGCTTATTTTTACAATTCTGCTTCTTGGGGTAAGTTTTTAGGTCCATGAATACCCAAATAGGCCAACTTTCTAAAAATAGAAGGTTACTATTTTTAGCCTTTCTAAACTTCTAACAATCCTGAACCATTGAAGTATCAACATGGACTCCAACACAACTAAGGAAACATACAAAAACAAAGAAATTCAAATCACTTCAAATATTTTTAAGTGATGCAAGATTGCCCTTACACCACTGGATGCTTCTACATCAAACACCCAAGGTAATTTGAGAAGTGATCTTCTCACACCTTAGGTGTTTGAGGAAAACCAAGACGGTCAACCTCTACCTTAGACAACCATGAAGAATCTTCAACAGACCTTCCTTTTCACTTAACTAGATATTTTTCATATTGCATGTTCTCGATAATTCTTCCCACATGACTATCTAGGATTTCTTCTATCTCCTCTAAAGTAGATGTTGGGATACTCCATTGTTCTTCTATTGGTCCATCCTTTGTGCCACCTTCATGATACTTTATTAAATCAGCAATGTTGAACATAGGGGAAATGTTGATTCCACTCGATAGCTCTACCTCATATGCATTTCCTAAATCATGCTTTTTCAAGATCTTGCATTGTCCAAATTTGTTCATCTTTAACTTATTATATGTCCCCATTGGGAACCTTTCTTTCCTTAGGTGAACCATGACTTCATCACCAACCTTAAATTCCTCAAACTTTCACTTTTGATCTACCTTATCCTTGTACTGAGAATTCATTTTATTAATGTGCGGTTGTACCTCTTCATGCAAGGTCTTCAAGTGCTCTACGAAGTCTTCAACCTTGGCACTACTCTTCTCTCCTCTATCTATATTTCTCAGCTCAGAATCATTTTTTGGAGGACTCCCATATACAATTTGGAATGGGGATTTACTAATACTCATGTTGATAGAATTATTATATGAAAACTCTGCCTGTGGTAATATCAAATCTCATCCCTTGGGCTTATCTCCTACTAAGCATCTTAGCAGGTTGCCCAAACTCCTATTCACCAACTCTGTATCACCATCAATCTATGGATGATGTGCAGAACTAAACTTCAAATTAGTCTTCAACTCCTTCCATAAAGTCCTCCAGAATTACCCAAAAAACTTGGTAGCTCGATCTAAAACTATGCTTTTTGGTAGACCATGTAATCTTACCACCTGTCTGAAAACTAATTATGAAACATGAATAATATCACTAGTCTTATGACATGGAATGAAGTGTGTCATCTTTGAAAACATTTAACCACCACAAATATGGAGTCATGTCCTCTCTGTGTTCTTGCAAACCAAGGACAAAATCCATGTTGATATCTTCCCATGGTCTCTTTGGTAGAGGTAGCGGTTGATACAACCCTGTATTCTAACTTACCCCTTTAGCCACTTGACATATTCTACATCTTTTCATGCATTTCTTCAGATCTTGGTGTAACTGTGGATAGTAATAATTCTCACTAACAAGAGCAATGGTCTTATCTTGACTAAAGTGTCATGCCAACCCTCCACTATGCTTCTCTTAATCAAGTTCTCTCTCATGGAACTCCTTGAAATGCACAATTGGCTTCCTCTGAACAACATACCATCTTGGATTATATAATCAAACCATCTCATCCTATCCAGGGTAATAGGCTCCAAACAAGCTTTGCATGCCTTTTCAAAGTCTAGATATTCAAGGTACAAATTCTTGAGTTCATGAAACCTAATGACCTCTATCTTCATCTCTGGCAACAAATTTTGCCTTCTACTTAAGGCATCTACAACTCTATTTGATCTTCCCTTCCTGTCCTTCAAAAAAAAGTATAACTCCATAGAACACAACCCATTTTAAGTGCCTTTGATTCAAATTCCCTTAGCTATTAAGATATTGTAAAGCTTAATGATCAATATATAGAACAAACTCTTTTGGCAACAAATAATGTCTCCATTTCTTCAAAGCCTAAACTATAGCATAAAAATTTTGATCATAGACATAATACTTTTTCTTGGCATCATTAAGCTTCTCACTGAAATAGGCAATGGGCTTACCTTCTTGACTCAAAACAACTCCTATAACACTGTCACTAGCATCGCAATATACCTGAAATACTTTATTAACATCTAGAAGTGTCAAAATGGGTTGCTCTGTGACTTTCTGCTTCAATGTATCAAAACTCTTGGTTTCTCCTATAGTCCATTTAAAATCATTTCTATCCCCTCTCATTGCCTCAGTTAGGGGTACACAAATGCTACTAAAATTCCTAATAATCTTTCTATAAAAACTTACCAAACCATGAAAAGATCTTACTTCTATAGCACTCCTTGGCATGGGCCATTCAACAATAGCCCTTAATTTTTCTAGGTCCATCTTAAGACTCTCATTTGAGACAACAAATCCCAGGTATACCAAATCCTTCTTTGCGAAACTGCATTTCTTTAGATTAATCAACAACTTCTCCTCCCTAGGCTTCTCTAAAACTCTTCTGATATGCATCAGATGCTCTTCCCAAGTCTTACCAAAAATCAAAATATCATCTAAATAAACAATAACAAACTTTCATAAAACATCTTTCAATACCTCAATCACGAGTCGCATGAATGCGCTCAGTGCATTAGATATTCCAAATGGCATGACTAACCACTCATACAAACATTCCTTTGTCTTGAAGGCTATCTTTCATTCATCTCCTTCTTGGATTTGGATTTGGTGATATCTGCTCTTTAAATCTATCTTTGTGAAGTACTTGGCTCCACTCAAGAAATCCATTATGTCATCCATCCTTGGCAATGGAAACTGAAACTTGATCATGATCTTCTTGATGGCTCTCGAGTCTATACATATTCTCCATTATCCATCCTTCTTTTGTGCTAGTACTGCAGGTATCGCACATGGACTTAGGCTCTCCCTTATTAGCCATTTCTTCAACAACTCCTAAACTTGTCTATTTAGTTCCTCATTCTCTACATGATTCATTCTATGGGCTACCTTATTTGCAAAACTAGCTCCTGGTATCAAATCCATTTGGTGACTTATCTTTCTCACCGGTGATAAACCTTCTAGTACATTATCAGAGACAATTTCTTGAAATTCTTCCAACAGGTCTGAGACTTCTACTAGTATATCTTCATATTTCTCCTATATGATCTTAGGAATCAACACAAAGTAATGACGCTTGTGCTTCATACCATCCAAAAAATTTCTACCATCTACCAATAAAATTTTGGTAGTACTACATACCTTTTAGATTCCACCTCCTTCAAGGGCTTTAACTTATGATGAACTCCATCCTTTGTCAAAGAATAGGTGTTTGCATGGCCATCATGGACACCACACCTATCATATTGCCACGACCTTCCCAATAGCATATGGCATGCATCCATTGGTATGATGTCACACAATACCTCATCATGGTATTCTCCAATCTTGAACTTGACTAAACACTGCTCATTGACCAAAGCTCTATGGTCCTTCTACAACCATGCAATCCGATATGGATGTGGATGCCTTCTCCTTGTCAACTTCAACTTGTTAGCCATCTGCTCTGAGACAAGATTATCAATGCTTCCACTGTCAATGATAAGATCACAACACTTACCTTCACACTTGCACCTTGTGAGGAATAAACTCTTCCTATGATCTAATTATTTCTCCTCATTTAACAAGGTTCTTCTAACAACTAGGGTTTCTCCTCTATCAACATCTTTAGAATACTTAGATTGTGTATCTTCATCTACATGTGCAACTCATGCATTGCATTCAAGTCTTTTATTTGTCCTTCCTTGATGTTGGGGACACTCGTAGGATCGATGTCCTTCTTCTCCACATTGGAAGTAGGTTCCTCTAAAACCTCCTCTTCTAGGTCCTTACCCAGGTCTTCCTCTTCCTCTTTAATCACCATTATTCTGGTCATGAGGGCAATAGGCATTATCTCCTTTCTAATTTCAACTGGTGTTTTCTTCTTCACTTTTCTTTTGAT
Organism: Cunninghamia lanceolata; assembly: GCA_027924645.1. NCBI lineage: Eukaryota > Viridiplantae > Streptophyta > Pinopsida > Cupressales > Cupressaceae > Cunninghamia > Cunninghamia lanceolata. Next base: position 997,585 of record BSBN01001490.1, read on the forward strand.
CTTCATTTTGGCCTCCATAGGATCTTCCACCAATCTTTCCGCCATGACCTCTTCCTCTTTGCTTGATTTCAAATCTTTTATTCAACTTCTCTTCCACCTTCAAGGCAAACTGGTATGCATCTTCTATGGTGGTCATTATGACTAGGCTCAACTCCTCTTGTATACTTGGCCTCAACCCATAAATATAATGGGCTACCTTCTCCTTGTTGGCCTCTACATGGTCTCTTCTGATAATAATCTTATAAAACTCTTCTGTATAGTCCTTAAAATATTTGTTACCTTGTTTCAATCCTTGCAGCTTCTTCAAAAACTCCAACTCATAGTCCATAGGAATGAAATGATTCTTTAGTTTGTCCATCATCTAATCACATCTGGTAATCTTTTCTTTTCCTCTTCTATTTCTCTCTAACTAGGCCTCCTTCCACCAAATACTAGCATGACCCTTCAAATTCATTTTTACAAACTTGACCCGTTCTGGATCCTCCACATTTTCATACTCAAAATATTCCTCCATATAATTTATCTAATCAATAAGATCTTCTAGATTTAGATCCCCAAAATAGGTAGAAACTTCAAACCTAGGCCTCTTTCCAATCTTTGAAATGGCCCTCAACAACCTAACTTGCACAGGATCTCCTACAATATCTTGTTCTTCCTTGGATAGCTCTTCTTCTTTAGCTTCATCTTTGCTTTCTTCTCTTATTCTTGGCTCAAACCCTCTTTGTAGCTCCTCTTGCAATGAATTGATTTGCCTTTCCAGGGCTCTAAAACCCTCTTCTATTAAAGCATTTCTCTCACCACCATGGTTTCTTTGTGGAGACATTTTGATCCCTACATAAAACCCACAACCTCGGGTCCTTGTGAAAACTTCCTCACGGTCGGTGATCTATCTACACACTCAAGAACCCTGGCTTTGATACCACTTGACGAAGGGCTACTCTACCCAACACTCACACAAAACAACAATAGAGATTCTCACCAAAAATGTGAGGAATGAAATCAAGAAACTTTTATTTCTTCAATAAAATGGAGTACAAAATCTAGTATTATATGCTACAACAAATGTATGGGTTGTTTCACAATAGAGAAATCCTACTTTATCAGAGATTTCTACAATCCAGAGCCACAACTACACATATGGAATTGTCCTCGTAACCTTTCTATTTCCCCTTTTTATTTGGCACCAATAACTTCCACGCCACTTCTCCACTACCTTCCCAAATGTTCTAGAAAGTGTAACTTCATTCTAGCTATCCATTTTCCCACCCAAGAAATTGGAAATTTGAAATTCTTAAATTTTTTGAAATTTTGTAACAAAACTTCTGGGGGCCATAACTTTTGAACCGAGCATCCAATTGACAAACAAAACCATGCATTGGAAATCTCATGAAGAGGTCTACGACACCCAAAATGATCTAAAGATCATTTTGTCTACTTTTTGAACCCCAACGAGGCTTCTAAAGGCCTCAAATTCAAATTTGAAGTTCATCAGGAGCAATTTTCCAAGACAAAAAACTTTAATATCTCTCAAACTGTAAATGATATTCAGATGATTTCTTCTCTATTTTCTTATTTTTACAATTGCACTTCTTGGGGTAAATTTTTAGTTCCATACATACCCATATAGTCCAACTTACTAAAAATAGCATGTTACTATTTTTAGACTTTTTGAACTTCTGACAGTCCCGAACCACTGAAGTGCCAACATGGACTCCAACGCAACTAAGGAAACCTACAAAAACAAAGAAATTCAAAACACTTCAAATATTTTTGGGTGATACAAGATTGCCCGTACACCATTGGATGCTCCTGCATCAATTCTAGTGGTTGATATACCTACAAGTTATGGCATGCTCTTGAGTTGTAGTTTTTGCAAAGACCTTGGCAGTGAAATTAAATTTGATTGGTCTCATACTATAATTCCAAGGAATTAGAAAAAGATTCATCTTGACCCTGAACCAAAAGAAAGGTTCACAATATAGAAGTCAAATCCACGCATAAATTATTTATGAAGAGACTATATGAAGAATGTATATGTTGATGTCTAAGAAGGAAACAAATGTACCAAAAATATTTGAAGATTTTTTCCATTGGCTATGGACTTTAGAACTTGATGAAAATTTCTCTTCCTTTGGTTCAAGTGTAGGTGTTGTTCTAATATCCTCTATAAGTAAAAAGTATCTACTTGATAAAATAAGTATAAAAAGATAATGCCTTGGGATATGTTGAGCTCATGGTGAAACAAATCCAAAATCAATTCCAAGTTAAAAAATGATAGGTTGAAACATTACAAAATAGAGTTTGGCACTACATGGAATTTTTGATTCATTTTCCACTGAAGCAATTCTTAGGATAGATAACTCTAAATCTGGTTTAATGGTTGTGTCTATGTCTCTATTAATCCCTCACCTAAGTTTTGAAAAGGATCAATGGTTCAATACACCTTCGAGTTAGTTTATCATCCTAGTGTCCATCATAATTTGGAACATTGGTAAATTTTTAATGATGGCCAATAGATAATTATCTTTCTCAAAAATGTGGAAAATATTCTAAATCTTTACTTAGAAGGAAGTGACTCATTATACATGAAGTCTTTGAACAAGCACAATAATTCTAAGGATGAGAACATGGATGAAAATTAATCTTCCAAAAAAGAAGGTGTTATCCAACAAAAAGGCAATAAAATCCCTGAGGGACTCGTTTCCTTAAAAGATTTATTTGATAAACATAATAAGTATTTCAAAAGTAAATTCCAAGAGGAAGTATAGGGCTCTACAAAGTATGAAATAATTAACATTAGATTACAAGAGACCCAAAGTATGTAAATATTGGAAAGTGTTGTACTCCCAAAGAAAATCACAAATTAATAGCCATACTCATGAGATACATAGATGTTTTTGCCTTGTAGATTTAAAATCTTTCAAGCCAAAAGAAACATAACATTATTTTCTTCTAAAGCTAGGAATAGCCCCTTATAGGAAAAAACAAAGGCAGTTTAATCCAAAATCTACTAGCACAATCTATAATAAAATCAACAAGATGCTCAAAGCACAAATAATATATCTAACTCATCATTCCACATAGGTGGCCAATCTAGTGCTCATGTGAAAGAAGAATAGAGAAACTTAAACTTATGTTGAGTTCTATAATCTTAATAATGCGTCCCTAAAAGGCAATTACCCCTAGCCAATCATGTACCAAATTTTGTAAACTATGTTAACTTCAAAGATGATTTCCAAACTAGATGGATTTTAACAATATAATCATATTAGAGTTGCCCCTAAGGGCCAACACAAAACTTCCTTCACAAGCCCATGGGGTACTTCTTATAATAGGATACCATTAAATTAATTTAGGTGTCACTTTTAATATGGAAATGGACCTCTCTTTTGGTGGCTTATAAATAAAATTATTGTGATTTATCTCAATGATCTTATGGTTTTCTCAAAGAAAAGAGAGGATCAACTTGATCACTTAGAATCAGTATTTGAAAGATGTAGAGCCCATGACATATCACTCAATCTAAAGAAGTTAGTTTTTTTCTTACCAAATGGAAGTTGCTTAGCTACATTATATCTAAAGAAGGAATAAAATATGACCCCAAGTAGATTGTATCCATTCAATAATTAATATTGCCAACAAGTAAACCAAGCGCGCATTCTTTTTTTGGTAAGGTTAATTTCTTAAGGATATTTTTTCTTGGTTTTGATAAACATACCCAACACATTACTAATATGATGAGTGATAATTTTTCCTTCAAACGAAGTGTATATGATAAAAATTATTTTAAAGAAACTAAGACAGCTATTGCTAATGCCCAAATGCTTATGTCCTGATTTTGAAAAGGATTTTATCATATATTGATATGCCTCTAGTCAAATCATGTCAACCATACTTGTGTAGGAGAATAAAGAATGGATAGATTCAATTTCTTTTTTGGGTTGTGTTTAGAAGAATCATGAAATAAATTATTTACCTATTGAAAATAATTCACACATAGTGGTTAAGGTAATAAAATGGTTTAGATTTTACATATTATACTCATACACAATAGTTATGGTTCCAAACTCAGTAGTTAAGTCAATCTTGACATAGCATGAACCTAGTTCAAAGAGAGGAGCTTGGATTATAAAAGTACAAGAATATGATCTTGAGATCAAGCCAACAAAACTTTTTTATGGGAATTTTTTGTGTCATCTCATCATTGAAAATGAAATTAAGGATGAAAATATAGGTGAACTGAATGGATTAGAAGAACTTCCTTTGACTCTCTTCATTGGTTCAACTAACAAATGGTATGTTGATATTACATACTTTTTACCTATATGGAATGTTTGAGATATCTTAATGCTAAGAAAAAGAGAGCCATAAAATTCCAAGCCAACAAATATATCATTTAGGACAACATAGTATTTAAGAAAGGCATGGATGGAACCTTCTTTAGATGTGTAGATAAAGAGAAATAGAAAATATTATTAGTGTCATTCCATAATCAAGATTGTGGAGAGATTTTATCCTCATTCGTCACTACCTTCAAGATACTACATGCCCATTACTATTAGGTGGGTCTCTTCAAGGATGCACATGATTGGGTATCAAGGTGTGAAGCATGTCAATAGTTTATTGGCATACCAAATCTTATAGCATTGTCATTGAGCTTGGTTGTGATTGAGGAACCATTCCAATAATGGGGACTCAATTTCATTGGAACCTTGAATATGCACTCTAATGTTGGACATACACATGTCCTCACTACAACCAACTACTTTACCAAGTGGATGAAATCCTTCCTTGTGAAACAAATCTCTTCCAAAGTACTATGCAATTTCATAAAGGAGAATATCTTGGTCTAAATATGAGTTCTATAGAAAATTATTACAAATAATACTAAAAATTTTCATCTTCTAAATTAATGAATTTCTATTACAACTATGACATTTCACTATCTCATTCTTCTAACTTTTACCCCAAAGTAATGGTTAGATAGAGTCAAGTAACAAAAGGGGAATTGTAATCATCCATAAATTTGTGGATGAAAACCAAAGGAACTAGCACAATAAGATATATGATGCACTTTGGGATGATCACATTACTCCAAAAATGGCAATTGGTACTTCACCTATTAAGTTTCATGGAGTTGATGCTATAGTTATTATTTCTTTAAACTGCCTAAACCTCAATTGGCATGAGTATTTAATAATGAGCAAAATAAAATACCCACTTGAAAAGAGGATCATGTACATGGCAAAGTTAGAAGAAGAAAGAGAAGTGGAAATTGACCATATTGTTGAGCATTAAAAGAAGGTCAAGGAGTTATTTGATCACAAGTCCAAGCAACATGATTTTTAGCAAGAGATCTTGTACTCTTGTGGGATAAAAGAATAGACTCCAAAGAAAATCATGGGAAATTTGATTCTTTTTGGATGGGTCCTTCCAAGATCTATCATTTATATGCAAATAATGTATAATACTTGGCCTACTAAGATTGCAGACATCTCCCATTACCCATAAGTGGAAATATTTAAATCACTTCAAAAAATGAAAGTAGGTTGTCCCCACCATGTATATAGGTGACTTGGGATTTTGTTGTGTTTGATCCCATTTTTGTTGTGAATTATTTTCTAGTCTAGTCCCATTTTTGGTATGTCTCTGGTCTCGTTTTCATTTTTGTCTTATGTCACATTTTTGTAAAAGTCCAACTTTATGGCCCAATGGATAAGATACTAGTCTAAACTTGAGATTCTAGAGTTCCTTAAACATCCTTGTAGTCCATATACCTAGTAAGAGTTAGTTGTTGTAGTCAAATTTTGATTAGTAGGTTTTTGTTTGTCAAATTGGTCCTAGTCAAATTTTATTTAGGCATTTTGAGTCAGGTTCAAAAACTTCCCTAGGCAAAATTTCTAGATGGTCTCGAGGAGGAAAGGAAGAACTTCAACATGGTTCTATAGTTTTTATAAAACTACACAGGAGATTGAAAAGTAGATTTGTAAAGGGAGGTTAGGAATTAGAGTTCCTCAGCATTTCAAGGTAGTTTTTGAAACTGCATGTGAACTTTGAAAGTCCAATAGGATTATAAAAGTAGGGAATAAAAAAATGAGTGCAATTTTGTAAATAAAATTGCACCAAATCCCTAAAACCTTGAGAGGCTCTAAGTTGGCATTAAATTGAACCATACATGCACATTTATAATTTTGATAAAAGTGCAATGATTCCTACATCCATTTCCCACATTTATTGCAAATCACTCAATTCCATAATTTCTTATCTAAGCCTATTTTGCACATATAAAACAATCCTCTAAAACTTATTTACACGCCTAGCCATTTAATTTCCTCTATGAACCCAACTCTTGACTTTAGTATGTTATCCTTGCATGTTCATTTATCTAATCAAATCCTTGTGAAACCCTAGCCATACACATGTTCTTCTCATTTTTCTTACCAAGTTTTTCCAAACCCTAACCCTATTTTAACATTGAAAATTTTGTGTTCCTTGAAGTGGAGAAATTATTTGTACAATCCTAGCCTTCACTAGAGCCTACACATGAATTTTCCTCATTGGTGGAGATTCAACCTAGGATTGGACTTGGTAGAGTGTTTGTTTGCTTTTGCACTTTTGAAACCTATGGTTTGGAAAGAAAAAAATATTTCTTTGACATATAGAGATCCAAGTGATTTGGAAGGAAAAGGTTTACCTTGCTCACATTTGTACTTCTAGGGTTTCAAGTTTCTCTTGCAATCCAAAATTCTAAATGAGGTCAAAGTGGAGAAGAAATGATTCTTTTCAAGTTCATAGTTTTTGTAAAACCACAAGTGAACTCCAAAAATTCTATAGCATTGTTGGAGTGTGGAATCAAAAATATGCATTTTTGTAAGTTTTTAAAAGTGTGGATTAATTCTATATTCCTTATTATACTTTTCACTCGTTGGGGATCTCTCTTGTACATGCACTCAAAAATTCTAACAAGGCATAAGTGGTAAGGATTTCACCTGATTTGGTACCTATTGTAGCCATCAAGGTTTTGACTTACTCCTATACCTCCAAGTTTTAAAATCACTAGACAAGCACATCAAAAGTCTACCACCTTCTGCAATTGGTCTATTTCACTATACAAACAAGGTAGGAGCTCCTATATCTTTTTCATTGCAGTTGATGTCTACTTATCCATTTTTAGAAATTGATATTAAATATGAATTCCAAGGGATTAGTCCCCCTTCTAATATATATTTTGATATCTCTCAAATTGTAGACACTAACCTAGGTCATGTAGATATAAAGGACTTTAATACAAGAATGAATAGTGAAGATAAAATCACATTGGCTAGATGCATTCAGGTAAGTGGTCTTATTCAAGTTGTTGAATTTTCAACCTTTGTGAAATGCCTAGAGTTGGTTATGGCATGTGTTAAAAACTATTACCTAAACAATAGGAAAATATTAAACTCTAAAAATAAAAAAATACTTCAACTGATACCAAAGTATATTAATGACATGCTAGAAATCCTTGACCATGAATAATATGCAAAAGTAAGAGTAGAATGCAAGACAATATTGGGAGGATTATCCTAACAAATGTTCAAAAGTCATTTAAGCATTGGTTGAAAACAAAGAGGACTATTATAGTGAGACTACCAAAAAATCTCACAAGGAGTGTTGGGAAAAGATGTCTCAACCTTGCTTTCCTAATTTTTGTTTTAATATATTTTGTGTGCATTCACTATTTTGTCTTTTGTGTATTTTTTCTTCTTGTAGGAGAGTTGGAACCCTACTTGGAGGTAACATGGATTTTGTCTTTAGTGGATTTTCTCCTCACATGAGGAGGTATGCATCCCACATTGATTTGGCATATGTTTTCCATGAGCCGACATCTTGTGGTGGGTGTAAGGTCATCATGACAGGAGTTACATATGATGGATTCTTATGACATGTAAGAGCATGTAAGAGGAATTTATATTGTAATCTTGACCAACATTATGATAGTTGTGGACACTTTTCATAGAGCTGTTGGTTTAGGACTGGACAACTGAGAGGGGGGTGAATCAGTTGTCACACCTTTACAATCTTTTCTCTCTCAATCTTCCTTTGCCAGTTATAATTAATTTGATGATATAAACATTTTAGCATCAATCAATAACATATGAACAGAAAACATAGATAACACATTTGACACCAAGATTTTGATGTGGAAACCCGGTTAAGGGAAAAACCACGGTGGGGGTTAACCCACAAATATTAATACCTTGTTAAAAGTATTTTTACAAATGGGAATGCACATGCATTCGGGCTCACTACTCAAATGGAGGCTCACTGCCTATGGAAACATTACAAGAGAATGACAGAGATTTGAACTGATTAATAGCATCTACTTATGCAAGAATTTCAGTTTCGGTTAAGTACAAAAACTAATCTTACACATTTCATCTTTGCTCTGCTCTTCTTATTGTTCTGCCTTCATTTGCACTTTGGATTTCTTCTCTTCTCACATTAGCCTTATATGCATACACCACACACACCGAATCATCCAATTTCATGCTATATATATCTGCAATATGATCTACAATCATTCTATCAGTCGGCTTCAACAACACTTAGAACTTTTATGAATGCTCTGCTCTGTCGGCTAGATCTATGTAAAATTAAGGTGCGGACCAAAACTTGCTCTTGAAAATCATTACCCATGTTAGCCACTATCACTGATCATTATCATTTGTCCAACAAATGACTTCCATACATCCAAAATCAAGATCTTCTACAAGGTCGGCCTATTCTTCTTCTATCTGCTCTGACAAACTGGAACCGGGTACTCAGAGGCTGATATCTTTTGAATCCTTCATCACCAGAGGACAAAAATCTAGAGTTAGACTATCTTGACAATGCATATGACTCCCCTAGATCTGTAGCTAATCATAACTTCCCATCGGAGAGATCCAGATGAAAATGTTAGACCCTATTGTTGCTCTGTTCCTAACTGACCAGACAAACAAATTCTGAATCTGACTTTTGGTATGAACAAATTGTGTTATGTGGATGATTGGGATGATCTTAGTTGCCATCAATGACAACATATATCATGCCTAGAAGTGTCTCTTGCCAACAATTTCCCCCTTTGGCATTGATGGCAACACTTAGTGAAAAATGACTAAGTGTCTAGTGCAACTCCCCCTTTGTCTATACACTCATGTACTTCACTTATTCCAGTGCTCCCCCTTTTCATTTTTCACTGCCCTTCACTCCCCCTTTGACATCAATGGAAAAGGATGGGGTCCACAAGCCAAAACTCTCCAAAAATTATGTATATATTGTCGCATATGTACAAATAATCATTAAGTTTTATTTACATGAACTTGAGAATGTCTGCAAAGCTAGTTTTTATTTGCACAAGTTCAGAGGCCCAAGTGCTCTTCATTCCATCCAAAATGGAGATGTGCCCACTTAGCATAAATGAATATGCTTCTGTCTTTGACAGATTTGTTGGATCACTAGTCTGAGCTGCATTCTGAGCTTTAGATAGGGCATTAACCATTGTCTCTAACTTGGGAGCAATTAATCCCCAGAGCTCACACATTCTCTTCATAATGTTACCCTTTTCTTTAACAAGCCTCTTTATTCATCTGTCAGCCTGATTACTTGACATTCTTGATTTATAGGGGAAACTATTAGAGGATCAAAATTTTGAGAGAGATCTGATAATTTATGTTCTTGCTCCTTTATCTTTTTCTCAATATCCTCATTAAGTTTGGGCCATGAATGACAGAATTTGTACATATCGCTTCCATCATTCAGAGCATTCTGAATACTTTTTATGCTGATACTTAGTATTCTTCTATCATTTCTTATCATATTCTTTATTTCATAAAATTTCTTATCCAAGAATTCTTTCTAAACTTTTGCCTCTGCAGACTTCTCAAAGGACTCAAAATGAGTATTCATAGAACTTACAAGATTTTTTAGATGTTCAGAGGGGGAATCAGATGGACTCTTCTAGTAGGTAGGCATTAACTTTTCCAAAATCTTGGATGCAAGCCCCAATAGTTCATTGTCCTCCATGTGGAATTTTAACATCTTTTCTCTGGCCTTTACTTGGGTGAATGATGCTATTTTCATCAGTTGAATTGGAGAGAGAGCATCAGTATTGGCTAGACCTTGGAGTAGTTCAGGTTCATCAAGCTCACTCAACTCTTTTTCAAGAAGACTTTTCACTGCATCTCCAGTGTCTCTTCCAACATTTTCTGAACCATCCTTTTGTTCATCAAATTTCTCAATATCTTCTTTATGTGTTTCAACATTTGCAGCATCTTCTTCTTCTTTATCTTTCTTTGTGTTCTCTACAGAAGGACTCTTACCTATTTGTTCATCACTTGCTACCTAATCTGGAGGGCTTTGTAAAGTAGTAATATTATCTTCTTTCTCTGACATATCAAGTGGACTGGGAGTATCTCCTGTACCAACTAATTTATCCAACATTTCTATATTCACCTGATTTGCTTGTTCTACTTTCAGAACAGAGGCTTCACCCAACTCAGATTGCTACTCAATAATGTTCTCTTATTCACCATCCAGAACTTCTTTTGTTATTATGGGAAAATTGTGCTTTCTTAATGCTTTGAAAAGAATCTCTTGAGTTTCTTCAATGATTTCACTTTTTCTCCAAGCATGAGCTTGTTCATTCTCTTTTTGCTTTTAAAGTCATCTTTGACTTCCTTGAATATCATATCTATTTGATCAGGAGAAATTTGAGGACACAAATTTATTAGCTCATGTTTTCTGATCTCCATGTCCTTGCACTTGGTATTTTCTTTTCTCAACTCCAAGATATTTGCCAGACTTTGTGGGAACTCAAAAGTTATCTCAATCAGTGCCTTGTTGTAGATGTTGAGATATCTGACCGTTGCTTCCTCCAACACCCTTTTATCCATATCATTGTATTCATCATAGAATTCAATCATGGGTTTTAGATTACCATCCACAGTGACTGATTTTATCACATCTTCTAGGGAGAGTGTGGGCTTCTCAACATATTCCTCATAATCTTCTATCTTTTGCTTTTTGCTTGTCCTTTTGCTTCCGGTTAACTCTGCAGCTTTTGTTCCAGTGACCTTTAGTTCCTTGATTTCAATGTCAGAGTCTATATCTACTTCTTCTTCTCTTATGCTTTCATAGGTCCGGGATGCTTTTGTTTTCTTCCTTTTCTCCCATTTTTCAGATGATTTTGCTTTTGGTTTTGCAGTTTTGGAAGGAACAGAGGCAGTAACAGAGCTTCTAGTAGTTCTTGAAGTGGAAGAGAATTCCACCAGATCACCTATTGATTTCATATCTTGTTTCTTTTTCTCATCCTTCTCTGTTCTTTCTCTGAATTTCTTCATAGCTTCCTTAGTTAGGCCAAGATTTTCAGCTAACTGTTCAACTTCTTTTCTTACTCTCATATTGGTTTCAGGTTCTCTAAGCTCAGTATGCAATTTTAAAATCAGCTCCTCATAAGTTCCAAATCTTTCAACTATTGTGTCTTTGGGCTTTCTTAGTAGATGTTGAGCATACATATCTAAGATCCTTTCATCTACTTTATACCCCATGGGCATGATCCAAATAGTTCTAGGTTCCACTGCTTTCATTAAACACTGATCAATATCAACCATGAAGCATATTTCATTCTTGTACTTGTCAACAATTGAATTAGGAATTCTTTCGCTTGAGTGCATCATACTCTGAAAATTCTTGAAGTAACCCCATATTGCAATTTTTTGAGCTTTGAAATCACCAATGCTACGAAGATGATTTCTGATCTGAATGGCAACTGGCTCATCCTTAGTCCAGTGCACACCTTTTACCCCAGGTACCTCATTCATAAAATAAAAGAATAGACATAGAATCAATGTACCATACTTGAAAGTGTTTTTCTTATCTTTCTTGATCTTGTTCAAATTTTCAATCAGTTGATTCTGTAGTAGTTCACATAAGTCATAATCAACATTTTCCTTTAGCATCTTATATGCAACATATATGGCTATTCCGGAAACAAAATGTTCTCTACTCGAGTGGTAAATCTTGTACCCAATCACCATGAAGGAAAATTTGACACTTGGTTCTATAATATCGTTAATGGTCATTGCCCTTCTATCGAACTTAGCTCCAGTAGCATTGGTTTTTCACAGCTTTCAGCATGGGCAATCCTTCAGTTGAGTTTAAACCAATTACATTTTTGATAGCATCCATGGTAATCTTGAATGGTTTTAACAACCAAATGAATTCATCATGCATCCGACTTAGGATGTATCAGACCCATTCATCCTCATTAAATGTTGGAAACCCCATAATCTGGATAAAGTGGTTATCCTGTAGGGCCTTATATTCAGGTTTAAGTTCATGATTTTTATCCATGAGTTATTTCTCAAATAAGTCTATATACCTTGAATCTCCAAACTCATCTATATTTGCATGAATATAAACCCTAATGTCATCTACATGCAACACACCATACAAAACACTTCAAAAAGCACCTAACAGGTTGACTTCAATTGATTTGTGAGGATGCTTCTTAAATTTTGGTCGAGGCCTTTTAGTAATGTCAACAACATGAGGAGTAGCCATCTCAACAAATTTTAGATTCAAAGCTTTATAGAGAGGTACCTTTTTCTTTTGCGGGGTTGGGGTTGATCAATTGTCGGTTGAATCTGCTCTTTGCCTCAATCTCTGGATTTGCAGCTCAAATACTCTTCTTCTTGTTTTCTTTGAAAGCAAGGTGATTCAAATGAGTGACCAAGTGACCTTTTAAAGCTTCGCATCACCTAATTTACCTTTTTAATAAATGTGTTGCTCTAATTGTATCTGGTTACATTATTTTTTATAGATCTTCATGAATCACTCCGCAAGATTTCATATCAACATCTTTTCTTCTAGAAATCCTTCCAAAGGTTCTGAACCAATTCAGAATATTCTCTTTTATTGTGCCTGACTCAGGCACCCACTTACTGATCAGGGGAATTTGATGTTCAATGCAGCTCCCTCTGAGCTAGAGCTTCTAACTTAATTCTTGGAGGAATTGTCAGCATCGGATTCCAGTGCGGACCCATCACTATTGTTTATTGTATCTTTCTTTATCCAAATCTTGTTCATTTCACTCTGTATCTCATTCACATCAATTTTCCTTTTGCCTCTGTCTTGTCTCTACTCATCTAGTTTTCTATTTACTGCACCTCTTCTTCCATTGTTCCTATTTCTACAGAATCTTGCAACATGACCAGATTTATTGTAGTTAAAGCATACTTGATTTCCTCTTGACCTACACTGATTACCCATGTGTCCAAATCCATTGCAAGCAAAGCAGTAGCCATTGAAAGAATTGTCATTTGAGTTATTCATTATCATACTTCTACATTCATGGGATTTGTGACCATTCCTCTTGCATTTGAAGCATTGACCAGAGAAGGATGGACAATTTTGATTTGTTCTACTTCTACACTGAATAGATCTATGACCAAATTTATTGCAATTGAAACAATTTCCATTAAATAATGGATATCTTTGAGCATTAGGCTGTCTTACTGGAGGTTTTCTAGTTATGTTCCTTTTATTCCTTAGTTGAAAATTTCTTTGTCCAGATCCAGAGCTTTCACCTTTCTCATATCTAAGATTACGCTTGTCATTATCCTTTTTATGTTCTTCAATTAGTGCTTCGAGTTTAGCTAAGCTTATTTTGAACTTCTCCTTATACTCATTTGCAATTTCTAGGTCATGTCTGAGAGTGATAATTTGTCTCTCAAGTTCTCTCTCATTGTTTCTACCTTCTTGTAGATTAGATTCTAGGAGACCAGCTATTCCATCCATTTTGCAACATTCTTTAGTTCTCTCTTTCAAATTGTACTTCATCCCTTCTTCAGTTTTCTTCCTATCTTCAATTTCCTTGGTTAGTCTCATCACCCCAGTTTCCATTTCATGTTTTAGGACAACTTCTTTAGCTAACTTTTCACATTCTTTTGTCTTTTCTTTCAGGGCCTTGTCTTCCAATTAAAGAGGTTGCTCCTTTCCTTTTGCATTGGATTTGCTCAACTTTTCTTTTAAGATCTCAATGAAGTCTTTAGCCTTTTTGAGATTATCTTGTAGTTCTTGGATTTTTGCCTTGGACTTCTCAAGATCATCTAGGGTGAGATTAAGTTGTCCTTGAAGATTGTATTCATCCATTTTTACTGCCTTCCCAAATCTTCCTTAAGTTGTTAAACTTTTCCAAAGGAACCTTACTCTGATACCAATTGTTGGTTTAGGACTGGACAACTGAGAGGGGGGGTGAATCGGTTGTCACACTTTTACAATCTTTTCTCTCTTAATCTTCCTTTTCTAGTTATAATTAATTTGATGATATAAACATTTCAGCATCAATCAATAACATATGAACAGAAAACATAGATAATACATTCGACACCAAGATTTTGACATGGAAACCCGGTTCAGGGAAAAACCACAGTGGGGGTTAACCCACAAATATTAATACCCTGTTAAAAGTATTTTTACAAATGGGAATGCACATGCATTCGGGCTCACTACCCAAAGCTCACTGCTCAAATGGAGGCTCACTGCCTATGGAAACATTACAAGAGAATGACAGAGATTTGAACTAATTAATAGCATCTACTTATGCAAGAATTTTAGTTCCAGTTAAGTACAAAACTTGATCTTACACATTTCATCTTTGCTCTACTCTTCTTATTGTTCTTCCTTCATTCGCACTTTGGATTTCTACTCTTCTCACATTTGCCTTATACGCATACACCACACACACTGAATCATCCAATTTCATCAGCTATATATATCCGCAATATGATTTGTAATCATTCTATTAGTCAGCTTCAACAACACTTAAAACTTTTATGAATGCTCTGCTCTGTCGGCTAGATCTATGTATAACTTAAGGCGCGGACCAAAACTTGCTCTTGAAAATCATTACTCATGTTAGCCACTGTCACTGATCATTATCATTTGTCCAACAAATGACTTCCATACATCCAGAATCAAGATCTTCTGCAAGGTCATCCTATTCTTCTTTTGTCTGCTCTGACAAATTGGAACTTGGTACTCAGAGGCTAATATCTTTTGAATCCTTTATCACCGGAGGACAAAAATCTGGAGTTAGACTATCTTGACAATGCATATGACTCCCCTAGATCTGTAGCTAATCATAACTTCCCACCGGAGAGATCCAGACCAAAATGTTAGACCTTGTTGCTGTTCTGTTCCTAACTGACCAGACTTAGACAAATTATGAATCTGACTTCCAGTATGAACAAATTGTGTTATACGAATGATTGGGATGATCTTAGTTTCCATAAATGACAAGATATATCATGCCTAGCAGTGTCTCTTGCCAACAAGAGCATATTTTAATTGGGAATGAAGACAATTGGGGTGCTCAAGTTGAGTCGTCAGATATGACAGATTATATGACATTGTAAGATGTGTAAGGAATTTGCTAAAAATAGCTAGAAAGACCAAGAAAAAGAAGGGCACATTGGAATTTAGACCCAATTTTTGGCACCATACCCCTTGTGTTTTTGCAAATTGTTTTCCTAAAACATTCATGGTTTCCATTTTGTTCATCTCCTATAAATTGGTGCTTGGAGTTGTAGTTTGTACATGATGTATTTTGTGGGTATCATAATGTTGTTGAAATCACTCCAAATTTGGATGTTGGTGATACTCCTATAAAGGTTTTCTTTGCAAGTATATTATAACCTTTTTTAGATTACTAAATAATACATTGGGATACTTTGGAGTGTGGGGTTTTTCTCCTAAAAGGGTTTTCCCCATGTACACCTTGTGTTATGGTATATTATTTATTTTATGTTGATATGTGTTTCTACAAGTTTTGTAATTATAAAGATTAAAAAATTGCACAATACTCTCCTCTAAGATTAGTGTAGGAAGCATTTCCACATACCTTGCTTTCTTTCAAGGAGTTCATGGAAGAGTGCAGTAACATGATTACTTTATTCAATAGAGTGTTGGGCACTGCAACAACTCAATAATTCCAAACATGTGGATGTATTATTTCATCATCATCATCATTCTTAATGAACAACATATTGATTGGGGAACATTGATCAACAACCACATCTACAATTAGTTATGTAGATAAGGCAATCAAAACATTTCTACATTAATTCATATCTCATAGATATGCCCTAATCAAGACAAGAATCTTCCCTATCTTGGAAAGAGTTGGAATCATGGGTCCCTTCCAATAAAGGGTCTAGAAGTCCTATTCATATTTATAATTGAAAGCAAGCATGGAACAATTTAGTTGTCTTAATGACACCTTTTTCTTCTATATATTCAAGATGTTGAAAAATTATCTCAACAAGTGCCTCCCAATTGAATCCACCATAACAATTGCACAATGGGGCAATTAGTCCATCCAATTCCTAACCCACACTTACATCCATGTGTCTAGATTTAGTAGAGCCCCATATAAGCTGCCTAAGTATTTAATTCAAAAATGGGTTATTATGGAGCTATGTAGAATTGTCTAATGTTCAATAAATTTATTTCAAGAAAATGCAAGTCAAGAATGCAATTTCTCTATTGCTATTGGAATATACACATGTTCAACTTAGGCTGATCTAAATAAAATGGATGCTAGGATGACTAGAATTATACTTTTCACTTGGTGGGGATTTCTCTTACACAAGCACTTACAAGTCAAACAATGCATAAGTGGCAAGGATTTCACTTGCTTATACACATAATGAAGCATTATAGGATCTTTACCTACTCCTACACCTCCAAGTTTCATCATAAAGGAAAACACTACAAAAGCACATCAAAATTCCACCACCATATGCAATTCATTTGTTTCACTATATAAACAAGGTAGGAACTCTTATATCTCTTTCCTTACACTTGATGTCTACTTATCACTCAAAAACTAATATGAAGTATGAATTCCAAGGGATCACTCCCCCTTCCAAAATACATCTTGATCTCTCTCATATTGCAGGTATTGACCTAGGTCATCTAGATGTGAAGGACTTTCATGCAAGACTAAAGATTGAAGATATAACTACATTGGCCATGTGCATTCAAGCAAGTAGTCTTATTCAAGCTACTACATTTCTAACCTTGGTGTACCATAATTCCTAGAATTGGTTATGGCATGTGTTGAACACTATGACCCAAACAAGAGGCAAATATTAAACTCCACAATGAAACAATGTGTCAACTGATGGTAGATAACATTGACGACATGTTGGAAATACCTAATCATCAAGAATATGTAGAAATAACATTATATATTTTAAGGCCACATTGGGAGGATTCTCCTAACAACTTTTCAAGAGTTATAAACAATCATTGGATAAAAACAAAGAGGGCTAGTGCACTAAGATTTCTAAAAGCCCTCATAAGAAGTGATTTCATGGAAGAGGTCAATGACATGATTACTCTGTTAAACATAGTCTCAGGGACCCCAATAGATTGGGAGTTCCAAAAATGGATGTATCAATGCATCATCATCATCATTGGTAATGGAAACAAATTGATTGGGGAAGTTTGATTAGTAACCACTTCCATAATTAGTTGTACAAAGTAAGACAATCAATATTGGGAAAAGGTGTCTCAACCTTACATTTCCAATATTCATATTTATTTATTATTCATATTTTATTTATTACTTTGGCCTCATATTGGTAAATGAGGCACCCATTTTGTGATGGAATTTTGTTCCATACATGTTAGATATCTTGGAGGTATGTAAGATGTCATAAGTTGGAATATTTGGAGCATAAATGGAATGCCCTATTTTGGACGGTAAATAAAAGATATTATGATGAATTCTTATGATGTGTAAGAGAGTAAAAATAGGGGGAGTTACATTGGAATTTTGACAAACATTATGATGCATATCATAGGCATCTTTTTATTGAAGTTAAATGCCAAACTTGGGTGCTCAACTTGTGGAGATTACTATGACAAGTTATGATAGCTATAAGAGCATATTCGAATAATAACCAAAAGACTCCTCTAAATGTAGGCATTGGAATTTATGCCAATTTGGGTTCCACATTTGGGCTCATATTTTTGGCACTTGGTTTTAGTAAACCACTTGTGGTTTGTGGTTTGTAATTTGCCTATAAATTGGTGCTTGGAGTTCTAGTTTTATTATTATGGAGAATGGTGTAATCTACAAGCTAGAATGCTATCCAAATCACTCCATAATTAAGTTGTTGATTATACTCCTATAAAAACTTTCCTTATAAGTGTATTATAACCTATTTTTGTTACTAAACAATACATTGGGCTTCTTTGGAGTGGGTTTTTTACTAAAAGGTTTTCCCCACGTAAATCAATGTAATGGTTTGCAATGATTTTATTTTTGTATATCTGTTTTTACATTTTTGTAATTGTTTAAATCAACTTTAAAGTTTATGTACATCCTTCCTCTCAAGGCTTAGTGTGGGAAGCTAATTCTACTACATTTGCTTTCCTACAAGTGATATCAAAGATTGATCACCTTTGGTTCTAGTTGTTGGGTTATTGTTGAGTTTTTTGAACTAATCCATATTTGAGTGGGAGTTTGTGTAGAAGAGAACTTGTGATCTTATTGGAGGAAATAAAAATGGAAAGCACATCAAGGAGAATTGAGGTAGAGAATTTTTTGGGGTAAATTTTGAGTTGTGGAAGATGAAGATGGAAGATTTACTAGTAGATAGAGATTTATGGGGTGTAGTAGATGAAAAACTTTCCACACATTTTGATGCACCCACAACTACATAGTATGATATAATGGATCGAGAAGCTAAAGGTCTTATTAGATTATGCCTAGAAGACTATGTTCTGATAAATGTCCATGAGGAGTTCACTACTAAGAAATTGTGGCAAAAGTTGGGTGAAATTTATCAAGCAAAGTCCCTGGTTAATAATCTTTTTCTATGAAATAAGCTCTATTATTTGAGAATCAAGGAAGATGGAAGAATTGCAGATCATCTAAATGCATTTAATATGTTGGTGGTGTAATTGAACTAAGTGGGTGTTAAATGGAAGAAGAGGATCAATGTATGACTTTGTTGTGTTCATTTCTTGGTTCATGGGACCACTTGGTAATGGCCATTGGAGTACTTATGTAACTTTGAAGGTTGATGATGTTGTTGGCACCTTTCTTTTAGAGGAAATTAGCATGAAAGATTCCATCAATTCTAAGGAGGCCTTGCATGTTCATGGTAGATCGAAGGAAAGATGCAAGATGGATGGGAAATAGTAACACAAGTCTAAATCAAAATCCAAGGGCAGATCTTAGTCTCCTGAAAAGTTCAAAGTGAGATTCTGAAATTGTGGAAAACCTAGTCACTTTCAAAAAGAATGTAAAGAAGAAGAAAAAGTATGGCTATGATTTTAAATCTAAAAAGGAGGATGGTAATTATTTTATTATAGCTTTGGCAACATGTGCAATTGATAATGCATGGTTGATAGATTCAGGTGCATCTTTCCATATGACGTCTAATAAAGATTGGTTCAAAAAGTACGTGGAATTTGATGGAGGTAAGGTGTACTTGGGTGATGATCCTCATCTAAAAATATTGGTTGTGGTAGAGTTTAAATTAAATTTCTTAATGATAGAGTTAAGAGAATTAGTTATGCATTACATATCTCTAGGTTAGCAGATTGTCTTTTCTATGAGCTAATTAATTGATGTGGGTGTGCAAATTTTCTTAAATTCTAATTTTGGATTCAAAATGGTTAGAGGTGTTATGGCTATTGCAACAAGTGTTAAATTTTGCACATAATCTTAGCTTGATGCATGTATAGTACAATGCAATAGTACTTCTGTACAAACTAAATCTTGATCTATTATATTACAAAAATAAGTTGTACCTTCTTCGGTGGATGGTCATGTTTTCTAGGTACCTAAGGGTGCTCTTTCTATAGAGATAAATTTCCTTGCTGAAAAGACAATGTTATGGAACCAAAAATTAGTCTATATAGGTTAGAAGGGTCTATGGAGCTTAAAGAATACAAACCTTGTTGAAGGTTTATCTAATTGTAATCTTGAATTTGATATCTATGAACATTGTAAATATGGGAAGTAAAACCACACTCAATTTTATTATAGTTCTCACAAATCTTTTCGATTGTTAGATCTTATTCATTAAAATATTTTTTGGTCTAGTTGATGTTCCTTTGATTACTAAATTTATTTATTATGTTACATTTATTGATGACTACAATAGAAGGACATGAGTTTATTTTCTTAGAAGTAAATCTAAAGTTTTTAGTCATTTCAAAGAATTTAAGGCTTTGGTAGAAATGTAGACTGGTAGGAAAATAAATATTTTGAGAATTGATAATGGTAGTGAGTATTGCTCTATATATTTTGATAACTTTTGTAAGGATTGTGATACTTAAAGACATAAGACAACTCTATATTCTCCTCAACAGAACAGAGTTATAGAATGTATGAACAAGACACTGGTGGAAAAGGCTAGGAGTATGCTAAGTGGAGCTATCTTGGAACAAATGTTTTGGGATGAAGCTATAGCCACTGCTTGCTACTTGATTAGTAGGTCCCTTACATCATCTCTTGTTGAAAAAACACATATGTAGGTGTGGATGGTAAGAAATTCTTCATTAATGCATCTTCATGTTTTTTATTGCAAGGCATATGCACATATACCAAGGGAGAAGCATACAAAATTGGAGAACAAGGCAATAAAATGTATCTTCATTTATTTAGTCATGGTGTGAAAGTATATGAGCTTTGGGATCCTGCTGTAGAAAAACATTATATCTAGCAAAAGTGTTATTTTTATAGAAGTTAAGCCTTCTTCCATTATATTGCAACCAGAAGAAACTAAAAATCTAAAGATGAGGTTCAATTTCCTCCTACTCCAAAGAAATTTGAATCAAAAGCACAAATTAGACTTGAAGTTGGGGAGAGCTCTTCAAGCTTAGATTCTTCAAAATAGGAGGTACAACCTCCACCTCATCTTGTATTAAGGTCAATTCAACAAAGACGACCACCAAAAAGGTAATCCTAGTGATTGGAGATATATTTTTCTTTAATACTAACATTGATGAACCAAGAATTATGCAAGAAGCTTTAGATATGCATGATGTAAAGTCTTATAAAATAGCCATGGATGAAAAGATGCCAACATGTAAAAAGAATGACATTTGGGAATTGGTAACTTTGGTTGAAGGATGCAAACCCTTTGGTTGCAAATGGGTATTGAAAAAGAAAACTAGTTTATATGGTAATGTTGAAAATTATAAAGCACAATTAGTTGCAAAAGGTTACTCCTAAGTTGAGAGGGTGGATTACAGTGAAATTCTTCCTCCTGTTTCTAAAATGTCATCCATTGGATTTTTGTTTCAATTGCAATAGATTATGATTTGGAAATCAAGCAAATGGATGTGAAAACTACTTTCCTACATGGTGATCTGGAGGTGGAAATTTATATGTCACAACCTGAGCAATTTTTGGTGAAAGGTAAAGAACACTTAGTCTATAAGTTAAATAAATCATTGTATGGCCTCAAGCAATCTCCTAGGATGTGGTACCATAAATTTGATACATTTGTGTTGAGATTGGGAGTTGAACGGTCCAAATGAGATCATTGTGTTTACTACAAAATTGATGGTGATAATTTCCTGACTATTGCACTTTATGTTGATGACATGTTATTTATTGGAAAGGGAAAATAATTGATTTGTGAACTAAAATCTCAACTTGCATCAAGATTTGAAATGGAAGACTTAGGTGTAGTGAAACACATTCTTGGAATGGAGATAAAGAGAGATAAAGCAAATAGAAAGATTTGGCTTGGTCAAATTTAGTATGTGAATTCAATTTTACAAAGGTTCAATATGTAGGATTCTAGACCATTATGTGTTCCTTTTACTTTGGGAATGAAATTGTCTATTGAATAATGTCCTATTTCTCCTTCAAAGATGGAAGACGTAAGAAAGGTACCTTATTAGACTGTAGTTGGCAATCTTATATGTGCTATGGTCTACACTAGACCAAACATTGCCCAAACAATGGGAGTTTTGAGTAGAGTGATGTCAAATCCTCAATGGATACATTGGGATGCATTAAAAAGAATCTTTAGATATTTGTGGAGTACATCAAAGTATTCCTTGTGATATCATGGTAGTAGGATAGGAGATAGGGATTCCTTTAATATTTGTGGATATGTTGATTCAGATTGGCTTGGAGATGTTGATAGCAGAAGATCTACCATTGTATATATATGTGTTTACTATATTTGGTGGAGACATAAGTTGGATGAGAAAAAGAAAAGTTGTGGTTTCTTTGTCCACTATGGAGGAAAAGTATATGGTAGCTACTCATGCTTTTAAATAATCCATTTGGTCAAAAATATTGTGTTCTGTTGGAATTAGACCAGACAACTGAGAGGGGGGGTGAATCAGTTGTCACACAAAATAAACTTTTTCTACTTTTAACCTTCTTTATTAACTTACTATCAGATTAACGATGTAAACATTTAAAGCATAGATCAACAACATATGAGAAGAAACATAAGCAACACACTTGACACCAAGATTTTGACGTGGAAACCTGGTTAAGGGAAAAACCACGGCGGGGGTTAACCCACAAAGATTTTGTACCCTGTTAAAAGTACTTTAGAAAAATAGAAGGCACATGCCTTTGGGCGCACTGCCCAGAGCTTATTGCTCAAAAGAGAGGCTCACTGCCTACATAATTTATTTAGAACAAAAAGAATTAACTAAGAAATAACATCTACTTCATGTCTGGTTCAGTTTCATTGAATGCTCACAAAACTTCTACTTTGCCCCAAATTCTTCTTCACTGACTTTTCACTCTATACTGCTCTCACTCCTTTCTTCTCTGCTCTGCTTCTGATCCTTTATTCAGATTTAATTCATTTCACTCAAGGATGATTTTCCACAACTCATCAACAAGTATTTATACACTTCATCAACCTTGGAATGAACATCAAGGTCAGCACTACAAACATCTGACTTAATGTGAATCACTAATATGTCAGCCAAACATAACTGGGACTCAAATCTTCCTTGATCAACATGCCACGCTTCAAAGAATTTCTCTTGGATCATCCACAACATGCTTGAATCATCCGGTCGGCCAAGACTGGGAAGAACAATAACACCAAGAAGAAAATCTTCATTAACAAGCTCAAACTTCAATGCGGACCTCCAACATAGTAGTCACATGATCCAGAGACTTCCATAAGCACATTGAATTCAACAAAAACATCCACAGTAATCCAAATTATCAGAATCACTTGCATCTTCCTCCAAAACCTCAAGAACACTATCTGCCATGACTGTCACATTAGAAAGATTGGTTGTAGGCCTCCAAACCATGAACTACTTGAATAGATGATACACACTGACTTCCCAAACATGCCATTAGATCTGCAGATCATCATTTTACATTACCAGAGCAATCTGGACCTCTTTCTTTTCACTCTGTCTCTCCTGAATAATGCAGGAACTGATTTTACTCAGATGGCTATAACTTCCTCAGATCTTAATGCAAACCTCTCAAATCTTAACTGGAGCTTCTTCAGACAAACCTCTGCAAAACCATATGGTCTGCATATATTGATCTCTATTAAATTTCTTAATATCCTCAACAATCCGGTCTTCTAAATAGGAGGCAAAATAGGATACAGTTGACACCAATGGCAACAAGGATATGTTGACATCAATAACAACACCGCTTAAGCACATATTTGTAACAATCTCCCCCTTTGTCATTGATGGCAACATATGATGTGAAAAACTAAATTCAACCATCAAGACAAGAACTTCTCCCCCTTCCTTTTCTTACTTCTGTAATTTCTTTCTTTACTACTCCCCCTTTTATTAGCAACTATTTTTTCACATGAACTTCTCTCCCCCTTTGTCATCAATGGAAAAGGGCACATATTTGTAATCTTTTCTCCCTTTTTGTTTCAGACTGATCCCATCATTTGCATACCGACTACTCCCCTGAGTAGTATCTCCTTAACATCAATCCATATCACAAGATATGACTATGAATTCCACCAAATTGATGCACCTTAGTGCATCTTAGTTCTGATTCAGAGGGGTAATAACCCCTAACTTCTCTCTAAGATACTCAAAAGTATCCTTGGGAAGAGGCTTAGTAAAGATATCTGCAATCCGATCTTTGGAAGACACAAACTCCAACTTGACTTCATTCTCATTTACCTTATCTCTCAAGAAATGAAACTTGATAGATATATGTTTTATCTTTGAATGAACACCAGATTCTTTGAGATGATTATTGCACTAGAATTATCACATAAAATTGTGACTGGTTCCTCAAACACAATTCTGATGTCCTTCAACATTTGCTTCATCCACAGGACTTGAGTATAATTATTTGCTACTGCTATATACTCTTCCTTTGCAATAGACAGAGATATTGCCTCTTCCTTTTTGCTCATCCAAGAGACCAATCTTCTTCCCAAGAAGAATGCGCCACCACTAGCACTTTTCGTGTCATCCACATCTCCTGCCCAATCAGCATCTGTATATGCATGAAGAGTGAAGTCATTATCCTTTGGATACCACAATCCATAATCAATTGTCCCCTTGACATATCTAAATATTCTTTTGACTGCCACAACATGGGATTCTTTTGGATCAGCTTGAAATCTAGCAACAAGTCCAACGGCATTCATGATGTCAGGTCTGGTCTGAGTCAGATAGAGCAATCCTCCAATCATTGATATATACTTTTTCTGATTTGCCTTGGGGGAGTCATCATCTCTGCTTAACTTACATCCAGTTACCATAGGTGTACCTAATGGCTTTGAATCTTCCATTCCAAACTTTTTCAGCAATTCTTTCACATACTTGGATTGAGATATAAAGATACCTTTATCTGACTGAACAATTTGTAGACCTAGAAAGAAATTCATCTCACCAAACATTGACATCTCAAATTCACTTTTCATCTTATCAGCAAATGCTTTGCACATACATTCATTTCCACCAAAAATGATATCATCAACAAAGACCTCAACAATCAGGATGTCCTCATGATTAATCTTAAAGTAAAGATTACTATCAGCGATACCTTTGCTAAATCCTAGCTTAAGCAAATGCTTATCCAGTCTTGCATACCAAGCTCTTGGGGCTTGCTTGAGTCCATACAATTCTTTTCTTAGTCTGCAGACCATATCTCTCTAGTCAGACAACTGAAATCCTTCTAGTTTCTCGATGTAAACTTCTTCCTCCAATTCTCCATTCAAGAATGCTGATTTGACATCCATCTGATAAACTTTAAAATCTCTGAAGGCAGCAAATGCAAGAAATAATCTAACTGCTTCTATTCTTTCCACCAGAGCAAAAGTTTCTTCAAAATCAATTCCTTCCACTTGAGAATCGCCTTTGCATACCAACCTTGCTTTGTTTTTCACAACTTCACCATCTTCATTTAGTTTATTTTGGAAGACCCATTTGGTTCCAATCACATTTTTTTCCTCAGGTCTAGGAACAAGATCCCAGTGTGGTTCTTTTCAATTTGCATCAATTCTTCTTCCA
Source organism: Cunninghamia lanceolata (assembly GCA_027924645.1). Lineage (NCBI taxonomy): Eukaryota > Viridiplantae > Streptophyta > Pinopsida > Cupressales > Cupressaceae > Cunninghamia > Cunninghamia lanceolata. The sequence goes on from BSBN01001490.1 coordinate 1,023,130, forward strand.
TTACTTTTACCCAGTTTTCATCATTGCAGACTTCACTTACTGATTTAGGTTTAATCTTTGAAATCAAAAAAAAATTCCTCTTGAGCTTCAGAAAATTTTCTCCTAGTTCAAACACCTTTACTCTCATCTCTTATGATCTGATCTTTAGGATGATTCAGCCTTACATACCTGGGGGTTTTGGGAATTGCTTGAACTTCTATTTCTTGAGCTTGTTCCTCAACATCTGTACTATTCTCTTGAGTTCCTGGAGTTTCTGGATCAATCTGAGTCTGAGTTTGAACTAGCCTTCCTTGACTTTGACTTTCATCTTGATCATCTGAATCATATCCACAGAACCTGGAATGTCCTTCCTTGCTTTCATCAACTCTAACATTAGCACTTTCAACAATCTTTTTCAACCTCTTATTAAAGTGCTGATAAGCCTTTGAGTAGAATATCCCAAGAATATTCCCTCATCACTTCTTGTATCAAACTTGCCTAAATCCTCATCTCTTTTGATATAGCATTTACTACCAAAAACTCTGAAATATCTCACAGTAGGAGGATGACCAAACCATAGTTCATAAGGGGTCTTACCAAAATTGCCTTTGATCTGCACCCGGTTAAGAGTGTAGACAGCAGTACTCACAGCTTCTCTCCAATAAACTTGAGGAACATTTGTTTCCATCATCATGGTCCTGGCAACTTCTTGAATGGTCCAATTCTTTCTTTCCACAACTCCATTTTGTTGGGGAGTCCTAGGAGCAGATAACTATCTTTTTATGCCATGCTTTTCACAGAAAGCATCAAACTCACTAGAAGTAAATTCTCCACCTCTGTCGGATCTCAGACATTTCAATTTTTCACCAATCTCATTTTCCACCATCACTTTAAACACCTTAAACTTGTCAAGAGCTTCTAATTTTTCTTTTAGGAAAGTTACCCACATCATCCTAGAGTAATCATCAATCAACAACATGAAATATCTATCTCCTTGCACACTCCTAATTCTAGCAAGACCACAGAGATTAGTATGTACCAGTTCCAATCGTCCACTTGAAGCTTGTTCCTTACTTTTGAATGAAATTTTGTTTTGTTTCCCCAATTGACATTCTCTACACATGTTATTAGGTTTCACAAGTTTTGGAAGATCTCTTATAGCCTGAGTGGTACTTATATTGACAATGTTATCAAAATTCACATGACACATCCTCCTATGCCATAACCAACTTTGATCTATCTGAGCAATCAAATAACTTTTGCCAGAACTACTTAAATGAAAAATGTTACCTCTAGTTTGAGTACCGGATGCAATTTCAGTTCCAGAGCTCTCCAAAATTTTGCATTTTCCATCTTTGAATTGAAGATCATAACCTTTGTCAACCAATTGTCCAACACTGAGAAGATTATGTTTTAGTCCTTCCACATACAGAACATCATTGGTGCTATTCTTACCATCAAAAGAGATGGACCCTCTACAACGGATTCTACCAGCTGAGTTGTCTCCAAATTTCACAAGCCCTCCATAATTTTTAAAATTCACAAACTTACTCTTGTCACTAGTCATATGATGAGAACATCCACTATCAATCACCCATTCATCTTTTTCAATAACTTGAGTAGCCAAGGCACTTTCCATACTTGCATAGCTAGCAGATTTAGTAGACAGCGGATCTTCTTCTTTAATAACAGTGAACACCCAATCATTTTTAGAGGAACGTCCATGATCAGATTCATCATCTGTGACTCCTTCTCTAGCTTCTTGGACATAGTAACATTTCTTCTAATTTTTGTATCTGTTAGGGTTTGGTTTTGAAAACCTCTCCAGACATCTTGAGGCAAAATGACCAATCTTATTACAAGAAAAAAATTTGAGTGGCAATTTTCCTTCATACTTACTAGATCCTCTTGGCAATCTTTTGGCAAGAAGAGCTTCAAGATTTGCAGTTTCAATTTCAACATCTTTAAGATCCTTCCTTAGCTTCACAAATCTATTTGAACTTGCAGAAGAGCTTTCACCCGAATCATATCTTTGTTTTCCATATACATTGGCCTTAAATGCAGATTCAGACTTAGGAAGAGAATCACCAAACTCACTTAATTCAAAAGCTAAAATTTTGCCAACCAGCTGATCTCTTGTAACTTCTGAAACAATCATGATCTCCTTTATAGCAGCAACCTTATGTTTGTATGAATTAGATAAAGATTTGAGAACTTTTGATACAATCTCTAATTCTTCCAAAGTTCCACCAGCACACCTGATACCACACACAAGTTCATTTATCTTTTGCATGTAGATTTTGATGTTTTCATCTTCACTCATCCTCAGATTTTCAAATTTTTCTCTCAAACTTTGCAACTTGGCACATTTGACAAATTCATCACCTTCATACAAATTCTCCAACTTTTTCCAGATTTCATGAGCAGTTTTTAGTTTAAAGACATTCATCATTTATGAATCAGTCAGGGCACTCAACAAGGCTTCTTTAGCTCGAAGGTTATTTTCAGCATCTTTGAGTTGATCTAGAGTAGAAGGACCTTTCTCCGGAGGTTTATACTCAACACTTGTTATCACCCAATAAGCATTGCCCATGCATTGTAAATGGCACTCCATGTGATTCTTCCAAATAGAATAATTTGTTCCATCAAATCTTGGACTATCCTTCTTGTAGGTCGACATCCTAGATCTCCTCAAGCGGTCAAGCTTTTATAAGAGGATTTGGCTCTGATAACAATTGTTGGAATAAGACTAGACAACTGAGAGGGGGGTGAATCAGTTGTCACACAAAATAAACTTTTTCTACTTTTAACCTTCTTTATTAACTTACTATTAGATTAATGATGTAAACATTTAAAGCATAGATCAACAACATATGAGCAAAAATATAAGCAACACACTTGACACTGAGATTTTGATGTGGAAAACCGGTTAAGGGAAAAACCATGGTGGGGGTTAACCCACAAAGATTTTGTACCCTGTTAAAAGTACTTTAGAAAAATAGAAGGCATGTGCCTTCAAGCGCACTGCCTAGAGCTCACTACTCAAAAGAGAGGCTCATTGCCTACATAATTTATTTAGAATAGAAAGAATTAACTAAGAAATAACATCTACTTCATGCCTGGTTCAGTTTCATTGAATGCTCACATAACTTCTACTTTGCCCCAAATTCTTCTTCACTGACTTTTCACTCTATACTGCTCTCACTCCTTTTCTTCTCTGCTCTACTTCTGATCCTTTATTTGGATTTAATTCATTTTGCTCAAGGATGATTTTCCACAACTCATCAACAAGTATTTATACACTTCATCAACCTTGGAATGAACATCAAGGTTAGCACTACAAACATCTGACTTAATGTGAATCACTAATATGTTGGCCAAACATAACTGGGGCTCAAATCTTCCTTGATCAACATGCCATGCTTCAAAGAATTGCTCTTGAATCATCCACAACAGCTTGAATCATCTGGTCGGCCAAGTCTGGGAAGAACAGCAACACCAAGAAGAAAATCTTCATTGACAAGCTCAAACTTTAATGTGGACCTCCAACATAGTAGTCACACGATCCAGAGACTTCCACAAGCACATTGAATTTAACAAAAACATCCGCACTCATCCAAATTATCCAAATCACTTGCATCTTCCTTTGGAACCTCAAGAACACTATCTGCCATGACTGTCACATTAGAAAGATTGCTTGTGGACCTCCAAACCATGAACCACTTGAATGGATGATACACACTGACTTCCCAAACATGCCTTTAGATCCACATATCATCATTTTACATTATCAGAGCAATCTAGACCTCTTTCATGTCACTTTGTCTCTCCTGAATAATGCAGGAACCGATTTTACTCAAATGGCTATAACGTCTTCAGATCTTAAAGCGAACCTCTCAAATCTTAACTGGATCTTCTTCAGACAAACCTCTACAAAGCCATATGGTCCACATATATTGATCTCCATTAATTTTCTCAATACCCTCAACAATCTAGTCTTCTAAACAAGTAGCAAAATAGGATACAGTTGACACCAATGGCAATAAGGATATGTTGACATCAATGACAACACTGCTTAAGCACATGTTTGCAACATGTTCATAGGTTGAGTTGAATTGGGGAGCAATTACAGTTTATTGTGATAGTCAGAGTGCATTTTTTCTAGCGAAGAACCCTACTTTTCATGCAAGGACCAAGCACATAGATGTTCATTACCACTTGATTAAAGATATGATAAAATATGGAAGGGTGAAGCTAGAAAAGGTATAAACTTTGGTAAATATTGCATATTTTTTTACAAAGCCTGTGAGCATAAATGGTGTTATGAATTTATGGGTCTCTTAGACCCTAGCAGTTAGATTTCAGTGCCAAGGTGAGTTTCCTTCTTACTCTTCAAATTTGTTTGACAAGTGGAAGAATGTTGGGAAAAGGTGTCTCAACCTTGCATTGCTAATGTTCATATCTTATTTATTATTTTGGTCTCATATTGGAAAATTGAGGTGTCCCACTTTGTGTTGGAATTTTGTGCCATGTGTTGGATACCTTAGAGGTGTGTAAGATGTCATAAGTTGGAATATTTGGAGAATAAATGGAACACCCTATTTTGGAGGGTAAATAAAAGATCTTATGACACGTAAGAGAGTATAAAAAGTAGTTACATTAGAATCTTGACTGACATTATAATGCATGTCATAGGCATCTTTTTATTGAAGGTAAATACCAAACTTGGGTGTTCAGCTTGTTGAGATTACTATGACAAGTAATGATAGATGTAAGAACATATTCTAATAATAACCAGAAGACTCCTCCAAAAGTGGGAATTGGAATTTGTACCAATTTCAACATCATAATTGGGCTCACGGTTTTGGAACATGGTTTTGGTAAACCACTTACATGGTTTGTGGTTTGTAATTTTCCTATAAATTGGTTCTTGGAGTTGTAGTTTTATTATTATCGAGAATGGTGTAATCTGCAAGCTAGAATGTTGTTAAAATCACTCTAGAATTAAGATGATTATACTCCTACAAAAGCTTTCTCTACAAATGTATTACAACCTATTTTTATTACTAAATAATACATTGGGATACTTTGGAGTGTGGGGCTTTTTTATTCAAAGGTTTTCCCCACATTGTGTAATTGTTTTTATTGATTTTATTTTTGTATATGTGTTTCTACATTTTTTGTAGTTGTTTATATTAGTTTTAAACTTTTTGTACATCCATCCTCTTAAGGTTTAGTGTAGAAAACTAATTCTACTACCTTTTCTTCCCTACAATCAAAACATTTCTACATGACTTTGTATCTTGTCTATGGGTAAGTGTAAAAATATGGGGGACCAAAAAATGGTCACCATCTATAGTTCTTTAAAATGAACTCACATTTTGGAAAACATAATGTGTGCATGTGATAACATGCTTGCATTATGGCTCATACATGTTTTACAAAATGTGAGCACATTATAACACACTTGCATTCCTTTTTTGACCAATCAAATACCTTTATTAGGCTTGGTACATGTTTGAATTTACCAATCCTAAGGGTTGGGCATTCAATTTGGTAGCCAAAGATGTGTATTACAAAACTCATACAAAAAACACACAAATGTCAAGCATGCTCTCCATCGGGTTCATGTTTTTCTAATAAAAGTTTAAAAATAACACCACAATGAGATGAAGTTTTGCTTTATCTTTCTAACCTTGTAATTTTTTTAAAAATATGAAATTATTAAGGTCTTGATCTTGAATTAGTTTTAGTAGTGTCTTCCTTTTTTGCTAAAAACTATGTATAGTATTCTTGGTATCATTTTTTATCCATTCATCCAAATTTGAAACAAATTACATTTTTACATTCTAGAATCTATTCTACACACATTCAAAAAAACATTTGATTTTCAATTAGTTTTCAAAAAAATAGGGGGGAGCATGATCAAATTTTTATTTTTCAAGATGTGTCCACTTTGGAAATTCATAAAAAAAAAACATATATTCATTAAAAATTAGCAAAAAAATTGGGCATAAACTACATGATGTTACCTAATGTTCTACTGAAGTGATTTGTGAAATACTTTTAAAAAGTCAACATTTTAGGAGAAGCACACCTTGAATGCTATGATAATTTTTCTAACAAAAATAGGAGCACTTTGTGTTTTCCCCCTATTTGAACCTCTTAATCTCTAACATTTTTTAGGAATTAGATTCCAAGCACTACTAATCTTGTTCTTGTCACATCTTCAAATTTTGACCATGGCTATCTTCAATTTCTCATACAAGATTAGATTTTATTGATTTAAAAAAAAGTGGCCACTTTTGACCACCTTTTTGTCTCCCATTTCTGTACAATACCCCCATTGGTGTAGGGGCACCTAACAACTCAGCTTATTTTGTTGTTTGTTTGTCATAAGGTCAAACCGACTAATTGTTGTTTTTCAGTTTTTTTGTGTTCAGTTGTAATAAGGGTAGTTCAAGGATATGAAGTGGTTGGCCTTCCCCAACTGTCATGAACAGTTGATCTTCCATTGTATTGGGATAAATTGGTAGTAGACCAAACATGTGGGTTTGGTTTTGAGTTTAGTTGCATATGTTCAATTCTGTACAAAAAGAATAACAAAAACTCTGTTATGTTCGTGGTGTGAAAAATCTATTAATTGTTGATATATTTCCCTTTCCTGTAACGTAGTCATTTATGTTCTGCAAGTTGTCGAAGTATGAATCGATGAAGCATTCCACTAGTGGGATTTCTGTTGAAATCAGTGGAATGGCTTCATTGTGTACATATGTGTTTTTATTTTCTATTCTTGTTCCTGTACCAGGTCGAAGGTATTGTACAGTAAGTGCCCTAGCATTTCTATGTGCTAGGGTTTAATAAAAAAAAAAGGTGAAGTGAAGTTTTGCCTAAGTGTTGGAGTACCATCGGCGAGACTGGGGGTTATCAGTAGAGTATTTAGTATTCTGTGCGAAGGTAGTAGTCTGCCCGAAGAGTAGTCGGGGTGACCAAGTACATCAGCAAAGTTTGGTGAAGGTTCACCGAAATGAGAAGTCAGTGTATCAAGGCGAGTTTAATTTAGTCTCTCCGAAGCTAAGTTCAACCATCGGTGTATCGGTAGAGCCCTATAGAAGTTCACCGACGAAGGTAGTCATGCTAACAGTGGAAAGCCATCAGGTATCGGTTAGTGAATTAAAGGCCCCGTCGATGTTTCTAGTCTTATCGATGAGTGCGATCCGAACGTAACATCGAGGTGAACGAAAGGTATTAGTGGAGTAACTCTCAAGCTCACCAATGATTCAAGTCACTCTGACGGTGACTATTCAAAGGTTGTCATCGGTATGAACGGTGTATCGGGGGAATGATTTTTGAAGTTGCCGACAGTATATTATCTGGCCGATAGGTGAAGGACATGTGGTTCGGTCTTATTTGGACCCTAGAGAAGGATATTTCAAGCTATTTGAACATTTCTTCTGGGTACTCTGCATCATTTTGGTATCAGAGCTTTAGGCAGTCTGTGTGGTAACATGTTTTGAACAAGTCTGTGTATGTCAGAAGACGAGAGTGAAGGAGAGGCTAGTAGCATGCCTCCAAAGGGGATGACAGCAGAAGTGCTTAAGAAGTTCCAAGAGATGGTTGGAGTCAAGGAAACACTCTAGGCTGAGTTGAAGGCACTGAAGATAGGAAAGAAATTAGATGGTGAATCTAATGAAGAAGAAGAAGATGGGGAAGAGGAAACAACCCCAGAACAGGAAGATATATCTGCAGACTAGAAATAATTTCTGGATGCCATAAGGACACTCGGTAAGGAGTCATCTGAATAAAAAATGGAGATTCTGATGTTTAGCGGAAAGATGGACGTAGAAGAAGTCATTGAATGGGTCGAGGCTTTGAACAATTACTTCGAGTACAAGGAGGTACCGAAGAATAAAAGAGTCAAGTTTGCAAAGATGAAATTGAAAGGTGCAGCACTCACGTGGTGGAACTACACCCAGGGAGAAAGGGTGAAGAGTGGCAAGAGCATGATCTCATCCTGGAGTCAGATGGTAGAGAGGGTCAAGGCTCAGTTCCTACCAGCGGATTATGAAGTGTAGATATACAGGAAAATGCAAAATCTCAGACATAAGGATATGGATGTATCCACCTATACAAAGGAATTTCACAAATTGTCTCTAAGGTGTGGACTTGCTGAGGATGAGAAAGGAAGAGTTGCCAGGTATATTAATGGCCTAAAGTATAGTATACAAGATGAGATTACCATCTTGACACCAGAAACCGTGGACAAGTGTTTCCAAGTGGCACTGAGAGTAGAAGAGAAATTGAAAAGAAAAGGAGAATAGGAGAATAGAGGTAGAGGGGGAAGAAATTTCAGGGGCAGAAATAGATTTGGTGGTAGAAAATAGTTCTAGAAGAATCAAGGGGAGTCCAGTCAGCAAGAACATAGTGGAGAATCTAGTTCCAGAGGGGGTTTCAGAGGAAGGAGACCCAATGGAAGAGGCAGATTTGGTGGACCAGGCAGAGGTCCTAACATCTTCACTGGAAGATGTTATAATTGTAACCAAATTGGGCACATAGTAGGCAAGTGTCTGGAGAAAGCCTCAAGCTCTCATGGAGGAGAGAGAAGGAGCCAGCTGATTCAAGAAGAAGATTGTCAGAGTGTGACTTCACCTATCGGAAGTGCAACTCCAGCATAAGATGGAGAGAATCTCATGATGAGAAGGATGATGCTAAAAGTGCCACAGAACAAGGAACCACCCTAGAGGAAGACACTATTCAGAACTCTGTGTAAAGTTTCTGGCAAAAGGTGTAAGGTAATTGTTGATTCTAGTTCAACTGAAAATTTAGTTTCAATAGAAATGGTAGAGAAATTGAATTTGAAAAGATTGCCACATGTTAGTCCATACAAAGTGTCCTGGCTGAACAAAGGGCAACAAGTCTTGGTTGATGAACAAGCTTGGGTAGAATTTCAAATAGGGAAATATAGGGACAAACTGTTGTGTCATATAATTCCCATGGATGCATGCCATTTACTATTAGGAAGACCTTGGCAGTATGATGTACAAGCCCAGCATGATGGTAAATCCAATTCCTTTGTTATCACCAAGAATGGTAGACAGTATAAGATGGATCCTTTACCAGAAGAGGGTGTAGACAAGAATGTAGGCTCAAGTGTCATGTTAGTGAGTGGGAAAGAGTTTCTCCATACTCTGAAAGAAGAGGGAACCCAGGGGTATGCTCTGATTTTGAAACCTAAAGACAATTTTGATTTGTCTAAAAACACCAAGGAAAAAGTTCCTAAGGAAGTGCAGGAATTGTTAGACAAGTATAAGAGTATCATGGTGGAGGATATGCCCAATACACTACCGCCTATGAGAGACGTAAGTCATCAGATTGACTTCATCCTAGGATCCACATTGCTAAATAAACCAGCTTATAAAATGACACCTAATCAAAATGAGGAGATTTCTAAACAAGTGCAAGAACGGTTGGATAAGGGTTTGGTGAGGAAAAGTCTTAGTCCATGTGTTGTACCCACAATTTTAGCTCCTAAGAAGGATGGAAAATGGAGATTGTGCACTGATTCGAGTACCATCAATAAGATCACCATCAGATATAGGTTTCCTATGCCCAGAATAGAGGACCTCATGGATTGTTTGGGAGGAGCTCGGTACTTTTCTAAAATTGATCTCAAAAGTGGATACCATCAGATCAGGATTAGACAAGGGGATGAATGGAAGACAACCTTTAAGACTAATGAGGGTCTTTATGAGTGGGTGGTGATGCCATTTGGATTGTCAAATGCTCCAAGCACTTTCATGCATCTAATGAATGAGGTATTGAAAGATTTTATTGGTAAATTTGTTGTTGTCTATCTTGACGATATTCTAATTTTCAGCAGGACAAAGGAAGAACATTTGCAGCATTTGGAACAAGTATTGAAGAAGCTGCATGAGGAGAAACTGATGATCAATATGGAGAAGAGTGTCTTCATGAAGGAAGAACTCACATACCTTAGATTTGTGATATCCTAGGGCAATTTGAAAATGGATCCAGAAAAGGTAGATGTTATTCTGTCTTGGCCAGCACCTAAAACTGTAAGTGATGTAAGAAGTTTTCACGGTTTGGCAACTTTTTATAGAAAATTCATAAGAGGATTCAGTCATATTTGTGCACCCATTCTGGATACCATAAAGGGAGGATAGAAATGTAAGTTTGTTTGGAATAAAGTAGTAAATGAATCTTTTGAGATTCTTAAATAGAAGGTAGCAGAGAAACCCATTTTGGTTTTGCCTGATTTTAATAAGTTGTTTACTGTGGAATGTGACGCCAGTAACCTTGCCATTGGTGTTGTCTTGAGTCAGGAAGGCAAACCTATTGCTTTCTTTAGTGAAATGCTGAATGATGCTAAAAGAAAGTATTCCACATATGATCTAGAATTGTATGCAATGGTTCAAGCATTGAAAAAATGGAGACATTTTCTCTTGCCCAAGGAATTCATTGTTTATACTGACAACCATGCTTTGAGTTTTCTGAATTCGTAGGAGAAACTAAATCACAGGCATATGAAGTGGGTTGAACAACTCCAGGCGTATACTTTTTCCATCAAACATAAGAAGGGACAAGCCAACAAGGTGGCAGATGCTCTGAGCAGAAGAGTGTGCACTATACAAGAAATTCGGTTGCAAAGTGTGGGAGTGGATTCTCTCAAGAATATGTACCAGGATGATGAGGACTTCAGGGAGATATATGCAGTTTGTTCACAATTTTTAGATTCCTATCATTCTGACTTTTTTGAATTTTTGCTACAGCAGGGGTTACTATTTAAAGGCAACCAGTTGTGTGTGCCTAGGTGTTCCATGAGGGAGAACATCATAAAAGAGAAACATTGTGGTAGTCTTGGAGGTCATTTTGGACTGGACAAGACATTGGAGCAAGTGAGAAGGTTTTACTTTTGGCAAGATGCAAACAGATGTCAAAAAATTTGTAGACAGTTGTCACATTTGCTAAAGAGCTAAAGGGACTTCATCCAATGCAGGTCTCTATCAACCACTTCCAATTCCTCAAAGGCCATGGGAGTGCATCAGTATGGATTTTGTTTTGGGTCTTCCCTGGACTCAAAGATGTTTTGACAGTGTATTTGTTGTAGTTGATAGATTCAGTAAAATGGCTCATTTTGTGCCATCCAAATGTACCAATGATGCTTCACACATTGCTAGTCTATTCACTAAGGAGATTGTTTGAATTCATGGTTTGCCATTGAATATTGTCACTGACAGAGATCCTGAATTTGTGGTACATTTTTGGCCCACATTGTGGAAGAAATTGGGCACTCAATTATCTTTCACGTCATCCTATCACCCTCAGACAGATGGACAAACTGAGGTCATGAATAGATCACTGGGTAATCTTTTGAGGTGTTTGACTAAATAGCATGGAGAAGCATGGGATATGGTCATCCCATAAGCAGAATTTGCATATAATGACTCTGTCAATTGGAGCACAAGAAAGAGTCCTTTTGAAGTTGTATATGGGATTCATCTAAGGGGAATTTTGGAGCTCATGGATCTCTAGAACATGGAGAAAAAGAGTGCACAAGGAGAAGATTTTGCAGTCAACATGAAGGATATCCATGATGCTGTAAGGGAAACTATCCAGAAGAACACAGGGAAATACAAAGAAAGAGATGATCAGAAGAAAAGGGATGTACAATACAAAGTTGGGGATCTGTTAATGGCATATCTAAAGAAGGAAAGACTTCTGAAGGGGCAGCCCATGAAGCTTCTTATGAAGAAGATAGGTCCATGCAAGATTGTTCACAAATTTGGGCCTAATGCATAAAAAATTGAACTTCCTCCAAGTTTAGCAATATCACCCATTTTCAATGTGTCCGACCTGTTTCCATTCAAAGGAGACAATGTTGCTAGTTCAGATGTGACAGAAGTAGGGGATGTAGAATGGATTTCTGATCTTCCACCGAGTCAGCCAGTACAGTTGGAATGTATTTTGGACACAAAGGTTCAGAAGAAGACTCGACATAACACCTACAAGCAGTATCTAGTCAAATGGCGTGGTTTACCTGATGAGGATGCAACCTGGATGAGCAAGGAGGACATCATCAAACATGGGGTTACTGTTTCAGACTTGGTTCCTCAAGGGATTTTAGTTCTTTTAAACCCCAGAAATATGGTGCAAGGGCACCTAACAACTCAGCTTATTTTGTTGTTTATTTGTCATAAGGTCAAACCGACCAATTGTTGTTTTTCAATTTTTTTGTGTTCAGTTGTAATAAGGGCAGTTTGGGGATATGAAGTAGTTGGCCTTCCCCAACTGTCATGAATAGTTGATCTTCCACTGTATTGGGATAAATTGGCAGTAGACCGAACATGTGGGTTCAGTTCTGAGTTTAGTTGCGTATGTTCAATTATGTGCAAAAAGAATAACAAAAACTCTGTTTTGTTTGTGGTGTGAAAAAATCTGTTAACTGTTGGTATATTTCCCTTTCCTGTAACATAGTCATTTTTGTTTTGCAAGTTGTTGAAGTATGAATCAATGAAGCATTCCACTGGTGGGATTTCTATTGAAATCAATGGAATGGCTTCGTTGTGTACATATGTGTTTTTATTTTATGTTCTTGTTCCTGTGTGTTGTGTTCTGTTTAACAATGCAGAGAACCGGGTCAAAGGTATTGCATAGTAAGTGCCCTAGCATTTCTATGTGCTAGGGTTTAGTCAAACGTTAGGCGAAGTGAAGTTTTGCCTAAGTGTTGGAGTACCATTGGAGAGACTGGGGGTTATCAGCAGAGTATGTAGTATTTTGTGTGAAGGTAGTAGTCTACCCGAAGAGTAGTCGGGGTGACCAAGTATATCAGCAAAGTTTGGTGAAGGTTCACCGAAATGAGAAGTCATACCGAAGTTCGTGTATCAGCGCGAGTTTGATTTAGTCTCGCCAAAGCCAAGTTCAACCATTGGCATATCAGTAGAGCCCTGTAGAAGTTTGCCAATGAAGGTAGTCACGCCAATAGTGGAAAGCCATCGGGTATTGGTTAGTGAATTAAAGGCCCTGCCGATGTTTGTAGTCTTACCGACGAGTGTGATTCGAAGATAACATCGAGGTGAACAAAAGGTATCGGCGGAGTAACTCTCAAGCTTGTCGATGATTCAAGTCACTCTGATGGTGACGGTTCAAAGGTTGTCATTAGTATGAACGGTGTATTGGGGGAATGATTTTTGAAGTTGCTGATAGTATATTGTCTGGCCGATAGGTGAAGGATGTGTGGTTCGGTCTTATTTGGACCCTAGAGAATGATATTTCAAGCTGTTTATTTCTTCTAGGTACTCTGCATCACCTATGCCCTCACCAAGAGAAGAATCTTCCATATCCTAGAAAGAGTTAGCATGATATGGTTCCTTCCCAGTAAAAGCTCCACAAGTTCTACCCATAGTTAGAGCTAAAAGTAAGCATGAAAAACTTCAGGAATGTTAATGATGCCTTTCTCTTCTATATAATCAGGATGTTGGAAAATTATCTCAATAAGTACCACATAATTGAAACCACCACTGCAACAATTGCACAATGGGGTAATTGGTTCATCCAATTCCTAACCTTTTACATCTAGGTGTGTAGATTTTGTGGAGCCCCATACAAGCTCCCTAAGTACATTAGTGACAAATAGGTTTTGATGGAGTTGTGTAGACAATTATTTGAAGTTTATAAATTCTTCTCAAGAAAACACAAGTTAGGAATACACTTACCTATTGCCAATGGAAAATACACTTGTACAACTTTGGCCAATGTAAAAGAGATGGATGTTAATATGACTAGAATGACCATTCATTCTTTTGAGAGGAGGATTGCTTTTGATGTTAGAGGATTCATAGAGAAAACAATTGGGAGTTCCTACAAACTCATTCCAACTCTTAAAGACTATTGGGTTGATTGTAATGATGAGAACATTGTACATTGTAGAGACTACTCAAAGATGGAATCAATTTTGATTAACACATTTGGTCTAAATAAAGTCCTAAAATAAGTAGCTAATGATTGTGAAGAACTAATTAAGCTAATTTAAAAGATTGAGCAAATATTCTTGAATCATGTTCCAATGATGAATTAGCTAGCATGTAAGGTTACTTCCTTGGAGGAAAGGAATAAGAAGGTTGTAGCTCAAACCTTATCATGGCTAGCGAGAAGAATGAAAGAATATAGGTCTCTACCAAGGGAGTCAGTACAATCTTTCAAGAAGTAAATGTTATCTAAAGAATCCCCCAAAGGTAAGAACATAAGTATCATTCCTTCTTGTGTTCTTTCACCATTAAAATCTCCTCAAATACATGCTTATAAAATCAATGATAGTATTAAGATCTATGATCCTTCTAGGAGTAAAGATAAGCTAACTTAAAGGAAGTCAACCAAGTTTACTTTCAAAGTGGGGGGAAATCTAGAGATGTTTTAGTTTATGTCCATGTTTATTTTAGATTCATACTTCCCATCCCTTTCCTCCTCTATCATCTCTTGTTGTCAATCCTCTGTCTCCTCGAAGATCCATTTCACCACCTTTGGATCCTCCCCCACAACTTTAATCTTTTGCTTCCCTTTCAAATCCTCCTCACCATCAAATTTCTTAATCTTCCTCCACACCACTAGGTTAGGTTCAAGATGAAATAGTTTCCCAGAATGACTCATCCTTGTCTAAAGTGCATTCATGGTTAAATAAAACTATCGAAAAGAGGAAACAAGTGACCAAGCTAGTAGTAGCTAATGTTCAATCCATGGTATCCCTCCTTGCTACATCACAGCCCAAGAAATATCTCTTCCATCTCCAAAAATTCATAAGGGGTCACATTCGTTGAAGTGGGTACTCCAATAGGAGATAAATATAAAAGTGGATATGGGTGTTTTGTATTACTAGATCTCTTGAGTAGAATTGGGAAAACCCACAAGAGAGGGAGATAAAAAAAAAAGTATGAAAATAGTGATGACCTCCATCTTCAATAGGATGGAAAAATATTAGGAGACTAAAGTACAACTAAAGAAAATAGTTGACCAATTATGATGTATATGCAATATCTAATTGGGATAGTTGAGTCATCCTCATTGTCAATTCCTTCCTCGAATATTGTTATAAATAAAGAATACTTTCCCATTGCTAGAGAGATTGGCTACATGGGAAATTCCCAACCAAGGCATGGACAAAATTTGTTAATACAAGGATCTCAATTGATTGATCAATAAATCAATTCAAGTACACAACAAAATTTAGACAAAACTTGAATCTTCTAAATCGATTAGAGAACAAATTTGATGAAGCGATCATCTTGTTGAAGTGGAACATGCCTCACTTTGAGTTAATGGTAGAAATAGATGTCTTAATATTGGTTTGACAGGGTATTTTCAAAAAGAAGAGTTGTGTTGGCAATATGTGTTGTCATTGATGTCAACACTTAAAGTAAGGTCAACACTCAGTTTGTGATGATGATATACCAGTATGGTAACATAGATGCATTGAGATATAGTGGTAATGCTAATGTTCAGGGTTGTTGATATTCAGTGATATTCCTAAGGTTTATAGTGGGTTGTTGATGTTCATGGTTGGATGTCATGCCCAGATTAATTTCAAGACAAGGTGTAGTGAGCATGCTTGTGTTCAGCAAAGCAGTGAGATGTAGTTTTCTTCCTAATGTTCATGGTTTGATGTCATGTCCTGATCAGTGTCAAGTCAATTTGTTGGTCAACAAAGATGTTTTCATAAGGAAATATTAAGATGGGAATTAGAAGCACTAAGATGAATGATGAGAGATTAATGATGAAATATTAAGATGGGACTTAGAATTACTAAGATGAATGATGATACATTAAGCTATGCTGAGGATGAGAAGATGTTTCTAAGGGCATGTGGCATATTGTATGATCCTTCCTATTTTTCCTAAGGATGTATGTGTTGTTATATGAAGGTTTTGGCCTCCGGAAGTTGTTAAAGTTTTCTGCCACAGAGAGTTTCCTGAAAGACTGTCTGTGATGCAGGAGCATCCCTGCTTCAAGAGAAATTTTGTGTCAACCAAAAACATTCACATTTCAGTTTGTTTGCAGTTTAGCTTGTTTCCTTTCATTTCCAGTTCAGTTCAGGTAGTTCAGTTAGTAGCAATTTTTGTAGTTTGGTCCGCATTCTACCGTAGTTGCATCTCAAACCTTGCAGAGCTGGAGTTAGCATCTACATTCATTCATACATAGCATATCCAAAATTCAGAGCATTTGGATCAAGTATCAAAAAGTTATCACTATTAGAAGATCGATTGTTTTCTCATAGCAAAGCATCCTGACAGTCTCAGACAATCAGCTAAAGGAGAAGACCTGCAGAGCATTTCATGACCTTTGAAGCTTAATGACACATCATTCAATGTTTTTTGGTTTGTGGCCGACCTTCTCTGAGATCTGCACATCATTCCATTCATTTGCGGAGGAGTTCTATTCATTTAGGGCTGACCTATCTGTGTACACACGTTACAACTCTTCATTGGAGTTTATGATCTTCCTTGGCCGATGCGGAGGAATCTTATGTTCCAAATATGATATATAATGATGTAATAGATCCCTAGGAAGGTAGTGATTCACATCGTGATAGTTGATAGTTTAAATTTGTGTGAAAGAGCTTCAAAGCTATATCTTGCGCATATTCTGATATTCTGTAATCAGGCCTATGAGCCCTAATTTGTAAGCCCGCATGTTGCCGACCAATCTATATTTGAATTCTATGATATACTGAATGACTTAATCTACATTTTCTTCATATCTATGAGTTGTTTCTGTTGTGTTTACTCTAGTTGCACAGTCTGGATAGTTCTCTTTAAGGACCCTCCTAACCGTGACTGCACTAGTCTGGTAAAATGCTCTGCATTCCTCCACATTTGAAGATATAGTCATGAGGTTTAGAATTTAAGTTCAGTACAATGTAAAGGTGCTAAATCCAAAGCTTCAGATTGTTTATCTCTCTGTAGTGAAAGTTATGAGAGACAAAGTTTCGGTTTGTGCACTGGTAGAATTAAGTGATGAACAAGACTGTTTGGAATGCTCTGCATTCCTCCACAAGTGATACATATGGCTATGCGGTTCTGAGGATATGTTCACAATAGTGTATAAGTGCATCCATATGAGTTCTAGGTGTTTTGGAGGTCCACAAGCTTAGTTTTCAAATGACAGTTGTGATACAAACAGTTTCAGATGCCTAACTGTTCTCATGACATATGTTGATAATGTGCGCCAACTTGGTATGACATGAAATAGTACATAGACTGATGGAAGCTGGTATTGATGTTCTTTTGTTGTCTTCAATAGCTACACAAGGTGTGTGTCTGCTCTCTCCAGAACTGGTTGAGGTTCAGAATGATGATATTGCTAGGCTATGCCTCTGTCTGGCCGACTGAATAATTTTGAAGGTATGAGCCACAATGTTGTTGCTGTGCAGAGTTCAAGGAATGTTTGGAGATGTTGTGTAGGTCCTGCCAATCCATCTAGAAGAAGTGCAAACAATGTTCAATCTCTCATGAGTACTACCAAGTTGAAATGGCCATTGTGCTACAAGCTTCATGTGTTCTTGCTTAAGGGTGGCCTAATTCAAATTTGTGAAGGATGCAGATGTTATTCCTTGAAGAATGATGTCGTGAATGATGTTTAGGACTGGACTAAGTATGTATTGGGATCTGCAAGGTGTGTGTTTCCTTCTAGAGCAATGTCTTGTTCATGATAGGACTTGCCCTATGCATGTTTCATGTTGTGATCTTTGGCCAACTTGTAAGATATAATAATCTTGTTGTATTGGTTGACTTGCAATGAAATTAATGTAATATCATGTATATATGGTGAACCTAGTTGATCCAGGTGAGGTATGAATGTGCAAATGAAAATAAGAAAGTGTAAAGAGTAAAATATGAATATCATATGTATTGTGATGTGCGAATGAAGGAGAAAGAGCAGAAGTGTTAGAGGCTATCTTGATTCATCTTGAAGACATTTTTGTGACAAAAGGAAAGCAAAGAGTGTGCCTAATTGATCAAACCATCAGGAGAAGTAGAAGTGCAATCATCAAAGGTGTGAGCTTCGATGTCAATTTTTAGGCAGTAGAAGGATTGTCATACTGTAATCATTTCTGAGTTTGTTCTCAGTTTAGGGAGTAGTTGCTTCCTTTGGAGTGACCCTAAAACAAAGTCTGCATAGAGTTGTATCTTCCTTGGGAGTGACCCTAAATCAAAGTTTTCAAGGAGTAGTATCTTCCTTGGGTTGTAACCCTAAAATAAAGTTGTAATTATTGAGCTTCATATATTGTGAGTTAATCATCATCGTGGTTTTTCCCTTCTTGGGTTTTCCACATATATCTAGTGTTATGTGTTGATGTGCATTATGTTAATCTTTCATGTTTATGTTGATGTTGTAATGATTAAGTTTTAATCTACTCTAGAGGATTTGAAGTTTGATTAGATATTGGTTCACCCCCCTCTTAGTATCCTGGTGTGTTCAACAATTGGCATCAGAGCCAAGTTACTCAGAAGAAGCTTAACCACTTGAGGAAGGTCCAGGATGGCCCCTAATGGAACTCACAAGGTACCTATGTTTGATGGAACAAATTATTCCTTTTGGAAGCTAAGGATGGAAAACAATCTATCTTATCTAGTATTTGGTGTATGGCAAGCTGTTGTGAAGGGTTACATTGCTCATGATTATGAGCCTACAGATGCTGATGAGATTAGGTTGTATGATAATAATTCCAAGGCAAAGAGTACTATCATGAGTGGACTAGAGGATATAGAACTTCTAAAGCTAATGAGTTGTAAATCTGCTAAAGAAGTCTGGGTAAAACTCGAAATCATTTATGAAAGAGATAGTAAAGTGAAGCAAGCCAATATGCAAATCTTCAAGAGTAAACTTGAGACCCTGAGGATGATAGAAGATGAAGATATTGATATTTATATGCTCTGAGTGGATGAAATACTTAATGGCATCATAGGTCTTGGTGGTGAAGTGAAAGAAGACAAAATTTTAAAGAAGGTATTGAGAACTCTTCCCAAATCTTATAGTCATAAGGTATTTGCTATTGAGGATACTCAGGATTTGGATACATATATAATAGATCAATTGTTTGGCTCTCTCACAACCTTCGAAATGAGAGAATTTGACAAAGGTATTCCAAAGAAGGAGACTACATTCAAAGCAAGTAAGAAGACAGGAGATAAAGCAGCTGATCAAGATGATGACCTTGAAGAAGTGGAAGAAAACTTTGTAAGAACCTTAAAGAAAGGCATGGTCAAATACAGAGGTAAGTTATCCTTGAAATATTTCAATTGTAGAAAGATTGGTCATTTTGCTTCTAAATGTCCTTTTACATGATCAAGGGGTAGTAACAAGAGAGACAAGTTCAAAAGAAGCCTATATTCCATAGAGAGTAGTTGTTCTTCAGAAGATAAGGATCATGATGATTCAAATGATGAAACACTTTTCATGGCCTTGAATGTTGGTAATAAATAGGATGATATTGAAAAATGTGTAAAGACTGATACTTAGCAAGCTGACCAAAATAATGATAGATCAATGGTTGTATGGACTACCTTTCATGCAAAAGAAGAAGCCAAGGCTTGGGTAATTGATAGTGATTGCTCCAATCATATGACTGGTGACAAGGAGAAGTTTATCAGTCTTGAGAAGTGGAATGGTGGAGTTGTTAAGTTTGGTGGTGATGAGTCAGAACAAATCTGTGGAAAGGGTTCTATAACTATTGATGGAAAGAATAGGACTGAGGATGTCCTCTATGTCAAAGGGCTAAAACATAATCTTATCAGTGTCAGTCAGATGTGCAGTAAAAGATACAATCTTACCTTTCATTCCAAAGGTTGTGAAATCCAGAAGGCAGGGTCTAGAAAACTAGTTGTTGAAGGCATCAAGTCATATGGTGACATCTATCATATGAAGGAAGTAAATGGAAGAACATGTTTATTGGCTTAATCTAGTGAGTGTTGGTTGTGGCACAAGAGAATGGAACACATCAACTTTGATAATATGGTAAAGATCAACTCTATTCATGCGGTGAGAGATATGCCTAAGATAACTAAGCCTGCAAACACATTGTGCAAGGAATGTCAAATGGGAATGCAAACAAAGACAAGTTTCAAGAGAAAGGAGTACTCTTCTTCAATGCCATTGGAGCTAATCCATACTAACCTATGTGGTCCTACAGGAGTAAAGAGTCAACAAGGTGAAAGGTATTTCATGTTACTTATTGATGATTATTCTAGAATGACTTGGATTACTTTCTTAAGAGAAAAATTAGATGCCTTTGATAAGTTTAAGGTTTTCAAAGCTATGGTTGAGAATGAGATGATACTAAGATCAAATGTTTAAGGTCTGATAGAGGAGGTGAGTTTACTTCAAATGAATTTGATAAGTTTTGTGAAGATCATGGTATTAGGAGACATTTGTTAGCTCCTAGGACCCCTCAACAAAACGGGGTAGTGGAAAGGAAGAATAGGACTGTGCAAGAGATGGCTAGGGCAATGTTGAAAGATGTAGACCTACCTGACATGTACTGGAAGGAAGCAATTCACATTACTATCTATCTAACTAACAGAGTGCAACTGAGGGTCAATAGCACTAAGACCCCTTATGAGCTATGGTATGGGAGACCTATTGTTAGATACTTTAGGATCTTTGGCAGCAAATGCTATATCAGAAGAGATGAAGAAGACCTAGGAAAGTTTGATTCAAGAAGTGATGAAGGGATCTTTCTTGGTTACTCAATCAAAAGCAAAGCCTATAGATGCTACAACAAGAGATTGGGGAAGATGGTTGAAAGAACAAATGTCAAAGTACATGAAGACCTGTATCAGATCTCACAAGAATCAAAGGACTCCAGATCTGATATCTTTCCATGCATTGAAGATGAAGAAGAAGAAGAAGAGAAAGAAGAAAAGAAACAAGAATCGGAGTAGATATCTAAGACTCTAGAAAAGTATGTTCAGAAGAACCATTCATCAGATTAGAACATTGGAGATAAGAATGAAGGTGTACATACTAGGAGAAGGTTTGCTAAGGCACATGAGCAAGTAAATTTGTGTTTATTATCAAAAGTAGAGCCCAAAACCCTTGCTGATGCTAGCAAAGATGATGGATGGATAAAAATAATGGAAGAAGAATTAAATCATATAGAGAAGAATTAGACATGGGAATTGGTTCCCAAACCAACCAACAAGAATGTCATAGGAACCAAGTGGGTGTTCCGGAACAAGCTGAATGAAGATGGTGAAGTTGTGAGGAACAAAGTAAGATTGGTGTGTAAGGACTACTCTCAAGTTGAAGGCATTGATTTTTAGGAGACATATGCTTTGATAGCTCAGATGGAGGTAATCAGGATGTTTCTTGCCCTTACTACTCCCAAGAACTTTAAGGTTTATCATATGGATGTCAAGTCAGCATTTTTGAATGGTGATCTAGAGGAAGAAGTCTACATTGAGAAACTTGATGGTTTTCAGATATCAAAAGATCCGTACATGGTGTGCGGTCTCAAAAAGGCATTAAATGGTCTCAAGCAAGCACCTAGAGATTGGTATGCTAGGTTGGATAAATACTTACTTTAGCAAGGCTTCAAGAAAGGTACTACAGATAGTAATACAGATAGTTGTAGTAAATGTTGATGACATCATCTTTGGTGGAGATGATGATATGTGTAAGAGGTTTGCAGAGGAAATGGAAAAAGAGTTTGAGATGTCTATGATTGGTGAGATGTCTTTCTTCCCTGGACTTCAAATTGCTCAACTAGATGATGGTATCTTTATTTCTCCAGCTAAGTATGTTAGAGAAATGTTGAAGAAGTTTGGTATGGAGGATTCAAAACTAGTGAGTACTCCTATGGTCATTAGATGTCACTTGAGCAAGGATGATGAGTCTCTAGAGGTTGATCAAATTTCCTATAGATCTATGATTGGAGGATTGTTGTACTTGACTGCTTCTAGACCTGATATTATGCATGTAGTATGTGTGGTTTCCAAATATCAAGCTAATCCCAAGAAAACACATAAGAATGTAGTGAAAAGGATATTCAAATACTTGAAAGTAACTCCAGATTATGGCTTATGGTATCCAAAAGGTAATGACATTGATCTGAGTGCCTACATTGATGTTGATTGGGCCGGTTGTGTTGATGATAGGAGAAGTACAAGTGGTGGTGTTTTCTTTTTAGGAAGAAGATCAGTTTCATGGTAGAGCAAGAAGAAAGATTTAGTGTCCTTATCAACTGTAGAGGTAGAGTATATTGCTGCAGCATCTTGTTGTACACAAGTGTTGTGGATGAAGCAAACCTTGAAGGATATCAAGGTATTGTATGATGAGCCTATTCCTATTTTGTGTGATAATACAAGTGCTATCAATATTTCCAAGAATCTAGTGATGCATTCTAGAACCAAGCACATAGCAATCATGTATCACTTTTTGAGAGAGAAGGTTGCAAATAACGAAGTAAAGTTGGAATATGTTCCAACAAAGGATCAAATTGCAAATATTCTCACAAAGGCTCTTGCAAAGGATACTTTTGAAGATCTCTGGCAGAGGTTAGGTGTAATTGCCCCTCCTTCTTGCTAGATGCATAGTGGTGCATCTGTCCAGGGGGAGTTCATGCTATATCTTTTTCGTAGACTAATGATGGCTACCTCTCAAGGGGAGCAGGTAGTTGTGGTTGCTGACAGAGGTGCCTTGAAGAAGGGGGGAGAGAAAAAATGTGCATCTTAGGAGGAGAGTTTGTGCCCTAAGGGGAAGAAGCAATTGCCCTTTGTCCTTGATGTCAAAGAGGGAGAGAGAGAGAAATGTATATCTAAGGGGGAGTGTGTGTTTCTATCAATGACAAAGGGGGAGATTGTTGGCAATATGTGTTCTCATTGATGTCAACACTTAGAGTAAGGTCAGCACTCAGTTTGTGATGATGATATACCAGTATGGTAATAGAGATGCAGTGAGATACAGTGATGATGTTGATGTTCAAGGTTGCTAATATTCAATGATGTTCCTAAGGTTCATAGTGGGTTGTTGATGTTTATGGTTGGATGTCATGCCTAGATTAATTTCAAGACATGGTGTGTTGAGCATGCTTGTGGTCAGTAAAGCAATGAGATGCAATGTTGTTCCTAATATATTCATGGTTGGATGTCATGTCCTTATCAATGTCAAGTCAAGTTGTTGGTCAGCAAAGATGTTTTCATGATGAAATATTAAGATGGAAATTAGAAGCACTAAGATGAATGATGAAAGATGAATGATGAAATATTAAGATGGGAATTAGAAGTACTAAGATGAATGATGATACATTAAGCTATGTTGAGGATGAGAAGATGTTGTTGAGGGCATGTAGCATATTGTATGATCCTTCCTGTTGTTCCTAAGGATGTATGTGTTGTTATATGAAGGTTTTGGCCTCCGAAAGTTGGTGAAGGTTTCTGCCACAGAGAGTTTCTTGAGAGACTGTCTAGTAAAATGCTCTACATTCCTCAACATTTGAAGATATGGTCATGCGGTTCTGATGTTAAATTCAGTATGATGTAAAGGTGCTAAATCCAAAGTTTCAGATCATTTGTCCCTCCGTAGTGAAAGTTATGAGAGACAAATTTCTAGCCTATGCTCTGGCAAAATTAAGTGATGAAGAAGAGTGTTTGGAATGCTCTGTATTTCTCTATAGTGATAGATATGGCTATGCAGTTTTGAGGATATGTTCACAATAGTGTATGAGTGCATCCATATGAGTTTCAGGTGTTTAAGAGGTCCACAAGCTTAGTTTTTAAATGACAGTTGTGATACAGACAGTTCTAGATGCCTAACTATTCTCAGGACATATGCTGATAATGTGCGCCAACTTGGTATGACATGAAATAGTACATAGACTGATGGAAGATGATCCTGATGTTCTTGTGTTGTCTCTAATTGCTCCACAAGGTGTTTGTCTGCTCTCTCTAAAACTGGTTGAGGTCTGGAATGATGATATTTCCAAGCTATGCCTCTATCTGGCCGACTAAAGAATGTTGAAGGTATGTGCCACATTGTTATTGTTGTACAGAGTTCAAGGAATGTTTGGAGATGTTGTGTAGGTCCTTTTGACCCATTTGGAAGAAGTGCAAACAATGTTTAATCTCTCATGAGTACCACCAAGTTGAAATGACCATTGTGCTACAAGCTTCTTGTGTTCTTGCTTAAGGGTGACCTAATTCAAATTTGTGAAGCATGCGGATGTTATTCCTTGAAGAATGATGCTCTGAATGATGTTTAGGACTAGATTAATCATGTATTGGGATCCGCAAGGTGTGTGTTTCCTTCTGGAACAGTGTGTTGTTCATGATAGGGCTTGCCCTATGCATGTTTCATGTTGTGATCTCTGGCCAACTTGTAAGATGTAATATTCTTGTTGTATTGGTAAACTTGCAATGAAATCAATGTAATATCATGTATATATTGTGAACCTAATTGATCTAGGTGAGGTATGATTGCAAAAATGAAAATATGAAAGTGTAAAGAGCATAATATAAGATCATATGCATTTTGATGTGTGACTGAAGGAGAAAGAGCAGAAGTGTTAGAAGCTGTCCTGATTCATCTTGAAGACATTTTTGTGACAAAAGGAAAGTAAAGAGTGTGCCTAAATGATCAAATATCAGGAGAAGTAGAATTGCAATCATCAAAGGTGTGAGCTTTAATGTCAGTTTTTAGGCAGTAGAAGGACTGTCATACTGTAATCATTTATGAGTTTGTTCTCAATTTATGGAGTAGTTGCTTCCTTGGGAGTGACCCTAAAACAAAGTATGCAGGGAGTTGTAGCTTCCTTGGGATTGACCCTAAATCAAAGTTTTCAGGGAATAGTAGCTTCCTTGGGTTGTAGCCCCAAAACAAAGTTGTAATTTTTTGAGCTTCATATATTGTGAGTTAATCCTCACCATGTCTTTTTCCCTTCTTGGGTTTTCCACGTATATCTGGTGTTATGTGTTGATGTGCATTGTGTTAATATTTCATGTTTATGTTGATGATGTAATGCTTAAGTTTTAATCTACTCTGGAGGATTTGAAGTTTGATTAGATATTTATTCACCTCCTCTCAGTATACTAGTGTGTTCAACAAGTTGGTTATTCAATTTGAATTACTGGAAGTTGTCAAATGGAGGATATGATAGTAAAAAAATTCTAGGTGGCTAATGAATTAAGTCTTGATATGATAACAAATATTTAGGAGTTTAATGAGAAGATTTCCTATGATTACTATAGTGATCAAAGCACTATTAACTCCATTAATATTATAAAGGAGTAATTAGCAAAACTCATAAATAGGGAGTAATCCAAGATATTGATTTTTGATGTATTTCCAAACACTAAACTCATCAAGTTACAAAACTTGTTTAATAATTTTGAAAAAGATCTTGTCAAGTATTGTATCCAGAGTGCCTTCAAAATATATTTACATGCAAATAGCTTTCATGACATGTAGGGAATATTTGAATGAGCTTGATCTGAGCCATAAAAGAAGCAATCTAAAAATTGAAGAGATACCACCAAAGTAAAGGTGAGGGGGGGTCCATTAAGATCATAGATAATGAATCTAATAGGCCATCCTCTTTAAAAGACAAAAAAAGCTCAAGTATAGAAAGTCAAATTTAATATGCACTTTAATGTTAAAAATTTGAAGTCGCTTTTTTTTAAATATCTCTTATAACATTTAAAGTCAATTTAAAATTAAATGTGTAGGTTTTAATTCCAAAAAGATAATCTAAAGGCTAACTAAATATAATTTAGTTATTGTGTTTATATATTGAGTAATTTGAGCATTCTAAAGGACTTTTTGGTATTTTTCACAAACATTGTACATAGAATCTAGACAACAAAAACTTTATGCTCTAAGTTTTGGAAGAATGATAAGAATCAAGTTGTTCACTTTGTGTCTTTAAAATTTGTTCCTAGAGTTTATATCATTCTTAAGTTTAGTGTGAATCATGTTCTTCATATCTCTTCTTATAAATGTGTGGAAGTGTTTAATTGTCATAAAGAACATTTATTCAATTATATGTATTTAGGTTGGACTCTGCATTTATTTAGCTTAATGCATGTTCTCTTATTTATTAAGTTTTTCCTATTTTATCATATCTAAGTTAAAAACTTTTATCTTTTCAAATACAAATGACTTATATACTCTTTGTAAATATTGTTAATATCTAGTTTAGGTTTTTGGTTTTTTATAAATATAGCCTCTCCTTCAAATAAAGAAGGGACATTGTCCCAAAACTATTGTAAATGGACAAAGTACCAATTTTCGTACCAACATGACTGAATGATGTGTTCTTGATGAATGAATGTGTAACTTCATGCTCATGTGGTTGCTCATGTTGGATAGTAGGATAAGTAAATGGAACCACATGATAATCATGTACAATAGATGATGCTTCATAAGAAGATATACAATAACCCATAGAGAAATTATCATAAACATCCAAAACTATAGTTATTGTAGCCATTTAATGCTTGAGAAGTAATATGAACCAAATCATTATAAGATAGAAACATTTTCAACTTGTGTATTACTAGCATTTTTTACTTAAGAAGAATGATCATCATTTGCAACATCATGTGACAAGGAAAGTAGAGCATCATGAATATCCTCATTAAATAAATCATCAATCTAGACAACGAGGAACTACCATCATCATTACATGTAAAAAAATCATCACATGAATTAGAAACCCTAGATGTATTCATAGAAGTTAGGGATAAAACACTAGATGTAGATATCTTCACAAATAATGTATCCATGGAAGTTAGGGATAAAGCACTAGATGTATATAACTTCACTATCATCACACAATAAATGTTCATTAATATCAATGATTTTATCATGAGTTGCTTGAAAAATATCATCATGATGAAGTAAAGCATTATCATATGATGGATAGAACAAGTAATGCACATCACATAAGCAAGAATCACTTATGTCATCATCATATTCAAATGAAGAGAATGTGCTCAAAGGTAAAACATCAACACTAGTCATGCAAATATCACATCATTGTGCTCATAAACACCACTAGCACTAGTCCTAAGAGAAGTGTAATCAATGTGAATCTCATAAAAATGTGAGTGGTTGCATCTAAAAGGGAAGGGAAAGCAATGAAAAACTCCATGAAGGATGAAAGATTAGATACCTAATGAAATAACACCTCCATGGAGCATGCACCACTAGTTGTGTGGTGGAAGGACACAATGTTGTCCAAGATTAAAGGATCAAATGTAATAAATTGTAAGAACACATCAAAATCCTTGAGACATGCATGGGTAGAGGCCAAAGGTAAGGGACTATGGGAATCAATGGTGAATGATATATAAATAAAAATAATGGATGTTAGAAGAGCCAAACTAGGTCAATACCCTAGATGAGACATAATAAGCACAAAGAAGAGTCAAATTTTAAAAATGATGATAGAAATCAAAATACTTGGGAAAAATAGAAGATATCTAACCATGAATTCAAGACATATACGTTACAAATTCACCAATTTATGTAGACATAAAAACACACTAAGTTAAATATCTAGTCTAAAAAATTAGTTAGTCCAATCAATTCAACAATTAACCTAGGTAAATGAGTTGAATCTATACATGAATTTGGAACTATCTAACTGAGATATAATAATTGAAATAAAAGCAAAGCTTGAATCTAGAGAGTGAAACTATTGATAGAAAGAAGATAACTAGAATTTGAGACTAAACCTAAGATGAAAATGCTATGACAAATATGTTTTGTGAAAACTAGAGTTGTGCAAAGACTCAAATCAAGGCCATAAGGGTAGCCTTGAACCTCTTGAGGGAAACCTTGACCTCTTTGTGTGGCATTTACCTTTAACATATTATGGTTTTGATGTTAGGAAAGGTTTCTCAACCTTGCAATTACAAAAAGTGTGATTTCTCAGTTATAAAAATACAAAAAACTCAACTTTTGGGATATAGGGTTGGTTTTTTATCAAAATAAAATTTTAGGTTGTTCACACTACCATTGAGGGTGCCCAATGCATAGATCTCTTCGAGCTCTTCAATTTCAAAAAAATAGGCCCAATTGGCCTCCCGAATCAAAAGTTATGGCCTTTGAAAGTTGGGTCTCCCGTATTAGAAAATGTAAAAATGTGTTAGACACATAAAAGAATTGTAAGGGGAAGTTACACATGTTGATGCATGTTTTAACACATCATAAGGCATCCTTGATTGGAGATAATGAAACCCTAAGAATTTGGGTGCCATTTTGGGTGGTTTTAGCTCATGGATTTGTAATTATTGTTTGACAGTTTCATGTATTGTATCTCATATATATTATGTGCTTGAGATGGAGGTTTTGTGCAAGAGTCTTATAGATGTTGAGTTACCTCTGAGTCTCTAGTTAGTGATGCTCCTGTGAAAGCTTCTATGCAATTATATTGTAATCTTATTGATTTTTGAATAATATATTGGGCTACTATTCGATATTTTTCTCCCGAAAGAGTTTTCCCCACGTAAATCATTGTGTTGTGTTATGATTACTATTTATGTTTATTTATGTATAATTTTTGTAACTGTAGTAAATTTTTTTAAAAAAATTCATAACTCTCCTCTCAAGATTAGTGTAGGAAGTTATTCCACTACCTTAATTTCCTTAAAAGTGATATTAGAGCTTGATCACCTTGGTTTCATTTGTGGGTTGTTGGGTTTTTTTGAACTAATCTTGTTTTGGGTAGGAGCTTGTGTCGAAGATACTTTGTGATTTTGTTGCAAGAATTTTCAAATGGTGAGCATGTCAAGGAGAATAGAGGTAGAGAAATTTTTTTGGTAACAATTTTGAGATGTGGAAGTTGAAGATGGAAGATCTATTAATTGATTGAGATCTGTAAGATGTTGTTGATGAACATGTTTCAAGCCCTACAAATGCCACTTTGGATGCTCAATATGATGTTATGGATTATAAATCCAAGGTTTTAATCATATTGTGCTTGGAAAACTCTATTTTAATCAATGTCCATGAAAAGCCCTCTATGAAGAAAATTAGTGAGATATATCAAGCCAAATCTTTAATGAACAAGATTTTCTTGAGGAAGAAGTTGTATTCCTTGAGAATGGAAGAGGGTGGATGAATTGTAGAGCACTTGGAAGCATTCAATATGTTGGTGGCTCAATTGGCATTAGTTGGTGTCAAAATGGATGAGGATGAGAGATGTCAGATCCTGCTTTGCTCTTTTCCTAATTTGTGGGATTCTCTTGTTAGGGCTATTGGGAGTACTTATGTTGTATTGAAAGTTGAAGATGTTGTGGGTTCTTTACTTTCTAAAGAGATGAGGAGGAAGGTATCCATCAATGCTAAAGAGGCCTTAAATGTGTTAGAGTTGGCTATGATTGGAGCCACCCATGATCAAGGACTTCATGAAAGCACAAGAGATATCAAATGAGAATAATTATATTCTATCAATGAATGAAAAAGATTGATAAAAGATTGTTATAATGTACGTAATATTCCTTGCTTATAAAGACAAGGATGAAATGTAGGTTGTTATAGTCATGTGACAAGTGTCTTCATCCTATGACATGTGACAACAATAGGATAAGATGTCAACTATCAACAACTAGACACAACTAGAAACATCTAGTAGACTCACTAAGTCAACTTAACATGTGAATTATGTGTGATGTGTGAATATTATTTAACTAATAAATAGTTAAATAATATGAATAAATAGTTAAATAATATGAATTATTCACACAAGGGTAAACTGGATAGGTAATAACCATGTTCACACCAACACCCCCCTTAAGTGCAACTTAGGGAGTAACTGACTAAAGCAAGATGCGATGATGGATAAAGGATGATGATGGGTCTCAACTACTAGGCCATGTTAGGTAGCCATGTACAACAAATCTCAAGTGGAGAAAAGGAGAAAACCTCATGGAACAAAACTCCTCTCCAAAAGTGAGAATGCATAAAACAATGAAAGTGAAAGAAGAAGTGATAGTAGGACGACTCAACATGACCCCCCAAGGACAACTTATATCACATATATACAATCAAATACCCCCCATAGGAGAGAAAGAGTGAGACTATAAGTCCCCCCACAATGAAGTAGCTCCTGTGCCAATGGTGAATGCCTGAAGAAGAATGCTAAAGAGAATCTTGTACCTGCAAACAACATTTCTCCCCTTATGAAGAAACCAATCCAAAGGCTGATGTAGAAGAAACTCCATCTCCAAGAAGAGATATGAGTGAAGAAGTCTCATGATGGATGTCTCTAAAAACTACTCAAATGTCCACATGTCAGAATCAAAGGATGGCACTATGCAATGAGGTGGGTCCAATCCAATATCCTAGGTATACTCATGAAGAACAATCTCCAAAGACAAAGTAGATGGGATAACAGTTGTGATGTTACTGTCATCAAAGAGGAGAGATATCCCCTCAAGTGTGTCCTCCAAATCTGCAATATGAGACTCACATAACAAGTCTGATATACCTGCCAAGAAAGTATCCCACAAAGATGTGTCTGAAAGACCTGAATGATCTTGCTCAACTAAAGTAGAAGAAACCATGTTGATGTCGATCTTTAAAGAAACAAGAGGTTGAGGTGACAGAAGCTCAACACTAGTCTCATGAACTAAATTAGATGAAAGGACACCAAGGTTCAAGTGACCAAACTTCTCCTCATAAACATAATTCACACTTGATGCATGAGTGTGAATATCAATCAATAGATCTACATCATTAGAAGAAGCAAAATGGGAGAATGTATACAAGCGAGATGCATGATCAGCAATCCCAACAATAATGATATCTCTACTCTCCAAGTCTCTTATGATCACTGAATCAAGAGTGAACTCAACTATCTTCCCTACACCACAATGAGTAATCTGGTAGATGGAAAGGAGATTGGTTGACAAGGAAGGTACACACAACACATTATTGAAAGTACCCTCACCAATATCAATAGTCTCTTTACTAGTCGCATGCATGTATGTATTGTTACCCATCAAAATAGGTGGTGAGGTACATGATTCAATTGAAGAGAACATCCCTTGTGAAGATGTCATATGATGAGAAGCTCTAGAATCAAGAAGCCATCTCTCTGACTGAAGACTTGTAGAAGTAGAGTGTTTGTCATTTTGTCTTGTTTGTCACATTAGTAATGTCTGATGTCCCTGTCTGTGTAGATGATGATGGTGTCGAAGAAGAGGATGGACTAGATGGCATTTTCTGTTGTGCTTTTGAATAATGTGAGTCAACTCATCAATTTTCTTATCCTAACACTTATACTCATCATGTCCTAGTTTCTTGCCATATGCACACTTTGGTCTCTCCTTCTTAGATGATTTCTCCTTGGGAGAGGATGATGAGGACTTAGGTGATTTATTTGACTCCTTTGCTTGCTCATTGTTCTTGAAATCCTTATTTTTTTGTTTCTTGCCTTTGCTAGTTGAAGCCTTTTGATCCTTTGTACCTTGATTAGCAAGAAGAGCTTAAGGTTTAGGAGACTATAATGTGCCCATGTGTACTAACTTTTCTTGGTCCCTTGTGAGTGATGCGGCAAACTCATCAAGTGATGGGCATTGTGAAAGCTTTCCCAAGTGCATCCATAGTAGTATAAAAGGTAAAAACAAAAACTGAATAGTTAGGACCAAGCTTGGCAAGGATTGAAAAAATCAATTGAGTGTCCTCTTTCTCTATTCCACATTGTTTGAGTTGCAATCTAAGTGATTTTAGCTTTGTGAAGAAGTCTTTGATGCTTGCAAAGTTGATTGGATTCAAACCAATTAGTTCATTCTCCAATTTGAAACCTCTCATAGTATCTTGCTTACCAAAAAGATTTCTAAGGTAGTCCACACTTCATTAGGTGTTTTACAAGATTCAATATGAAAAACAAGATCATGAGAGATAGACAAGCATAGTGTTCCATAGGCTTGATCACATCTATTGTAACACTTTTTCTTTTCTGTTGTTGTTGGTTTAATTTATGTACCCATTGTTACTCTATGAATTTTTGAACTTCTTAAATGAATCTCTATTTTAGTTTTCCACTCATGATAGTTATATGGTGTGAGTAGAGGAAGTTTGTAAATGGATCCATGATACAAGAGTACAAAAATGAACACACAAGTACAACCCCCTGTTACTCAAGCAATGAGATCACCCCCAACAAAAATGATTGTGGGACTTTATAATCAGTCTAATTACAATTGCCACAAGCCAAAACAACAAAGTGGTCTTTAATTTTGGTACAATGTAAAAACCAAGATTATGCTAGAATTGAAAGTATAATTTATGAGCAAAACTAGATCAAACTGATTGTAGATCTGGAAAGTACTTGGAAAATCATGCACTTTCAAAAACAATTCACCAAAAATGTTATCCTATGAGCCCGAACGAAGCCTTTGAAGTTCTAAAAATGGGAACTGCTGAGGTACAGTGATGGAAAACTATAATTTATGGAAAAACCAAGCACCAAAACTGGAGCAAATATGAGCCAAATATGAGCCTTTGAAGTCCGACTGTCAAAATGAAAATCTCAATGGAGGGAGGGCCAAATTGGGCTAAGGGCTGCTGACATCAACAAATATTTAGTGGAATCTTCAAAGATTCCTTGAAATATTCCCTAAGATTCACCGAAAAGATGACGCCAGCAATCGAAGAGATGATGTCAGCAAGGATCTCATTTGGATGACATCAGTTGTCGAAATGCTGACGTCAGCAAACAGAATATTCGAGATGCCACCAAAATATTTTGGTATAGTTCCTATATGATGATGTCATCCTAATAGATTATTGTGTCATGTTGATGTCAGCATGATGTCAACAAACACAAAAAAATCACTGGTATATGCCTCAAACAACCAAAATATTCCTAATCCGTTGTCAGTTTTTTGAAAATTGTTGTTTGTGGTATGAAACCACTGATAATAATTTAAAAACTACCTTAGGGTCATAGAAATCCACTTACTACTTCTGTGAAATGGTTTCGTGGGTGGTTTTCAGATTACTAACAACCGTTATATGGTGGTCGGCAGTTTAGTTGTTGGTCGCCTGTTATCAAATTTCTGCCAGGCGGATTTGAAACTTCCGCCTGCAAGTTGTTTATGCTATCATGTACGATTTTATATTGACCGCTGGAGAACTTTGATATGTTATCTAGGGATGGAGATCTCCCACAAGAAGTTAAACTATCGGTGGCGAGTTAAAGACCGTCGAAGGACTTTGAATCTTCCCGTCGATGGTTTTCAAATCTGTGGGTGTCGGTGTTTTGAATTCCTATGGATAAAAGGGGTTTGTGGGGCATGCGCCACATGGAAAGAACATAAGGCACCACGTGGCACTCTATGGATCCCTACGTGTACCCTCATCTATGGTACATAGGTACATACCCTGCGATACACAGGTACGACCTGTAATAAAAATCTACAAAAAAAATTTGTTTAACTAGTGAATAATGAAATAACCAAAAAACAAATTAATTACCCAGCGAACAATGACTGACGAATTGATTCTACTGATGTGGTGCCCAGATCCCACTGGTGCAATATGAAGATTCTGATGCTACAAAATATTCCACCTGTGATTTCGTACAGTGGAATCTAGTAAAAAAATTTGTACCTTTCGCTACAACTTTGTCTGATTTCAATGAATTAACAATCAATCTTAGGGTTTTTGGGCCTCCTAAGCACGATGATAGGGTCAGATTTGACCCAAACTACTCTAAAAGATTAGGTACCTACCGGATCTTGCATGCACCTCCCAACTTCAAACCCTCATAGATTTGGCCTCTGATGTCTGATCTAGATGAAACAAAAGGTGATCTTGACTATCTCAGACCTCCTGAACACAATGGCGTGCTCTGATTTGTAGCAGCATGCTTCAAAATGAACCTATAATACAAGGCCACAAGGAGGATACCCTCACAAATCTAGTATTTCTATCAAGTCTTTATGATTCTACAGGTCATCATTCGATGCAAGAGAAGAGCATACTCAACTATCAAGATCCATCATGAATTTGCACTCAAGATCTCTCAAAAAATGACTAACACAAAGTGATTCTTCCTAGAGCTCAGATACCACTTTAGAGTTGGCTATGATTGGAGCCACCCAGGATCTAGGACTTCATATTAAAAGCATAAGAGAGATCAAATGAGAGAATAATTCTATTCTATCAATGAATGCAAAAGATTGATAAAAGATTGCTACAATGTACATGATATGCCTTGCTTATAAAGACAAGGATGAAATGTAGGATGTTGTAGTCATGTGACAAGTGTCTTCATCCTATGACATGTGAAAACTATAGGATAAGATGTCAATTATCAACAACTAGACACAACTAGAAACATCTAGTAGACTCACTAAGTCAACTTAACATGTGAATTATGTGTGATGTGTGAATATTATTTAACTAATAAATAGTTAAATAATATGAATTATTCATACAAGGGTAAGTTACCAGATAGGTAATAACCATGTTCACACCAACAGAATGTTCGTGGAAGACCTAAAGAAAGAGGCAAGAAGAATAAGAAGCATGATGTAAGTCCAATTCCAAGGGGAGATCCAAATCTCCTGGGAATTCCAAAGTTATTTGCTAGAATTGCGATAAGCCTAGACACTTCTATAAGGAGTGCAAGAAAGAAAAAAAATAAAAAGAAGAAATTTGATTTTGATTTTGAGTCTAAGAAGGAAGATGGCAATGCATTCATTGCATCTTTGGCCTCTCATGCAAGTAATGATGCATGGTTAATTGACTCAGGTGCATCTTTCCATATGACCCCTAATAGAGATTGGTTTTCTAAATATGAAGAATTTGATGGAGGTAAGTTGTACTTGGGTGATAATTCTTATTTAAAAATTGTTGGTCATGGTAAAATTAAAATCAAATTTCCTAATGGTAGAGTAAAAAAATTAACGGTGTGTTGCATATCCCTAGGTTAGCACAAAATTTATTATTTGTGAGCAAACTAATAGATGTGGGTATGTAAATAGTCTTTTCTTATGCAAGATGCAAGATGGTTAGAGGTTCTATGGTGATTGCTAGAGGTGTTAGATTTGGCACATTATATAAGCTTGATTCATACAATGTTGAGTATAATAATACTTTTTTGAAAAGCAAGTTTGTGACTACTTCATTGAAAAAAGTGAGGGTTTCCTCTTTAGCAAATGGTCGTGGCTTTTGGGTACCTAAGGGTGCTCTTTCTTCTAAATCAAAATTACCTATGAAGAAGACTATATTATGGCACTAGATACTAGGCCACATTGGAGAAAAGGATCTGAGGACCTTGAAAAATAAAAACCTTGTCGAAGGGTTGATTGAAATTGTAATCTTGATTTTGATTTTTGTGAGCATTGCATTTATGGTAAACAAAACCGCGTTCAATTTTACTCAAGTTCTCATAAATCTTGTGGTGTATTGGATATTATTAATTCTAATGTGTTTGGTCCCATAGATGTTCCTTCCATTGGAAAATCCACATATTATGTTTCATTTATTGACGATTATAGCAAAAGGACATGGGTATATTTTCTAAAGAGTAAATCTAAAGTTTTCCATTGATTTAAAGAATCTAAAGCAATGGTTGAGTTGCAAAGTGGAAAGAAAGTAAAATATTTGAGGACTAACAATGGAGGTGAATTTTGCTCTAATGATTTTGATAGATTCTGTAAAGATTGTGGCATTTAGAGATAAAATACAACTCCATATTCTCCACAACAGAATGGAGTTGCAGAAAGAATGAATAGGACACTGATGGAGAAGGCTAGGAGTGTGCTTAGTGGTGTTGGTCTAGAACAAAGGTTTTGGGTTGAAGTTGTTACCAATGCTTGCTATCTAATTAATAGGTCTCCTACAACAACTCTTGTTGATAAAATACCTATGGAGGCATGGTCGGGTCATAATCCTTTAATGAGATATCTTAGAGTTTTTGGTTGCAATGCATATGCACATGTGCCAAAAGAGAAGCGAACAAAGTTGGGCAACAAAGCTATGAAACGTATCTTTATCAGTTATAGTTATGGTGTGAAAAGATACAAGCTTTGGGATCTTGTTGCACGGAAGGTAATATATCTAGTAGAAGTGTGATTTTTAGAGAAACTAAGCCTTCTTTTGTTACATTGCAACCAAAACAAAGTGAAAAGAAAGATGTGATTCAACTTCCATCTACACCTAAGAAAGTCGAATCAAGACCCCTAGATAGACAAGAAGTTGAGGAGAGCTCATATAGCTCTGAATCTTCAAAAGAGAAGGAAGATCCTCCAACTTAGCTTGTTTGAAGGTCTACAAGGCACATATAACCACTAGAAAGGTATTCACCTAATGATTGGAGATGTATTTTTGCATTGAATACTAACATGGATGAACCAAGATCTGTAGAAGAGGCATTAGGTATGAATGATGCAGAGTCCTAGAAGATTGCTATGGATGAAGAAATGGCAACTTTGGAAAAGAATGATACATGGGCCCTAGTACCATTGCCTGAAGGATGAAAACCTATTGGTTTCAAATGGGTGTTTAAGAAAAAGATTGGTCCAGATGGAGGTATTGATAAGTACAAAGCATGATTAGTTACGAAAGGTTACTCTCAAGTTGAGGGTGTTGATTATGGTGAGATATTTTTTCCTATTGCAAAAATGACATCCATTAGATTATTGATTTCTATTGTTGTTGCTTATGATCTAGAGGTTGAGAAAATGGATGTGAAAATGACATTCCTTCATGATAACTTGGAGGAGGATATTTATATGACACAAACAGAGTGCTATGTGGTGAAAGGTAAAAGTAATTTGGTTTATAAATTTAAGAAATCTTTGTATGGCCTCAAACGGAGTCCTAGGAGGTGGTACCAAAAATTTGATACATGTGTTGAGTTTGGGATTTGAATACATTGTAAATCATATCGCTATGTTTATTATAAATCTGATGGTGATCATTTCTTGTTTATTGCATTATATGTTGATGATATGTTATTTATTGGTAAAGGGAAAGGAATGATTTCAAAACTAAAGTCTCAACTTGTAACTAAATTTGAAATGAAAGATCTTGGTGTAGCTAAACACATTCTTGGGATGGAAATCAGAAGAGATAGAGTGAACAAAAAACTATCGCTTAGCCAAAGTAAGTATCTCGATTCAGTTTTATAGAGTTTAATATGCAGGATTGTAGACCATTGTGTGTTCCTCTTATAGTTGGAACGAAGTTATCTTCTTCGCAATGTCCAACATTGCATCAGAGATGGAAGGCATGAGTAGAGTGCCTTACCATGGTGTAATCAAAAGTTTGATGTATGTTATGGTCTATACTAGACCAAACATTGCCCAAGCAGTGGGAGTTCTTTTCATATATATGTCTAATCCTGGTAGAGTTCATTGGGATGCAGTTAAATGAGTCTTTTGATATGTGGAGTACTTCAAATTATTCCTTGTGTTATCATGGTAATTTGATAGGAAATAGGCATTCCCTTGATATTCTTGGTTATGTGGATTCAAACTTGGCAGGTGATGTTGATAGTAGAAGATCCACCAGTGCATATGTGTTTACTTTATTTGGTGGTGCAATTAGTTGGATGAGTAAATGACAAGTTGTGGTTGCTTTGTCCACTACTGAAGTGGAGTATATGGTAGCTACTCATGCTTGTAAAGAAGTCATTTGGCTTAAGAGACTATGTTCAGATATTAGAATAAAACAAGGTGTAGTGACAATTTATTGTGACAGAGTGTGATCTGCCTGGCTAAGAACCCAACATTTCATGCCATGACCAAGCAATCGATTTACAATATCATTTTGTTAGAGATATGGTCGAGGATGCTAGGGTGAAGCTGGTTAAAGTGGAGACTTTTATGAATGTTGTAGATTAATTCACTAAGTGTGTGAGCATAGAGAAGTTCATATGGTGTTTGGAGTCTATGGGCCTCTCAGCCCCTAGCAATTAAATCATGGTTTTGATATTCTCTTTGCTCTTGCAATGTTTTTGACAAGTTGGGGAATGTAAGGAAAAGTGTCTCAACCTTGCAATTACAAAAAGTGTGATTTTTTATTATACAAATAGAAAAAACTCAATTTATGGGCTATAGGGTTGGTTTTGGGCCAAAATAAAAAATTTTGGTTGTCTACACCACCATTGGTAGTGCTCGGTGCGTAGATCTCTTCAAACTCTTCAATTTAAAAAAATAAGCTGAATTGACCTCCCGAATCAAAAGTTATGGCCTTCGGAAGTTGGGTCTCCCATATTAGAAAATGTAAAAACATGTTGAACATAAAAAGAGTTGTAATGGGGAGTTACACATGTTGATACATGTTTTGACACATCATATGACATCTTTGATTGGAGAAAATGAAACCCTAAGAATTTGGGTGCCACTTTTTTATCGTTTTAGCTCATGGTTTTGTTATTATTGTTTGATGGTTTTATGTATTGTATCTCCTATATATTAGGTGCTTGAGATGGAGGTTGTGTGTGAGAGTCTTATAGATGTTGAGTTGCCTCTAGATCTCTAGTTAGTAATACTCTTATGAAAGCTTGGTCTACAAGTATATTGTAATCTTGTTGATTTATGAATAATATATTGGGTTACTTTTAGAGTGTTGGGTTTTCTCCTAAAAGGGTTTTCCCCACGTAAATTATTGTGTTGTGGTATGATTGTTATTTATGTTTATTTTTGTACAATTTTTGCAACTATAGTAAAGATCTAAAAAGTTTTGCATAACTCCCCTCTTAGGATTAGTGTAGGAAGTTGTTCTACTACCTTAGCTTCCTTACATTTGATACCTATAGAAGATGTTTGTATGGTGTATGTGTATCTACAATTTTAGAGACTAAGTGGTGGTGAGAAGAACCATTGGAACTTATCATGGCAATGAAAAAGCTATGAGTCTTCCTCAATTATAGTCAGGCCTTGTTGATCTCAATTCAATAATTTTGTAATAAATTAGAAGACACGCCAAGCAATGTATGCAACAAATGGGCAAGTAGCTAACAATGATGTGGTGCAATGATAATGAATGTTTGAGACTTGATGCAATGTATGAAGTGCAACAAATGCCGGAATAGTAGACTAAGCGTATGAAAGCTAGGGTTCTGATATTACTAATATAATTGTTATGACTAATATAAAGAAAAATCTATCATGCCATAGGTATGTAGTGATTTTGAGTATTTTAATGCATGACGAAAGATTGGAGTGAGCAATCCCAAATGATTT
Source organism: Cunninghamia lanceolata (assembly GCA_027924645.1). Taxonomy (NCBI): domain Eukaryota; kingdom Viridiplantae; phylum Streptophyta; class Pinopsida; order Cupressales; family Cupressaceae; genus Cunninghamia; species Cunninghamia lanceolata. The sequence continues at coordinate 1,062,324 of BSBN01001490.1, forward strand.
GGGGTTGATGTCCTTTTATACAAGTCCTAAGCACATAAATTTGAACTTTTTGGCATGCATGTTAACGAGTAACAATTAGATTAAGCTAGTTGACCTGGGGCCACAATAAATTTGAATTTGCAACTAAGAGTGTCAAGGCAATGAGGACAGCCCTAAACTAGTTCAAGGTTGCATGAGCGGTCTTGACCTAGGCAAAGAAAACACTGATCCAAAAATTGAGACTAACCTAAGCAGAGGTAAAATGGTATTTCTACATGATAAACCAAGTTTGGGTAGTGAGTGCCCCAAGTGAGACAAAATTATATGCTAGGACAATGTATTTAAGACCTACATACAAAGTGGCCTAAAACAAAAGAGAAAAGTGTAAGGGCATGCACACTTTTCAACTCTACATGTGGCTTTAAATTACATTTAGTGAGTTGGTTGAAACATCACAACTTCAAATAAAATTTTAAAAAATTACTTTATATGAACATTTTTAAAAAGTAAACCATAAGTTTCTTCCCATATAAGTTTCATCCCATACACTATAAACCCCCTATAAACTAGGTCTTCTATCATCATAAATTATAAAACTAGAGAACCTTTCCTTTCCTTTTTCCTTTTAGTGTCATTCTACATTGGAAATTTAACTGGTGTAACCCACGTAAAAGTATGCTGAAATGGATTTTGATGCTCTCATCATCACTCTGCACAGATTAAACAGGAGTTTCTTCAACACCCCAGCCGGCCAAAAGATTGATTTGTAGAGAGGGCAAAAAACCAAGAAAAATGGTCAATTTGAATAATGATTTCATAGCCTAAAAGCAGTGAGTAGAAAGGAAGCTAAGGGTAGGGACACACAGTCTTATCATGTGTCATTAATGTTCTTGTTGGCAAAGCAAGATGCACATCGAAAAGCTTTGACTTGGAAGAAGGATTCTTTTGACTGTGCTGTCTTGTGATTCTCTGTACGCCCAAATTGTGATTCATTATGTTGGGGCACAAAAATTTGAGCATCCAACTAACCACATAATGATATGTCCATGGCGACAGCTGAAACTAATATAAATGAATCCTGATCATAAAACACCTAATGACTGTATATACCTACTACTAGTCCCAAGGATAATGGTCCCACATACTGATCAGTCTCTGTTATAAAAATATTTCCTTTCATTTCATTACAAACACTTATGGGAAAAGCTACATGTGAACAAAATAACTTATTTTATACTTATCTCTGTGCCCACATTAAAGAGAGAGAGAAGGCATGTATTTGCTTAATGCTGATGCAACCACAGCCTTCAATTCTAAGACTAATTAATAGATCATAAAAAATGTGATTGAAAATGTTAAATTTTTCTTTGAATGCCTCTAACTTCACGTGGTGTGGAGTCATAAAGCTGTTTATTAGAAATATTAATGTGTGGAATTTGAATTTATGGGCGAGGCATTGAAAGCATAATAATATGTAATTATAGTCCTCCCACAATAGATTCACATTCACATACACGCTCCTGTGTAGTATCATTACAGCATAGTGTAGTTGGCTGTCTATAAAAGAGTTTGGAATGTTCAAAATGAGATAAGATTTGCAGTTAGAGAAGAAGCAAAAATTTTGGGTTGGGCTGTAAGAAATTTGCAGTTTGAGAAGAAACAAAAGTTTTGGGTTGGGCTGTTGTTTGATGAGATTGGCGAAGGATAAGTAAAAAGAGCAGTTTTAGTGGGATCTGAATGTAGCTAAGATTTGCAGTTTGAGAAGAAACATAAGTTTTGGGTCATAATAATGGTGAAAGATAAGTAAAAGGTAAGGTCTTTTTTAGTGGGATCTGTTCCTCTGAGCAGCGTGCGCGCGTGCCTGCATTAGGTCAGAGAGGCAACAGCTAAACGCATGCTGTGAGTCTCGCAATTTGAAGCAAAGAAGTAAGTGTTGGTTTAGAAAAGAGGAGATGTGGACTTCTATATGGAGGTGCTTCTGGTTGGTTGTGATACTGATGGTGTTCCAGGCTGATGGAGCAGTGTACATGAAGGATAGAGTGGTGCGCCTTCCTGGCCAGCCCAAAGTGTCTTTTGAGCAGTACGCTGGATATGTCACAGTCAACACCAAAGATGGCCGGGCTCTTTTCTACTGGTTGACAGAGGCCACTCATACTGCCAATTCTAAGCCTCTTGTTCTGTGGCTTAATGGAGGTATCCTACACTGCATTTCTTACATTGAAAGGAACTTGAAAATGTCTTCTGGATGCCACTCTTGATCCCTTAGATTGGTTGGTCTCGTGGACGTCATTAAAAATCTTTCTTTCATTCATTCATTACATTCTTTCCATTCTTTATTCTTGATTTTTCAATTTCTAAGATTTCTGCATCCTTGATTCTTAATTTTTCAATTTCTAAGATTTCTGCATTCTTGATTCTTGGCTCTCTACATTGTTGGAAATAAGCCACACCCGGCCGATGGACTGGCCACCCAGTAGCTCAGTTGGTAGAGCACTCCAGCAGCAAACGCCAGTACTGCACCTCAGCTTAAACATCAGTGGTCCCAAAATGGGTTTTTCATTGCAAGTAGCATTTTACATAAGCTTGAAAATTCAGGCATATGTATATGCTTTGCTTAGGATAGTGTTTTATTTTATAGCAGCAGTCATATTCCCTGTAAAGCAATGGTGAGTTAAAAAGAAAGTATTAACAACCTGTGGCAATCCATGGAATGCAATAGACCAACACTAGGTAGCCACTATTGATTCATTTTGTTTTGTATGATCAGAACTATCTGGTACTAGCAAACATTTCACAGTTGTTCTTAATTCTGTAGACCATTCCCTGGAAGATAATCACCCACAGGATTGGCTTGTTTATCCTGTAGACAATTCCCTAGAAGATATTCATCCAGAGGATTGGCTTGTTTAACTGTCGAGTCGCTGTTGTGGATGTACTTAGAATGTTGTTTCCTGCAAGCTAGAATTTTTTAGGAAATATCATGTGAACTTGCTGACAAAGCTGTTATGAACTCTTCCTAATATGCTCAATGGGTGAACGTTGACAGTAACGTATATATTTTCATGAATCCACATTAAACGGCTTCTGTGGGTTGGCAGTAGCTGCCAATGGGAATGCCCTGTCAGATGTCAAACTTATTAGCTAACTGCCAAGTTTGCCTGAATGTGGAATTGAATGCATTTATAGAGCTCAGAGAGTCAATGTCATCTACCAGGCAGCAAACCCAATTCCTTCCAAGATTACGTTTCTTCGCCAGTGCATTCATAAATGTAGCAAATGGGCGTTCCCTCCGTATGCTGCAGTTTAGAATTTCACAGCAGACTCCAATTGTGTATGTTTGCCAACTGTCTGAGCAAGTTTTACTTCCTCTTTTACCTAACTGGTTTGCCAAACGTGGGAATGATTTATTTCTTCACTCATTATAGAGTGAAGATAGGCCACAGTCATACTTAAGTATCCAATGCATAGGTCAAATTCAAGTCTAATGAAGTGTCTGCATTGCATTTTGTTTTCTCATGACGTGGTGTTAGTTTGTGGAAGACATGATGAGATTCAATAAACAGTGTCCAGTGTAGGCATAAATTCAGAGCAACATCAAGTGAAGGGCATAAAATTATCTGTGGGTAAGAACCATATATTCTTTGTTGACTTAGGCAATTATAGTCATCATTTGGTGGGCATTGCTGCTTGTTAAATTCCATATTTTAGATAGACAAGTAAAAGACAATCCTGCTTTGATAAAATCCTGAAAACATTGTAGATGACATATAAATCTTGGCCCACAATTACCTAATCTCCATCATTACTGTCATTCATTGCCATGGATCCACACTGCACTCACATTGAAAACTACTGTTTATTTGGACATGTTTTTACCCATTTTTACCCATACATGTAAAGTAGGGAGTTTACCTGATTGCAGGTCCAGGATGCTCGTCGGTGGCATATGGAGCATCCGAGGAGATAGGTCCCTTCCGCTTAAACAAGACAGCCACTTCTCTCTATATCAATCCATACTCCTGGAATAGATGTAAGTAGCCCATGGAAGGAGCAACAATCTTATAGTGAAATTTTCACAGTCCATTAGATCTAAGTTAAAAAAATTCAAAATTTTGTGTAATTTATCTGCATCTAAGCTTTAGATTGTGGAATACCATCTTCATTTTAGATCACAAAATTTGAACTTTAAGATCCCCATTTCTCCAGCTGACTGTTTTACTGACTGCTCTACTCTTGTGAGTATAAAAATGATTTCTTTAACTTTCATCTTAATAATAGATGTTAAACTATGATCTGAAACCCTGATGCAAATAAATCTCACAAAACAATCTTATAGCCTATCCCTTTCTCTCTATAAAATTTATGGAAGTTAACTTGAATTATAGCATGTATTACCTCATTGTCAGTGGCCAACTTGCTTTTCCTGGAGTCCCCGGCTGGAGTGGGATTTTCATATACGAATACAAGCTCAAATTTAAAAGATACAGGTGACAAACGCACTGGTAAGCTGAAGCTCCTATCTTTACCTGTATTTATCCATTAATTGTTATCCTCTAGTAAGTTATACAATCTTATCGTTACTATGTTTCTTCCCTTGCAGCTGAGGATTCGTTGGTCTTTTTAAGCAACTGGTTTGCGAAGTTCCCTCAATACAAATATAGAGAAATGTACATTACAGGAGAGAGTTATGCAGGTCTTCTTTCACCCAACCCATCATTCAATTACTCTTTACGCACACAAATTTGATAGATCGGCAAAAGATAACGTGGGAGATTTACAGTGTCATACCTATATGTTTACTAATAGAATTATTCATATAAATTTTTTTAACAATTCATTTGATTTTGAACTTTGAATTTGATTTCGATTACTTAGCCTTCTGTAAAATAAATATTTTTAATTTAGTTTAGAGAATTTTTTTATTCTAATGACTTAATTGCAATTTCAATTAAATTGGCACAGGACATTATATCCCACAGCTTGCAAAGAAAATCTATGAGTACAACAAAAGATTCTCTAAGCCCTTTATAAACTTCAAAGGATTCATGGTAAACACTTCTTGTTTCCTGTTATTCTTTAATATTATCTACTTCAAGGGTCCCTCAATAAAAATAGGATAAATATTTATTACTTTTTGTTGTGGATGGGGTGTAAAATTGCTATTGACTGTTTAATCATTGAAATGGATGATGTTTAAGTAACATCATCCATTTCATCGGTCGGTCAATAAAAATAGGACAAATATTTATTACTTTTTGTTATAGATGAGGTATAAAATTACTATTGAATGTTTAATCATTCAAATAAATGATGTTATTACTTAATGGGCGAAGGAGGCTTGAGAGCTGACACAAATATGAATATAACATGATTGCAGGTTGGCAACGCTGTTACAGACCGCTATTATGACAACTTGGGCACTGTAAATTACTGGTGGAGTCACGCCATGATATCTGATAAGACTTATCGAAACATTCTCAACAACTGCAATTTTAGACTGGAAGACAATACTCCTACCTGTGACAATTTCATCAACTATGCAATGGTTCAGGAGTTTGGAAACATCGACCAATACAGTATTTACACTGCCCCTTGTGGCAAGTCTAGTGGAGATGGGAAAAACGCATCTGTGAGATTTAAGAATTCGGTATATACTCACCTTCCAATGTATTTGTTTTATATAATACTCTTCATGTTTTACTTAAATATCAAATAATTCACCCATCAAGCAGTCAATAACAATTAATTAATTTATTTATTTATTTATTTATTATTATTTTATTTTTTTTTGGTATCTGTCCAATTTTATGTGATGTCTCGAGATAACAATTTTTGCTTTATTCAACCATCAAAGAATCAATAACAATTTTATGCTGTATTCAAGCAAAAAAATGATGAATGATTTTTTTTTCCATCATCTCACTTAACAGTTGCTTAGACTGAGAGGCTATGATCCTTGCACCGAAAGCTATGCTGAGATATATTACAACAGAGCCGATGTGCAAAAAGCCCTTCATGCCAATACTACAAACATTCCATACAGTTGGACTGCATGCAGGTGTGGCAATACAATTCAATTTCCTCTTGTCATCGTTAACAACTAAAATTTCCTTTTTGAACATACTCAATAGGTAAATTAGTAAGTAGAGAGTTGGGTTAACCTTTTTAAAAAGTGCAATCTTGGAAAACCATCCCTAGACATGGTAATAGTTATATTCAATCTCTGACTTTCCTGAAAAGTATGTAATTATTATAGCTTTTCATTTTGCACTTCTAGTGACGTTCTCATACGCAACTGGGGGGATGCAGACTTCTCCATCCTACCAATCTATAAAGAGCTTATTGAAGCTTCCGGCCTTAGGATTTGGGTATACAGGTTTGTTTATACTTGTATTCTATTGCTGTCTTAAACAGTCTGTGTTGTAGTATTGTTTAGGAGATATATATATATCTCCACATTCAACCACAACTCACCGACTGTCTAAATTCTTCCACTCAATACTATCTAAACTAACCACATGATAAACAGTGGAGATGCAGATTCAGTAGTACCAGTTACAGCAACAAGGTTCTCTTTTAAACGACTTGGTCTTCCTGTGAAAACTCGTTGGTACCCATGGTACTCTTCGGCCAAACAGGTTAAAAACTTTCCTTGTGTCAAGATCTCTAATATTATTCCTCCATATCTTGAAATATAGTTTTATGTTACGTAAATATATTTGTTTGTTTATTAGTTTATGTTCAAGATATACTTACAGAATTGTGAATCAATAGGTTGGAGGCTGGACAGAAGTATACGAGGGTCTAACCTTCGCCACCATTAGAGGGGCGGGACATGAAGTACCTCTCTTCCGACCTCGAAGTGCCTTACAGCTATTCAAATCATTTTTATCTGGCGAAAATTTGCCTACCCATGGATGACCTTATAAGTGACAATTTCATTGTAGCCATATATTTTTAGTTTCCACTTGATTGACTATGCATTCTTTTAATTTTGATTTTCTTTTGGTTCAAGAAAATGTTCAAATATTTTTTTCCTCAGAATTGTGTGAAGGAGAGGACGGAGTAGTTGGGGAGGGTTTTATTATTGTGAGTGTATTGGACAAGAAGAAGTTGATACGTGTCAAAGTGCAATATGATTATATTGATATTTTAATTAAAATATGTTATTTGTTTATTATGGATGTACTTAATTTAAGAAATATTATTATATTGTTTAAAAGAAGTTAAATTCGGTTAAATTTTAGATTTATAAATAATATGCAGTATTAATTATAATGTTTTATGTCCAAGGGGTTGAGTTCAATTGGTTAAAATGTTGGGTTCTCATTGTGGAGACCAAAGTTCAAATCCCAAAAAAGATGTCAAATGTGTATTTAAATTATAATTTTTATGTGAATATTAAAGAGTGTATCTTAAAGCTATTTATATTATAACAAAGTCTTATATAAGTCAACATTCCACTTTAATATTTTAACAAAATTTATTCACCATTCAAATACTAACTTTTTTAAGCTATAAAATCTTATTCACATTTTTCCATTAACCATCTCCATCCTTATTGCATTCATTATTCAAATTTGATCTCTTTTCCATCATTAATATAAGTACTTGTAAGTCACTTACATTGTGTAAGGTTGACTATAATGAAATCCAAACATAATAAATGAAGAGTCAATTATTAAGGTCCAATTTGTAAAGGGGCCACATTGATTTTTGTAGATTATTTTGATGAAGACATTACTAATATTGTTGCAAATCCACCTATGGACAATAGATTGGTACTTGACAATAATAGTGTTGCAAATTATGGGCAAAGAAACAAATATGGAAGTAAAAGAAGTTGGAATATCAAAGAAAGTTTCATTAAAAAAATATAAAGTGGAAATGGATCTGTCTAGGTAAAGATGTTATCCACCAGAATAGCTGAAAAAAGGTGGGGTTTCCCTTCTAGTATTTTGATGTACTAGTTGTTGGGACTTACAACAATCAAAAGAATGGCCCACTTACTAATCTAATAGATGAGGAAAAGATAGAAATTATTTGACGGTGTCGACATATGGAAAAAATAGTTATGGACTTGAGTCAATTCAACTGAAGGCTTATGTAGAATAGATATGTCAAACCAAGCCAAAGCCTATCAATAATCACTTCCCAATAATATCATGGTGGATTGACTTTTGGAAGCAACATCTAAATATGATGATTAGGACTACTAAGGTAGTTTATGTAATGAAACAACTTGCACAATATCTGAATACAATAGTAAATATGCTGCAAACACTTGATAATAATATGCCACTTCGAGGGGGCAACCTCCAAAACCACTTCGAGTGGGATACCTCCAATAGTCTTCAATGAGAACACAATACTGAATATGATATGAAATGAGACTCACTACCTCCTATATATACCTATTTATGCCTAGGATATCACCCAGGCCGACTTAGATAGCCCTATAGAAGCCTTAGGCTGACCTAACCAACTAAATAACAATATAATAATGATAATATGACTTAATTAAGAGTTAAGATAGCCACAAGCTGACTATTCATAACCATATACACTATAGAATTAAGGGCATAACATGCCCCCCACCTTTACAAAAGTGTTGTCCTCAACGCTGATCAATTGTGGTAATTTCTTCATATAATCTTCATCATCCCATGTGGCAACTTCAACTAGAAGATATTTCCTTGATGTCCTCAGCTTATTCATGTGTGTTTGGAAAATTAACTTCAGCTCCAAGATATGTCTTCCCTTTGCATCTAGCTATTGATGGTGATGAATGTGTTCTTCCTTTACTTGAACCTTTTGATGTGCCATAGAGGAAGAGGTAAGCAATAGTACATGGTACCCTTGCATTGGTTGAATAGCTTGATCAGGAACTTCTTCTTCTTTCACTTCTTCTTTCACTTCTTCTTCATCATCTTTTTCTTTTTCTTTTGTTGTTTCTTCTTCTTCTTCTTCTTCTTCTTCTTCTTCTTCTTCTTCTTTTGGTTCTTGGTTGCTTGAGACCTCCTTTCGTTGTTCATTCATAAAGGCGCTTAACATGCTTCGTATGTCTGATATATCTCCTCTTAGGCCACACATCTCCCTCTTAACCTCTTCCTTGAACTTACTTATTTCCTCATAGGGATTACTATCCTCTATTATTTCTCCATCCTTATCAGAGGATTTCCCCAATGTGGTAGCATTCTTTTTGCCTCTTGTTGCAGGCCCCGTCATGATGGAAACCAATATTTTTGAAATAAATCACACAAATGAAATGTAAATTCTTTGAAAGTTTTACTGTAACTTACTAGGGCCAAGATACCACTTACCCAAAAAAAAATCTAAGAAATTAGCAAATTTTCTGCCTTGAGAGCGAATTTGTTGGAAACCCTAATTTTGTAATAACTTGCTTATTTTTGCTTCTATTTCTCCAACCTTTGGACGGTAGGCTCCTCTATTATTTATTCAAAAACCCAATACAAATTATACTCTAATTCAGCAGGATGTGAGAGATATGTAGTTCTCAAATAAATTATGTAGAAATCACAATTCTATAATAATTCGCTCAAATATGCTCTAATTCCTCTGAAATCTGGACTGTGTCTTCTTTAATATTGCCTTCAAAAACCCTTTAAAAATATTTTAAAAATTCACTAAAATCTGAAAGTTATGCTCTTCCCAAAATTGCCTCCAATATTGAGAAAAAATCTTGCCTCTAGGTGCCAAGATCATGCTCTGATACCACTTGTAATGAAACAACTTACACAATATCTGAATATAATAGTAAATATGCTGCAAACACTTGATAATAATATGCCACTTCGAGGGGGCAACCTCCAAAACCACTTCGAGGGGGATACCTCCAACAGTCTTCAATGAGAACACAATACTGAATATGATATGAAATGAGACTCACTACCTCCTATATATACCTATTTATGCCTATGATATCACCCAGGCCAACTTAGATAGCCCTATAGAAGCCTTAGGCTGACCTAACCAACTAAATAACAATATAATAATGATAATATGACTTAATTAAGAGTTAAGATAGCCACAAGCTGACTATTTATAACCATATACACTATAGAATTAAGGGCATAACAGTTTACATAGACAAAGCACTGATGCTAAGGCTAAGTATAGTGGATTTAGTATGACAACTTGAAAACACTGTATGCTAAACATAAATATCTAGGCCAAAATAGAATTTAGATTTATGATGAAACAAGAGTCAAAATAGGTGGGAATTAGTGGGTCATTTCCTAATTGGGTTGCAAAAGTGTGATATGTATTATCTCCAAAAGTAGATAGTGAATTACCATATTGTATTGTGTGAATGCAGTGTGATAGAGCATTCCATGTTTTTATCTTTTCAAATCAAAGAGACAAAAAAAACCATGTAGGTAATTGTGAGATTGGGTCATGCATGTCATCCCAAGAACATGCTTAGATGGCAAAGTCGTGAGTTGTTTCTAACTTGGCTACAATATTTGTCTGCACTTGTTATAGGAGGAGTTTCACCAACAAATAGGAAGCTTCTCATATGATGGACATGGAAGTCATATTACTTGAACAAGACAATTGAACAAGCTAGGGCTTTGTTCATTAACCTTGTCACCCTTCCTATTCATAGAATTCATAAGCTTTATCCCTTACATGTGAGTGTGTTCTCTCCATTTAAAATTTTCTTCAAACATCAAATGAAGGTATGGATGAAAAACCATGCTGACATTAAGATTGGTAGGGAAGAATTGGCAACAAGTTTTCAAGTGGGGATTTCAATTTTCCCTTATAGATAGTAATCTTAAAGCAAGTTTACAAGTGTCACACCCCGTTTTTAAAACTAATGTGTTTATTTTCATTATTTTCAAGAGACAGATAATTAGTCAAAGAAAATATTATGATCATAGTAAAGATGTGAAATGTATTTGTTTTATATTAATTTATATGCAAGAAATAATTGTTCATGACGTCATTATTGATCATGTGGTTAAATGTTGAAATGGACTAACTACCGTTATGTAACTGAGGTGGATGCAGGAACAATGTTGTTTTCTCTCCAATATGAGGAAAGAGAGAGTATCACCATGGAGAGGATTCTAGATCTCATGAATGCAATGATCCTTATGCCATCTAGAAACGTACACACATATACTTAGTAGAGAGAGTATGTTTGTTCTTGTCAACTATGTCATCGTGACGACGAAGGTTATAAATCCTTTTCGTTATTTGATAGGAGCTTGGTGTATGCTTTTCGAAGATAAGTCAATGTGTGTGAATCAACTAAACATGATTAGATTTGTTATCAAGATCTTAGTCGGCTTGTGATGATTTTTTGTCGATAATTGTGCTTCAGATGAACACATTTAGTGTTTGAAAATATGCAATATCGACATCTTCTAGATAAGTAAGTTATGCCTACCTATTAAGGTTATTATTATCATTATTATTATTAATATTATTAAATATAGTCAATAATTATGTTAGTATAGTAAAAGTCTCCTTTTCTTCTAACGAACCCCTAGATGCTTGGGAGTGGGAGGAGTGGAAGCTCCATATTCTTCACACTCTCCTTTATTCGTTGTATGTAGAGAGAAAGTTGCGGGGTACAAGGAACTACGTAGTGATGCTTAGTGGTGTTTTAAATGATACGCCCATATCATATGGAGCATGGCCTTAGAAAAGGAGAGGGCAGTATTTTGAGAAGGGAGGAGAATACTTGTAGAGTCTGGAGAAAAGAGAGCAGGAAGAAGAACGTAGGAGGCAGTAGGAGGCAGTAAAACCTTCACAGCAAGCTTCCTATAGCATTTAAAAAGTAAGTTCATTGATATGCCAACCAAAGTGATGATATGTATGGTTGATATTGCTTTATGTACGTTGAAACTGCAAGTACATTTATTCAAAGCACTTTATTGTTATTTTATTCTCAACTAAGAAATATATTTGTGTGAATGAGTTCATATCTTGTTGGAGATTGAATTAAAAAAATTAGAAGATATGTTATCCTTGGTATTGATATATGTATCTTAGTAGAATGTATAGGAAAATGATATCCTAAGATATGAGCAAGTTGTATATCTATGTTAAACTGTGGACCTTATTCTTCTTGATTATCTAAAATATATAAGAATAGATACTAATAGTCATAGGTCAAACCAGTCATATGGCCAAGAGCATTGTTTAATGGTTGATTGATTAAGATTGATGGCCAAATATTGAGATATTGGTTGACTGTATAAGTCTACCATTATTTTCTTAGTGAGGCCAAATGTATATATCATACTTAGGTTGACTGTTACACCATTTGAGGCTAACTGTTATACCATTTGAGGCTGACTGTTATACTCAAGCTGATTGTTATACCATTTGCGGCCAACTGTTATACTCAGGTCGACTGTTATACCATTTGAGGCCGACTGTTACACCTTTTGAGGCCGACAGTTACACCATTTGAGGTTGATTGTTATACCATTTAAGGTCAACTAAAATATCATTAAAGAGGTTGACTATAATATCATTTTAGAGGCCGATTATTATATCTTTAAAGAGGCTGACTGTCACATCATAAGGAGGCCGACTCTGGCATTATTATGAGATCGACAAAGTCTATATATATAGATCAACTATGTTTTTATACTCAGGTTGAATGTATTATAATAGAGGCCGAAGGTAAAGAGTATAAGCATGTCTTAGAAGAAATTGACAATTCTTTGAAAACCTAGTATGGGTATAGCAACCTAATAAGGGTTAGCAACAAACTAATGTAGAACTAAGACAAGACCAATTCTATGGTATACATCTCTTACTAGTAGTGGATTAAGAGGATGTGTTATTGAAAGTTTGTAGAGTTAGCATAAAAGACAAAGTCATAGTGTAGAAACACTTAACATTAGATCTATTCTATTACCTATCTTAGGCCAAGTATAGCCACAAGAATGTTTTGAGATAATATTCTCTATGCCAACGATAATTTCTTATGATTATGTAATTATAGCTTATTATAGATAGATTATGGGTCAAATACTGATTAAGACAGATAGAATCTTTTTTTGATAATTTATATGGCTTAAATGTAAACGTAGTATGTGTAGATGACTATGGATGAGCCTAGGAGCAGGGAAACAAGCCATTGAGTAGATGACAGGATGTCATAGACCCATGATTGCAAGGATGCAAATAGGGACTCAATATATGTTTACACCAGTCATCTAAGCTCTCACTGAAGGCTTGTCAAGAATGACTAGTAGATAAGGGTATATGTCTTTATGATTAATGTGGTATAAGTAAGGCCAAGAGAGAGAGTTATTATGTATAAAGGAAATTATTGAATAATAAGAATGTTGTCTCCAAGTCAAGAAAAGAGTGAGTGAACATAAGACTTTTATATATATGAAATGTTGGCCAAAGTAATGCAAAAGTCACTACTTGCATTATCGATTCACGATGTACCAGATAAGATAAACAATCAGAATGGGTCATACATAGCTAGAGCTAGACTAGAGTTGTAATCCCTATTGTCATTAGCTAGGACACATCACTAGTTCTCATATGGCATATGGAATCAGTTGATTCTCATTATCTATCACCCTCGTGAAGGGAAGGGCCACTTCCAAGAAGGAAGGTGTGTAGGGGACCGTCGGTCTGTGGTTGGAGGAAAAGCACCAAGGTGATGCTCTCTCTTGTAGTTGACTATTGAAGACTTGTGAACAAGAATACATTGCTTATTTTGTAAATGATATTGATAAGATTGAAAGTCATAAGAAATACGACCATTGTATTATGTGCAATTGATAGTTGCATGTGAAAAAACTTTCTTTTGAGATATGTATATTATACTTGGATATTGCAAATATATTGAATTATGGATGTTTGTGAGTATCTCTTTAAAAAAAATGTGTGAATATTTGCTTAGTTAAGATTAAGTTTTACCTAATATTCTAGTTGGGATGTTACAACAAGCATGGATGACATAGGCTATAATCTTACAACCCTTTTTAATTATTGGGCTATAATAGCTTCCAAAAGTTTATTTAGTGTTTAGTATAATATGCATTTGTTGTTTAATAGGTTATCATCCAAGATGTTTGTGTGTATCTTCATATATATTGTAACATCAAAAATTGCATACCCTTGCAATTTCATGCTATATTTTGGGCTTGCTTTAGTGTCCATTCCCTTAGCATGTTTTAGAGATCATTTTATCCCAATCTTAGCCTTTTCATTCACCAAATTGCCAAATTTCTTTATCATTTTCTAATTCTTCTTGCTGACCTAAGACCATGAGTTAATTTTGAGAGATTTCTCTAGGACACTAGCGTGACACGTAGATGTCCACACAATGTGCTAGCATCCTATGAGTTTCTAAAAATTTTAATATTGGTTTCTTGCGGGCAACTACCTGTTGTCGCCCGCTATAACACTCATCTATCGAGAAAACACATTTTGCATTCGAATCTGACCCTTCAACTTCCTCCTTAGCCCAAGCAAAAGCAATTTTCAAAATCTCTTTCATTCTAAGTTCCTCTCTTGGAACTTTGAAATCTGCTCTACAATCTCTCTTTCTCAACTTCTTATGGTTTGGCTTGGCTAGAAACAACTCCACTGTTGAAGCTACATGTTGGATTTACCATTGACAACTACAAGTACTTATTTCTCCTCTACATCATGTTGGCAATCTTGGTTGAATACATTTTCTCCTTGTTTAAATAAGTATTGCAACATTTTCTCTTATTTATCATTCTCTTTCCTCTTGGCAAATCTATTGGTGACTCTCACCTCCTTTTTATCAAGCTCATACACACTAGTTTGTCAATCTATGTAGACCTTAGATTTGACATCCATAAATTCTTGTCACTACTTTTATTTCCTAGATACACAAAGGATTTAAGAGCACACACATTTTTCTATTATTTTTCTATCTTGGCTGCCCATGGAGGTCAAAAGACCAAAATAGGGGCTTGACCATTCTTTGCAAGCTCTCAAGCAGCCCCAAACATTTTTTTTCTTTCAACTATAGGTATTTCAAAGAATACTCAACTTCACAAAGGTTTGCAAGTATTTCCCCTTCTTGTCATTTCTATCTCTTTTCAAAATACATAGATTTAGTTGTATTTCTACATTTGTTTATCACTTGGGCCGTTGGTCTGGTTGTTCTTGCTTTCTGTTGTGTAGTTGGGCACAAATAAAAGAATTTTTATTTGTCATACCTTTTGTTATTCATTACATTTTGGGTACGATGCAAAGTATTGAGACAACTTTCACATCTAGGTCTCTTTCATGTTGACCCAAAAAAAATCTTTGTTTGTTTATTATGTGTCTTCTTCCCACGTATTATTCATGTATTGTTTCCTTCTTTCTGACATGTGTTATGTAGATTTATGTGTTTCTAAAGAATCTATTTTATAGGTTTTATGTTATTCATGCTTCCATATATATGTTTGTGATGCTCTAAAATAGTGTTTTTGCAAGCTTTGTGTTCTAACATTGTTGTCTAACATACTTGTTTTACAGTGGGTTCTCATCTTGGGGCATGGTTCCTCTACTTGAAGATCTCTTTGCATCATCTACAGTATCCTTTTATGATGTATTTTACTTTTGTTATTTCATTTATGTACTTTAGCATAGCTCATCACCTAGTGTCATAAACCCATTGAAGTGGCCCACAAAATGTAACATCAAAAATTGTATACCCTTGCAATTTTATGCTATATTTTGGTATTTATTTAGTTTCTATTTGCTTATCATGGTTTAGGGATCATTTTAGTCCAACTTAGCCTTTTCCTTCACCAAAATGCTAAATTTTTTTACCAAATTCTGAATCTTCTTACGGACCTGAGACCACGTGTTAAATTTTGAGTGATTTCTCTAGGATACTAGCCTAATACACTAGCATCCCACAAGTTTCTAAAAATTTAAACATTGGTTTCCCACCTAGCTACCTACTGCCACCTGTTGTAATGCCCATCTATCAAGAAAATACCTTTTGCATCTAATCCAACCCTTCTACTTTCTCCTTAGCCTCAAGCAAAAGTAATTTTCAAAATCTAACTCTTTCATTCTAATTTTCTATCTTGCAACTTTGAAATATGCTCTACAATCTCTCTTTCTTAGCTTCTTATGGTTTGGCTTGGATAGAAACAACTCCACTACTGAAGCTACATGCTACTAGAAATATTATGCCTATATATAGAAATTTTATGCCTATATATTTTTTTTCTACTTGATGTATCAAATACTAATATTTGTGTTTGGTGAAACATGGGTTGGTCACTTCACATTCATCACCAAGTCCTATATAAACAAACAACCTCCCAAAATGGAGTTGCCGCATTGGCACATCATCCAAGGCCTAGAAAGGGCCCAAGAGCTCAACCATAGTGTAATAGTTCTCTAAGATCCCCTAGCAATCACTCATTTGAATGTGTGAGAATAAAGGTGATGAACATTTTAGTTTGTTGTGGCATGATTGATCATGCAAGTATAATTGTTACTTGTGTTACAAAATCATTGAAGCATTCATTCATTCAAATTAATAGACTACACAAATAGAATCAAAGTCTTCATTATATTACTCATAAAAAAATCATTTATATCAAAAGATGGCATCCTTCTATGACCAAAATAAACTTGGGAACTCCACTATATAGTGAACTCCACTTTCTAGCGCATGGATAGTTTTTGGTAATTTTTTATTAAAAAAATTATTTACTATTAATTTTTGAATTAGGTTTAACAAAAAATTTAGAAAAATATTATTCTATAACACATCTCTCACTTATCATATATATATATATATATATATATATATATATATATATATATATATATATATATATATATATATATATATATATATATATTATTTTTTTCTTTTTCATTAAAACAAGGACATCTATGTGGAGTGCAATGCATTTTTTTAGATTTTTCTAACAATGTTTATTATTTTTCCTATTGTCTTGAATAGAGGCCATTATTTTTTTATTAGACCTAAATTCTTTATAAAAAATTTTAAAAACATAATGTTAAAGAAAACATAATACATATTATAATTTCTAGAAAGCTAATACCAAGGGCTATTTACTTATAAAATGGCATTTCCAAATGACTTCATTTGATCCCCCAAAATGTAAAGCAAAATTACTTTTTTGTTAACATTTTGATAGTTGTAGAGGAGACTCTATCTAGGGATTTATTTAAGCCTAGGGGGGTTCTATCCAAGGGGGTTGATCTAACCCCATTCAATAGAATCCTCTTAGATGGAACCCTTGTAGGCCTAAAATATATTTTTTCTTAAAAACATGTGATTTTCAAGTAAAAATCAGGATGTCCCACAAGTGGGACACACTATTGTGAAATCAACACTCCATGAATATCCTAATCATTCTCTACAACTCCATTATATTGAGGGGTATATGGAGTTGTCTTATGTATCTCAATCATGTGCTCTTTAGAATCTGTCAAAAATCTACAAAACAAAACTCATGGTCATTGTCAATTCTTAAAACCTTAATCTTCTTGCTAGTCTAATTTTTCACAAGAGCCTTAAACTCTTTAAATCAACTAAAGATTTTAGATTTACTTCTAAGGAAATACACCTATGTCCTTCTAGAAAATCTTGTATAAAAGATACATAGTACAAAGACTTAGAAATTGAAGGAACATTAACAAGACCAAATACATCTAAATGAATCAAATCCACAACCCCAAAAGATTTATAAGAACTAGAATAAAACTAAATGTAGTTCTATTCTCAATATACACAATGTCTATAGAAATCAAATTTAAGAGTACAAGTATTTATCACCTCAACAAGATTTTTATTTTTAAGGTCTTTAAACCTTTCTCACTTACATGACCCATTCTATGGTGTCATATCATTGTCTTCTCTACAAGTAGCTTCTCTCTAAAGAAAGAGATCACTTAGGTACCCAAAAGGCATGACCATTATATGTAGAAACAACACTCCTCTTTGTTGTTGGTTCCAATGGTAAAGGTGTAGATTTTGAAGATCTCTTCATAGATCTAGGAATAGAAGAACTATTGCACTTAACAATGCATGCACCTAGCTAAAACAATTTACCTACATGAAAACCCTTAATGAGAACCATATCTCCTCACATCATAGATTACACCATCAACTAGAGAAAATAACTTACACATTCACATCATTGAGTTTTCTAACTAATAACAAGTTTTATGCCAAACTAGGGATGTGTAACACACTATTAATCCCCTTCACCATCCATTTAGAAATCAAATATAGACTCTATCATGACCAACTATGCTTAAGTGAGAGTCATCAACAAGGTACACATTTCTGTCATCATAATCTCCATACTTCAAAAATCACCCCCAATGGGAGGTCATATGGAAGGAAGCTCCAAAGTATATCAACCATGTGCATCTTTCGATGCATGAGTTTCCAAGACCACAACAAAGGCATCTACATCATCTTGAGAAGATTTTTTGAACTCATCATCTAAATCATTTTTCTTTTTCTTCATCTCCTCTTTACAGTCTCTACAATAGTTCCCAGGTTTGTTGCAGTTCCAACACTTAGCCTTGGACTTTCCAAGAGATTTAGATCTAAACTTTTATTTCTTCTTGTCTTTCTCCTTTAGACTCTATCATGACCAACTATTCTTAAGTGAGAGTCATCACCAAGGTATACCTTCCTACCATAATAATCTCCATACTTCAAGAATCACCCCTAATGGGAAGTCATATGGAAGGAAGCTCCAGATTCTATCAACCATGCACCTTTCAATGCATGAGTTTACAAGACCACGACAAAGGCATTTGTATCATCTTGAGAAGATTTTTTGAACTCATCATCTAAATCATTTTTCTTTTTCATCTCCTCTTTGTAGTCTATATAATAGTTCCCAGGCTTGCTACAATTCCAACACTTAGCCTTGGACTTTCTAGGAGATTTGGATCTAGACTTTTATTTCTTCTTGTCTTTCTCCTTCGGTCTTCCATGAACAACTAGGGCATCCTTAGTAGATTCAAAAGCTTTCTAATGCATTTTCTTTAAGAGTAGCATAGTCAATACCTCATCCATTTTGAGTTTTGAGGCAATTCTCCCAATTGTCATCACTAAGTCATCCCATGAGTCTAGCAAAGAACATAGAAGTGTAATGAAATGATCCTCTTTTCACTCCAACATAGTACAACTGGGTCACAATCATATTGAACATGTTCAAATGTTTAGCCATATAATCGCAATCATCCATTCTCAAATTGTACATCTTCTTTCTCATGAAAATTTTCTTAACCAGGGATTTATATTGGTACATGTATCCCAACTTCTTCCAAAGAGTTTATAATGTGGATTCTTCATGTACATTCAACAAAATAGTATTTTCCAAGTAGAGACTAATGAGGCCATTTGATTTTCTATCTAATATATATAATTAGTTAGCTTATTAGAGTATCGTGGGTTTGGATCTAGATATAGCAACCCATATATCTTTGTTTACAAGCATATCCTCCATCTTGAGCTTCCACAACTTAAATTTAGTGCATGCAAGTCTCTCCATCTCTATTCTTGATGTGCTTGACATTTTCCTGCAACAAGATCTCCTTTTGTGTAAGATCTCACTCAATCCAAGATTAATACAAAAAATCTTATTCCTAACTCTTAGGACTCAAGGTGATCAAGCCCTAAAAGGAAGAAAAGGTATGGAATACTTTTCCTACACTAATCTATGAGAGGAGGTATGTGTAAAAATTAAATTGATCATACAATTATAAGGAAATAAAAACAAAAACAATATACCATATCATAGTGATTTGTGTGGGGAAAATGCTTTTGGGAGAAAAACCCCACACTTCAAAGCAACTCAATTTATTATTGAGTAATCAATTATTACAATGCACTTGTAGATTCTAAGCCTTTAGAGGTGTATTTCCAACAATAGATCTAGAGCTATTTTGGTAGTGTAACAGTACCTACAAAACCCAATATAAAACCTCCATCCCAGGCACCCAATAAATTGATGCAAGAGCATCCAGAGGTGTAAGAGCAATCTTGCATCACCCAAAAAAAGATTGTGTTTCAAAATCATTCAAGTTGTTTCCATTTCTTTTCAAAGTTAGTATTTATGGTTCCATAATCACTTGAATAATGATGTAGAACTTTCAGTTTTTCCAAACTGCTAAAAATAGAAAACTGCCATTTTAGGAAAGTTTGCATTTGGGTACAGATTGAAGCAAAAATTTACAGGAAGCTTCATAAATGAAAAATAAGACCTTTGGCGAAGGAATCATGCAAATATCATTTGTGAGCTAAAATATATTAAAGTTTTTGTTTCCTGAAAAATGCCTGAAAATTATTCAAATTCAGAATTGAGGCACTAAACGGTCCCGTACGGGCCTGAAAATGACTAAAACTAGCAAAGCCACTTTTTAGCATGTAGAGCACTCCATGATCTTTCCAACACTTCAAACGATGTGTCAATCGGACACCTGGATCAAAAGTTATGGCTCCTAGAAGTTGACCTATTTTTGGAGGGAGATGCAAATTTCAAAATTTGGTTGTTGGCCACCAAAAAGGGCTATTAATAACCATTTTTGGGAACTCTGGTGGTAGTAGAGTTAAGGGGGAAAGTGTAGAGTCAAGAATAGAGGAAAATAGAAACCCTAGCTGATTTGGGGTTACATAACACAGAAGATTCTAGAGCCTGGTGATAGGTAGCTGTAATGGGTTGCAGCCTGTTGAGAATTGATGCCTCTGATTGTATTTGAGCTTCTGTAATGTAATAAGTTGTCCAAATCAATAAAGAACATTCTATTTTTTTGCGTGCAATTTCTGTTGTTGTTCATTTTGTGATTTACCCCCTTCATCATAAATAGAAGAAGCACATGAAACCATCAAATGATAATCAGAAAACCATGAGCTTAAAACCACCCAAAATTTGGTTCCTAAATCCTTATTTAAAATCCAATTCCCAATGCCCGAGATGAGTCCACACGCTAAAATAGCATACTTCCTTACACATGTCACAGACTCATCATAATCCACTCACCAACTTGGGCATTCCATTTTGGATACATCCATTCAAATATGCCTTATGGTGTGTCATAACATGCATAATAAGTTGGTCACCAAGTGTATCTCCCTTGTACATCTATTTATGCATTATCGATGCTCTTACATTTTTGATGTGGCAGGCCCAACTTCTAATGGCCATAAATTTTGATCTGGGAAGTTGATTGAGCCCATTTTTTAAATAGAAGATATCAAAGAGATCCATGTTGTTGTATCCTACTTTCTCAAGTTAAGACTTGTTTCAACATTTTTTGGGGTCAAAATCAACCTCTAGAGCCTTGAAAATTATATTTTTGTGTTCTATAGCCCAAAAATTGCATTTTTTGTTCTTAACATTAGGATACAAGGTTGAGACACCTTTACTAACATTCCCCTACTTGTATAACACCTTGCAAGGGAAAATGGAATACCAACACTTTCAAATGTCTAAAATGATTGATAAGCCCATAAACTTATTACACCACCTAAAATTTTATGTGTTGACTAGCTTCGTCAATATATCTGTAACATTCTGCAAAGTGTCAACTTTCTCCAGGATCACCCTCCCATCCTCTAACATGTCAAGAACAAAATGGTACTAATCATCTATGTTCTTCTTCCTTGCATGAAAGGTTGGGTTCTTTTCCAAGCATATGACACTCTGACTATCACAAAGTAACTCTAATAGTTCCTTGACTCAGCCCCATACCTAAACACAATCTCTTAAGCCAGATGGCCTCCTTACAAGCATGAGTTGTTACCATCTACTCATCTTGTGTAATGTACAAAGGGACCACAACCTATCTCTTACTCATCCAACTAATAGCACCACGTCCAAATAAGCTAAACACATATATCCACTAGTGGATCTTCTGCTATCAACATCTCCTGTCCAATCTAAATCCATGAGTCCATGAATATTAATTGAGTGTTAATCCCTTGTAGAATCACCATGACAAAAAATAGAGTACTTGGAGGCACCTCATAAATATTTTAAGACCCTCTTAACTATATCCTAATGATCTCATCCAAGATTGGCCATGAATCAGCTAAGCACTCCCACTACTTGGACAATGTTTGGTCTTACATAAGCTATAGCATACATCAAACTCCCAATAGCACTAGTATAATGAACTTGAGCCATGTCCTCCATATCACTAGGCATAGATGGACACTACTCTACAAATAACTTAGTTTCCACTAGGATAGGAACACTCAATGGTCTACAAACTAACATGATGAATCTCTCTAACACAGAGTTCACATACTTACTCTAGCCCAACAAAAGCTTTCTATTTTCCCTATCTCTTCTAATCTCCATACCCAAGATATACATGGCAGATCCCAAATCCTTCATGTCAAACTAGGTTGGAAGTTGAGTCTTCAAATCACAAATTAGATCCTTACTATTACGAAAAAACATATCATTTATGTATAATGTGATAACAAGGGATTGATCACCATTCATTTTATAATAAATATAATGATTTGATTTGGATATCAAAAATCTTGATTCTATAAAAAATGAATCAAATTTCTCATACCACATCTTAGGATTGTTTTAAACCATATAATTTTTTAATCTACAAACCAACAATTTTTACCTCTCTCCATGTAGTACTGGAGTTGTGTCGTGTAATCTCTTCCTCCAAGTCACCATGTAGGAATGTTATCTTCACATCCATCTATTTCAAGTCTCTAAATCAAAAGTCATTGCTACAGATAACAAGAACCTAATAGATACCAGCTTAGCAATTAATAAAAAATCTCACCAAAGTCTAACCCCTCAACTTAGAAATATCCTATTGCAATCAATCATGCCTTGAACTTTTCAATACCACTATCTAAACCAATCTTTTTGAATACCCATTTACATCCAATGGGATTTCTTCCTTCTAACAATGGTGTACCAAGTCTCATGTGTCATTCTTCTTCAATGTAACCATCTCCTCATACATAGCCACTCTCTAGGACCCATAATCACCCATTTCCATTACCTCCTTCATAGTTTTAGGCTCGTTAGTAGTAGTAATCAAAGAAAAAATACATCAACTCTAATCAATAGGAGTATACTTGTTTGGTTTCTATCTCTATTGAGTGGACCTCCTCACAAGTTGAGGTGGAGGTTCTACCTCCTCTTTAGAACTCTCTAAATTATCTGATCTCTCCTCCTCTTTAGATATTTCATGAGCTTCTCCAACTTTGACCACTTCTCCCTTGGAACATGTGCATTTGCCTTGCAACCAAAAAGTTGAAGATGTTATAATTAGGACTTTGGCTCGTCCAGGCCTCCATAGGGATCTTGTCAACAAGAGTTGATGTAGGGGACCTTTTAACTTGGTAACAAGTTGTAGAAACCACTTCTACCTAGAAATTCTATTCTAAGTCCACTCCATTAAGCATTCTTCTATCCCTCTACATCAATGTCTTAATCATTCTCTTTGCAACACCATTCTTCTAAGGGGTATATGGAATTGTCTTATGTCTCTCAATCCCATGCTCTTTATAGAATAAGTCAAAATTTGTGGAACAAAACTTTTCTACTGTTGTCAATCCTCAAAACCTTAATCTTCATACCAATCTAATTTTCCATGAGTGCCTTAAACTTGTTAAACTAACTAAAGAATTCAAATTTACTCCTAAGGAGATACACCCATGTCCTTTTAAAAAAATCATCTATAAAAGATATATATAACACAAAGACTTAGAAATTGAAGGAACATTAACATGATCAAATACATCTGAATGAATCAAGTCTAACACGCTAGAAGATTTTTGAGAAATAGAATAAAATTGAATGTAGTTCTATTTTCCATATACACAATGTTAACATAAATCAAATTCAAGAGTACAATCATTCATCCCCTCAACAAGATTTTTTATTTTTTAGGGTCTTTAGGCCATCTCACCTATATGGCCAATTTTCCAGTGTCATAGCATTATCTTCTCTATAGGTAGATTGCTCTCTAAAGAAAGAGCTCACCTAGGTACCCAAAAAGCATGACCATTGGAAGTAGAAATAAAACTCCTCTTTGTTACTGATTTTAATGGTGAAGGTGTAGATTATGCAGATCTCTTCGTGCTACAAGAAAAAAAGAGCTATTGCACTAAATAGTGCATGCATAGAGTTGAAATAGAGTGCTCACATGAACACCCTTAGCAAGCCCCATAGCTTGTAACACCATCTTACACTCTCTACTAAAGAAAACAACCTACACACTTGCATCATTGAGTTTGATAACTAATAACAAGTTCCATGCCAAATCAAAGATACTCAATAAACCATTGATCCCCTTCACCATCCATCTAAGAATCGAATAGGACTCTATTATAGCCAACTATACTCAAGTGAGAGTTATCACCGAGGTACACCTTTCTACATCATATTCTTCATACTTTAAAAAACCACCCGTAATATTAGGTCATATGAAAGGAAACTCCATAGTTTAGCAACTACACCATTAGATGCATGAGTTGCCAAGGCTACAACAAAGGCATCTATATCATCTTGAGAATCTATTTTAGACTCATCATCTCAATCATTTTTCTTTTTCTTCTTCTTCTCTTTGTAGTCTATATGATAGTGTCTAGGCTTGTAATAGCTCCAACACTTAACCTTCTACTTTCTAGGAGATTTCAATCTCTCATGGGATTTGGATCTATCCTTTTCTTTCTTGGTGTCCTTCTTCTTACCTTTCTCCTTTGGTATTCTACGAATATTTGGGGCATCCTTAGTAGATTTAGAAGCTTTATGTTGTGTCTCCTTTGAGAGTAACATAGACATTACCTCATCCATTTTGAGTTTCAAGGTAGTACTCCCAATTGCCATCACCAAGTGATCCCACGAATCTAGAAAAGAACATAGAAGTTTCATGCAATGATCCTCCTCCTTCATTTTCACTCCAACAAAGTGCAACTAGGTCACAATTAGATTCAACATGTCTAAATACTTAACCACAAAACCACCATCATCCATTCTAAAGATGGGCAACTTCTTTCTCAATAAAATTTTGTTAACAAGGGATTTAGCCTAGTACAAGTTCCCCAACTTCTTCCAAAGAGCTTATGTAGTGGCTTCTTCATGTACATCTAAAAAATGAAATCTACCAAATAAAGCCTAATGAGAACCTTCACCTTTCTATCTAATAGATCATAGCTAGCTCTTGACATTATAATGGGTTTGGATCCAAACACAATATCCTATAGATCTATGCCTTTGAGCATATCCTCTATCTTGAGCTTCCATAGCTTAAAGTTAGTACCTGTAAATATCTCAATCTCTATTCTCGATGTGCTTTCTAGTTTCCTACAACAATATATCCTTCTACACAAGGTCCCACTTATTCCAAGATTAGTATAAAGAACCTTGTCCCTAACAACTAGGACCTAAGGTCATCAAGATCTAATACCAAATGAAAGGAAGTAGAGGTACAAAATATGCTTCCTACACTAATCTATGAGAGGAGATCATATGTGCAACAATTAAGTTGATCATACAATTACAACGAAATAAACACAAAATTAATATACCATAACACAATGATTTTTATGGGGAAAACCCTTTTGAGAGGAAAACCTCACACTCCAAAGCAAGTTATTGTATTATTCAATAATCAACTATTACAATACACTTGTGGAGTCTAAGCCTTTATAGGAGTATCACCAACAAGATATTTGGAACAATTCTAGTAACATTATAGTACCTATAAAACCCATTATAAACATCCATCTCAAGCACCCAATAAATAGGAGAAGAAATAAATAAAATTATCAAATGGTAATTAGGAAACTATGAGCTAAAACCACCCAAAATGTGATACCCAAATCCCTAGTCAAAATCCAACACCCAAATGCCAAGATGAGTCCACAAGCTAAAATGGCATATTCCTTACACCTATCATTATGTCATCATAATAAACTCACCAACTTGGGTGTTCCATTTTGGATCCATTATCTCCATTCAAAGATTCCTTATGACATGTCATAACATGCATCATACATTGGTCAATAAGTATAACTCCCTCTTACAACTCTCTTATGCATCATAGATGCTCTTACATTTATGATGTGGGAGGTCCAACTTTTCATCCAAGAAGTTTATTGAGTTCATTCTTTTTAAATTTAAGATCTCAAGGAGATCTATGTTGCCATAACTTGCTTTCTCTAGTTAAGGCCCATTTTCATGTATTTTTTTAGGCTAAATTTGACTTTTGGAGCCTTAAAAAATATATTTTTGTGTTCTATGGCCTAAAAATTGCATTTTTTATTCTTAACATTAAGATACAAGGTTGAGATACCTTTCCTAAAATTCTCCCACTTGTCAAACACCTTGCAAGAGCAAAGGAAATACCAACATTGTCAACTATTTGCTAGGGGTCGAGAGGCCCATAGACTTAATGCACCACCTAAACTTCTCTATGTTAACTAGCTTTGTTATTGCATGTGCAACATTCTACAAAGTGTCAACTTTATCCATCATCACCCTCCCATCCTCTACCATGTCATGAAAAAATGGTACTTTACATCTATGTACATTATCCTCACATGAAAGGATGGGTTATTTGTCATACATATGGAATCTAACTATCACAAAGAACTTTGATAGCTTTATGACTCAACCCCACATCTAAACATAATCTTTTAAGTCAAATATCCTACTTATAGGAATGAGTAGCTACCATGTACTCAACCTCTATAGTGAACAAAGTGACCATAGCCTATGACTTACTCATCCAATTATAGTACCACCAAATAAACTAAACACATATCCACTTGTGAATCTTCTATTATTAACTTCTCCTACTCAATCTAAATCCATGAATATTCACTAAGGTATGGTCACCTATAGAATCACGATGATAATAAATAGAATACTTAGAGGTACCTGCATATATTTGAAGACCCTCTTAACTGCATCCTAATTATCTCGTCCAAGATTAGCCATGAATCATCTAAGGACTCCCATTGCTTGGCCAATGTGAAGTCTTGTACAAACTATATCATACATCAAATTCCTAATGGCACTAGCATAAGGCACCCAAGCCATGTCCTCCACCTCACTAGGTGTAGATGGGTACTACTCTATAGATAACTTAGTCCCCATTAGAATAGGAACACTCAATGGTTTGCAAACTAACATGTTGAATCTCTCCAACATAGAGCTCACATAATTACTCTAGACTAGCCAAAGATTTATGTATGCTCTCTCTTCTGGTCTCCATACCCAATATATACTTGGTATCCCACAAGTCCATGTCAAACTATGTTGAAATTTGAGACTTTAAATCATAAATCACATCCTTACTGTTGCCAAAAAATAACATACATCTACATATAATGTGATAACAACAAATTGAATGATGCCCATTTTATAATAAACTCAATGATCTAATTTGGATCTTAGAAATCCCAATCCCAAGACAAATGAATTAAATTTTTGGTACCACATCCTTGGAGACTATTTGAGACCATGTAATTTTTTAAAATCTACAAACCAACATTTCTTTACCTCTCTCCATGCAGTGCTTAGGTTGTGTCATGTAGATCTCTTCCTCCAAGTCACCATGTCAGATTGTTGTCTTCACATCCACATATTATATCTCTAAACCAAAAGGTATTGCTACAAATAATAGGAACCTAGTAAATGTCAATTTAGCAAATAAGAAAAACTCTCACCAAAGTCTATCCCTTCAACCTATGAATATCCCTTTGCAACCAATCTCACCTTGTACTTTTAAATACCACCATCTGAACTAATCTTCTTTTTAATACCCATTTACATCCTTCTAGAAATGATACCAAGTCCCATGTGTCATTATTCTTTAATGCAACCATCTCCTAATGCATAACTACTCTCTAAGACTCATAATCACCCATATCCATTGCCTCCTTC
Organism: Cunninghamia lanceolata; assembly: GCA_027924645.1. NCBI lineage: Eukaryota > Viridiplantae > Streptophyta > Pinopsida > Cupressales > Cupressaceae > Cunninghamia > Cunninghamia lanceolata. Next base: position 1,090,223 of record BSBN01001490.1, read on the forward strand.
ATAGTTCTAGGCTCATCAATATTAGTAATAAAAGTATAAATACATATCCAATAAAGAGAAGTATGCCTATCTAGTTTCTATCTCTATCAAGTGGACCTCAACAGCTGAGGTGGATGTTCTACCTCCTCTTCAAAACTATCTAAGCTATCTGAGATAGCCTCCTCTTTAGGTCTTTCACGAGTTTCTCATTCAACCTTGTCAATCTTTGGGGTAGTTGAACCACATGGTCCTTCCCATCCTATTTTATGAAAGGAAGTAGAGGTGTGGAATACACTTCCTACACTAATCTATGAGAGGGAGTATGTGCAAAAAATTAAATTGATCATCTAGTTATAAGGAAATAAATAGAAAAGAAATAACCATAACACAATGATTTACATGGGGAAAACAATTGTGAGAGAAAAACCCACACTCCAAAGAAACTAAATGTATTATTTAGTAATCAATGGTTACAATACACTTGTAGAGTCTAAGCCTTTATAGGAGTATTATTGGGAAAATGTGTGATGTACACCTTACATAATAATAATAATGCTAATATTGTAAAATAAATATTTAATTGTGGTGCATCTTAGAGATGTGGATACCACATGGGTTAAGCATTCTTAGGGACACTTGTATGCTGTATGTGATAATGGGATAAATATTTAATGTGGGTGTCACATTTAGAAAATATTTATTATTGGGTAAACTTAGTACCAAATATTTAATTTGGGGTCACAAGGTTTAGTGAACTCGTGGTTTTGAGCCACATGGTTTATGTAATACCACTTAGTGGTTTGTGCAAGTGTGTAATTTTAAAAGCAAGCACATGAGTAGTTGTGGAGTTTGGCTTGTGTAACCTTTGGCTTCTTAGCTAAGGTTGGATTGAGCATCTCTTGTAGGTTGCATATGTGGAAACATGGATTGCAATGTGTGACTACATGGTACTCATTTGCTTGTTCACATGGAGGAACGCAACTAGGGTGTTTGATTCTTTAGAATCTTGCATGGAGACTCTGAAAGTGTATTATAATCTTGTTCTTGAGATAATACATTGAGTTGTGTGGATGATTTTAAAGGTTGGTTTTTTTTCCCTTGAGAGGCTTTTTCTAGGGTACATCTAGTGTTATCTTGTGGTATGCTTTGTTATTCTTTTGCCTTGAGGATTCTAAATACCTTTTTTGCATTTGTTTCTCTCATAAGGGTTATGTAGAAATGGTATATTTTTTTGCAATTTCCTTTCAAGTATCAATAACAAGAGATCTAAAGTGATTTTGGTAGCATAATAGTACCTACAAAACTCACTATGAAACCTCCATCTCAAGCACCCAATAAATAAAAGAAGAAATACATGAAACCATTAAATGGTAATTAGGAAACCATAAGCTAAAACCACCCAATTTGGCACCTAAATACCTAGTCAAAATCCAACACCCAAATACCAAGATGAGTCCACATGCTAAAAATAGCATATTCCTTACACTTGTCATAAGCTCATCATAATCCACTCCCCAACTTTGGCACTCCATTTGGATTCATTATCTCCATTCACATATGCCTTATTATGTGTCATAACATGTGTCATAAGTTAGTCAACAAGTATAACTACCTCATACATCTCTCTTATGAACCATAGATGCTCTTATATTTCTAGTGTGGGAGGCCATAACTTTTTATATGCGAAGTTGATTAAGCCCATTTTTTAAATTGAATATATTGAAGAGGTCTAAGTTTCCATAACCAAGTTGTAGTGGCTAAGGCCCATTTCAACATTTTGGGGGGCCAAAATAGACCTCTAGAGGCTTGAAAATTGCATTTTTGTGCTTTATAGCTCGAAAGTTGCATTTTCTGCATTCTTAACATTAGAGTGAAAGGTTGAGACACCTTTCCTAATATTCTCCTGTAACATCAGAAAATGTCCCCTTGGGGGCTTTTCCCTCATAAGGTTTAGCTTTTGGGTCTTTAGTGTGCATTTAGGACATATTACTTCATAATTTGGCATCCTGATGGAATGAACCCTAGGTATCTTGGAAAATAGGGCTTAGGGGGACCCCTTGAGCTTAACCCTACCCAAAATAGGGGGGAAGGACTTGGGCGCCCACGCCCTAGTCTTACCCTATTTTGGGTCAGGCCCAAATTTTAAGTGTCAATTTATGACCATTATTTGGGTCCTATGCCAACACGGTAAGTTTGAATTACGAAAATCTTGGCGGGAGTGTTTGTAGTTGCATATAAAAGCATGTTTAGGCATTCATTTGTAAACTAGATGATCATTATGATGTTTGTACACTCTCAAGGTGATTCAAGGCTTTCATTATGTTGCAAGAGCAGATTTGTGTTGTTTGTGTTTGCAAATTTGAGCATCCATTCTCTCATGGAATGAAGAGCATCTTCCTCCCGTGAGACCTTCACTACAAGGTGACATTATATTGTGTTTTCATCATCATTTCCTTTGGTTTTTTCCTTTGCCTCACAAGGGCATGCACTCTCTATCTAAAAATGGTGTTCAGAGACTTAAGTATCCTCCGAGGCTTGACGGAGGCAAGCCTCTAAACACCACAACCCCCTTCCAAAGTTTCATGGTTGCAGGTTATAGGTTGAGGAGCTGGACAAAGTGAAGTTGCAAGAAGACATCTTGGAGTGTCAGAATTGTAGAATAGGAAGAAAATCTACTCCCTGGACTTGGGCGCTTTCTCATTAGTCATCCAAGTTCCATGACAGGAAAATCTCTAGAACAATAGGAAAGAGTTGCAGACTGAGTTTCCAAATCTTGATAGAAACCAAGGCCTTGGACTTGGCCGCCCACTCCTGTGTCCCTGACTTTTCCACCTTGGAACCCTAAAAATAGGTACTCTATGATTTTTCATTTTACTTCCCTCTACAAGAGCTTTTTCTGTAATTCATCTGTTTATTGTCGTATTTGCAAAATTAGGGTTTTAATGTTCAATTGAGCATAGGAGAAGGAAAATTGATAATTAAACACCCTAATCCAAGCTTCCCTACATTTGTAAGTGACCAAGGACTTGATAGTGCTCTACCACTCGATCCGAGGGTCCTTGAATGTGTTAGGTGAAAGGAGGATTTAAACACTAAACAAAAAAATCCAATTTTTTCCTAAACATCTCCCACTTTTTAAACACCTTGAAAGATCAAGAGTAATACAAACATTATCAACTATCTATCAGGGGATGAGAGGCCCATAGACTTACTACACCAGCCAAACTTCTCTATGTTGGCTATCTTTGTCAATGCATCTACAACATTCTACAAAGGGTCAACTTTCTCCAAAATTACCCTCCCATCCTCTACTATGTCATAAAAAAATGGTACTAGACATCTATGTGCTTCATCCTTGTATGAAAGATTAGGTTCTTTGCTAGATACATAGCACTCTGACTATCACAAAGAACTCTAATATCTCACTAAATTAGCCCCACATTTGAACATAATTTCTTAAGATAGATCACCTCCTTACAGGCATGTATAGCTACCATGTACTTATCTTCTCAAGTGGATAAAGCAACCATAATCTATCGCTCACTCACCCAACTAATAGCATCACCAAATAAATTAAACATGTATCCATTAGCAGATCTTTTGTTGTTGACATCTCTTGCCCAATTTGAATCCATGAATTCAAGAATATCCACTAAGTTTGGTTCCATATAGAATAACCATGGTAACAAATAGAGTACTTGAAGGCACCCTACAAATATCTATATACCCTTTAACTGCATGCCAATGATCTCGTCCAAGATTAGCCATGAATCGGCTAAGGACTCACTCTACTTGGGCAATGTCTAGTTGTGTACAAACCATAGCATACATCAAACTAAATCATAAATCTCATCTTACTTATGATGGATCACTAAGTGTGAACCAAAATGTTGATGCAAGAATCTACATAGTTGAATCCAAAACATTCTTACAATACATCAAACTCCTAGAACAACACTAACATAAGGCACTCAAGCCATGTCCTCCATCTCACTAGGTGTAAATGGACACTACTCTATAGTGAATTTAGTCCCCACTAAAATATGAACACTCGGAGGCCTATAAATTAACATGTTAAATATCCCCAACATATATTTCACATACTTACTCTAGCCTAAACAAAGATTCATTTTTATCAAATGATTTGGGATAAAGACAACAAAGGCCTATTTACTGTGAATAGTGCCTATGGTCTAATGTTAGACCCTAAGGAGGACAGGCTGTGGGGGAAAGTTTGGCTCTCTAAACTTTTACCTAAAATCAATTTCTTCTAGAGGACCCTAATGCATAAAAAAATCCTGACTCTAGCTAATCTAAAGAAGAGAGGCTTTCAAATACCGAACAGGTGTGTTCTTTGTGGTGAAGAGGAAGAGACGGTCACCCACCTCATTCTACCATGTAACTTTGATCAGGAGGTTTGGAGTCTTATCATGCAAAGGCTAAATTTGTGCTAAGTATTCAATGAAAGTGTGGTGGCCCTAGTTAGGGCTTGGAGGCCCCCCTTCAAACATACATTTCCTCTTGTTAAGGAGTTGTGGTTACAAATTCCCCCTCACTTGGCTTGGAATTTGTGGAAAGAGTGTAATAACAGAGTCTTCAAAGAAAAGTTTAGAACCCCCTTGGGGGTTTTTTAGACCTTCTCCAAATTGCTAGAGGAGAATATCAATTCCTACAAATTCAAAGTTGTTGAGAACCCTCCAGGAAAGGAAGAACAGAGTTTATTGAAACAATGGACTATTAGCCCAAACATATGCCAAATTGACAATTCTAAAAAGATAGATAGAGTTAAAACTAACTGGACCTTGCCCCAAAAAGGCTGGTTCAAGCTTAATTTTGATGGGTAGCTAAAGGGAACTCAAGGGTTGCTAGTGGAGGAGGCATAATAAGATCTAATTCGGGAATGTTTATGGTTTCTTACACTGGGGGAATTGGTATTAAAAGAAACAATGAGGCCGAAGATTTAGCCATGTTGTGGGGTATCAAACTAGCCATCTCCTTAAACATTCAACATCTTCATGTGGAAGGGAATGTGCAGTTAAATGTGAACATTGCTCTCAGTTCAGTGGGTATAGGTTGGAATCTGGTGGACATTATAGGTGATATCTAATTGCTTCTCAATGCCATGGAGGAGTACAAGATTTCTCATATCTACAAGGAGGGTAATGTTGTGGCAAACACTATGGCAAAACTGGGTAGTAACAGCAATGGTTGGCAGTGTTGGAGGCTTTTGTCCAGGATGTCTAGCGGTATTCAAACTCTCATTAAGCAAGATGGAAGCAAGTACATAGATTAGGTGTTATGGGCTCTTCTCCATCTGTATACTTTGGTTGTGTGGAGGTGGATATTTTACCTTGAAGGGCAATAAGTCTTCTAATGAGCTTAGAGTTGTTGGGTTTCAAACTTAAAGTGGCAGGAAAAGAGTTAATACTTTTCAAACTTTTTGAAGCGGGTGTGAGGAAAAGAAGCGAAAGGTGTTGACTAGGAGACCTATAAAGAAGCCAAGGTGGTATGCGAGAGGTGAGAGGAAGGTTTGGAGGATAGGTTGGCTTGTCAATAAGCTGAGGTGGCAAGGCATTGGGTGGCAGGCTGATTGGATGATAGGCTGGCTTGAAAAGATGTTGAGGAGGCACGTGACGGGCAGGTGAGTTGATGAGATGATAGGCTGACCGAGAGGAATGTTGAGGTGGCATATGACTGGAGGGTAGGACAATCAATGGACGGGATGTCTCGGGAGTAATTATTTCCCTTCAATCCCCATGTCTAGTGATTTTCATTTTTGCACGAGGTGGCGGGCACAGGTCTTTCCTGAGGGAGAAAACCAGGGTGGCGAAGACATTGCAAATCTCTAGAATTATTATGATGTTATTATTTCAGGATTACCATTGCCTTTGATTAGATGGATGTACACGGAAGGGCTTATTTACTCCTCTGAGTATCTTGCTAAGCATTCCAACATTCTCTGCCTTAAACATTTCCTTTCTCTCTGGCTGCATAGTTTACTGGATTTAAAGATGGGTGGTGACATTGTTAAGATTGAGGCGGCCTCTTCTGAGGAATTTTGGCAAGACTCTATGGTCTAGCATATTATACAGGAGGGGATGTGGCTCCATTCCTTGATGTAATGGTTGGTCACGATGAGAATTTGTCACGCCAGTTTATGGATTCATGGGATGAGGATTCCAAGCAAGTCTGCATGGGGGGCATTGGTTTTGAAGTCTCTGAGGAGGTGATAGGGCAAGCCATAGGGCTCCCCACCAAACAAAAAAAACGCAGTCATCGTAGCAAGGTGTCGGACCCTAAAAATATAGGGATTTTATTCTGTGAAGGTGAGGCTACTGTGAAACTCCATGGGGGGTTAGAAAGGGAAAAGTTGTTAGCACCATGGGGACAAATTTGCCTAATGATCATGAAATATTTCACTCCAGAGGGCAGATTTAAGGTATTCTACCATTATCACTTGTTTTTCTTAATCACTTTAGGAATAGGATGGAGATTAGTTTCCCCTTTTTCCTATTATCTTTTGGAGAACTTTATTAAGTCGGCCAAGGAAATTCGTTCTAAAAACCCTAACTACCCTTTCATCTCCATTCACTAAGGCCTCATTCTGAGGCTATACCACTTTCATTTGGCCTTGTGCCCCCTGAAACAAATTAAGGTTAGCTTGATTGAGAATACCCCATCAGCTCTGTCTCCTACTACTAAAGGTAAAGCCAAGAAAACCATCATGACCCCCAAAATCTCCCCTAAGAACCTGAAGGGGGGTCCCAGAATTGAAGAATGTAGTACCCTTGTTGGGACCCCTACTCCTGATTCCAAGACTAAGTCTCCTAAGAAAGCTTGTGGTAAACTTGAGACCCCTAACTGGGAGATTGAGAAGGTTACGGGGGTGTCTACTAAAAGGGACTGGAAGGCGGTGGAAGACAAGGGCAATGTGCAGTCTAAGAAAGATAAAACTAGGAAGGAGGACTTTGATATGGCTGAGGAGCCTGTAAAAGTCATTGATTTGGATTCAGGACCTAAGAAGGCAGGGAGTGGTGATAGGGGTGGTGCTGGTAAGCATGGTGTTTAGGGAGTGCACAGGTCCAGCCGTATTGCTAGAATCCCATCCTCTAATCCCCAGGGCATGGAAATTTCTAAAGATTCTAAATTTGTTGAGGACACCATTAGGGAGGGAGAAGATGAAACACCCACCGAATCCATGCATGAAGATAAAGGAGTGAGCCATTTTGCTGAACTGAACAAGCCTAGCTTGAGGGAGATGGAGGAAGCTGTTGAAGAAGCCTGGGGCTAGAAGAAGAAGGGAAGCTGCTCATTGTTTGTCAAGACTGCTAATGAGCTAGTGGTGCTCAAGGCTAAGATGGACAAGATGTAGAAGAAGTGGAGGATCATGACAGAGTTTGTTGCCAAGGCTCTTCATCACGCAACTTTGATGTTTGTTATTGTTAAGGACTTCAATGACAAGGTCAGAGATGTGGGGGTGGATAGCCTCGGTGACTATAAGGATATGGTCAACTTCTTGGCCAAGTATGGGACGGTTGATAGTCCTTAGTGGTTTTATTGGTTTTTGTGTTTTTTATTAGTCTCATTTTTTGTCTGTTGTTTATGTTCTATTAATGTACTATTTTTGGTACATTTGAGGCCTTTTTGACTAGGGGGCTGCTTTGTATAGGGCTCAAGACCCTTTTTTCCTGTTGAACTAATAAAAAACAAAGCTTTATTTTTACTCTATCTCTTTTAATCTCCATACCCAAGATATACCTAGTAGATCCCAAGTCCTTCATGTCAAATTGTGTTAAAATTTGAGACTTCAAATCATAAATCACATCCTTACTACCACCAAAAAATAGCATATCATCTATGTACAATGTGATAACAAGGAATCTATCACTGTCCATTTTATAATAAACATAATGATTTGGTTTGGATCTCAAAAATTCCAATCCCAACACAAATGAATCAAAATTTGGTACCACATCCTAGGAGACTGCTTGAGACCATACAAAGAATTAAATTTACAAACCAACATTTCTTTACCTCTCTCCACATAGTTCTTAGGTTTTATCATGTAGATATTTTGCTCTAAGTCATCATGCATGAATGTTGTCTTCACATCCATCTATTCTCTATCTAAATCAAAATTTGTTGCTACAAATAACAAGAACCAGATAGATGTTAACTTAGAAACTAGGGAAAAATCTCACCAAAGTTTATCCCCTCAACCTAGGAATATCCTTTTACAACCAATCTCACCTTGTACTTTTCAATGCTACCATATGAACTAATCTTCTTTTTGAATAACCATTTGCATTCAACATGATTTCTTCCTTCTAGCAATGGTACAAACTCCCACGTATCATTCTTCTTCAATGCAACCATCTCCTTATCCATAGTTGATTTCTAGGACTCAAAATCACCCATATACATCACCTCCTTCATAGTTTTAGACACATCAATATTAGTAATCAAATAAAATATACATCTCCAATTGGGAGGAGTATACATGTCTAGTTGTTGTCTTTGCTAAGTGGACCTCCTAAAGAGCTAAGGTGGAGATTCTACCTCCTCTTTAGAACTATCTAAACTATTGAGCCCTCCTCCTCTTTAGGTCCTTCATGAGATTCCAGTTCAACCTTCTTAGTCTTGAGAGTTAGTTGAACCACATCTTTCTTCTCATCCTTTTCTAGCTACAACACTATGGAAGAAGGATTAATCTCTCTAAAGATAACATTTATACTATACAAAAAAATTTCAGTCATAGGGTTCCAAAGCTTGTACCCTTTCACACTAATGTACCATAGTCAATGAAGATATATTTCACTACCTTGTTCTCCAACTTTAACCACTTCTCACTAGGCACATGTGCATATGTCTCCCAACCAAAACTCAAAGATGTTATAATGAGGACTTTTTTCCCATTCTTGCCTCTATAGAGGTCTTATCAACAAGAGTTTATGTAGGAGACCTATTAATCAAGTAACAAGTTATAGCAACTACTTCTACCTAGAACTTATATTCCAAGCCAACTCCACTAAGCATACTCCTAGCCCTCTCCATCAATGTCTTATCTATTCTCTCTACAACTCCATTCTACTCATGGTTACATGAAGTTGTCTTATGTCTCTCAATCCCATGCTCTTTACAAAATCTATCAAAATTTGTGAAATAAAAATCACCACCATTGTCATTCCTCACAGCCTTAATCTTCCTACCAATCTAATTTTTCACAAGAGATTTAAACCCCTTAAATAAACCAAAGAATTCAAATTTTCTTCTATGGAAATTCATTCATGTCCTTATAGAAATATCATCTATAAAAGATACATAGTACAAAGACTTAGATATTGAAGGACCATTTACAGGACCAAATACATTTGAATGAATCAAATGAATCAAGTTCAACACCCCAAACGATTTATGAGAACTAGAATAAAAACAAATGTGGTTCTATTTTCTATATACAAAATGTTCATAGAAATCAAATTCAAGAGTACAATCATTCATCCTTTTAACAAGATTTTTATTTTTTAGGGTCTTTGGACCCTTCTCAACTATATGGCCCATCTTTGTGCCATAGCATTGTCTTGTCTACATGTAGCTTTCTCTTAAAAGTAAGATCTCACTTAGGTGCCATGAAAGCATGGCCATTGAAAGTAGAAGTAGCATTTTTCTTTGCTGCTAGTTTCAATAGTGAATGTGTAGATTTTGTAGATCTCTTCACTATAGGAACAAAAGAACTATTGCATTAAATAATCCATGCATCCAACTGAAATGGAGTCCCCACATGAACACCCTTAGAAAGTACCATATCTCCTCACACCATCTTACACCCTTTACTAAAGAAAACAACCTACACACTCACATCATTGAGCTTGGTAACTAATGACAGGTTTTGTGCCATACTAGTGATATACAGAACAACATTGATCCCCTTCACTTGTCCATCTAGGAATTGAATTCACACTCTATCATGACCAACTATGCTCAAGTGAGAGTTGTCACCACTTGGTACACCTTCCCACCATCATATTATTTCTTCAAAAACCACCCCCAATGGGAAGTCATATGGAGGGAATCTCTAGAATTTATCTACCACACATCTTCTGATGCATGAGTTGCCAAGGCCATGAAAAAGGTATCTACTTCTTCTTGACAAGATTTTTCAAACTCATCATCTGAATCATTTTTTTATTTTTCTTCTTCTCTTCTTTCAATATTTACAATAGTGCCTAAGCTTGTTTTAATTCCAACACTTAGCCTTCAACTTTCCAAGAGATTTGGATCTCCCATATGAATTGGATCTAGACTTCTCTTTCTTTTTGTCCTTTTTGTTGCTTTTATACTTTGATCTTCCACAAATATCTAGGGCCTCCTTATTAGATTCAAAAAATTTCCAATGCATCTCCTATGAGAGTAACATAGCCACTACCTCATCCATTTTGAGTTTTAAGGTAGTGTTGTCAATTTCCATCACCAAATTATCCCATGAGTCTGGCAAAGAGAGTAGTAGTGTCCCGCAATGATCCTTCTCCTCCATTTTTACTCCAAAAGAGTGCAATTGGGTCACAATCATATTAAACATGTTCAAATGCTCAATCACAAGTTCACCATCATCTATTCTCAATGTGTACAACTTATTTCTTAGGAAAAGTTTGTTAACCAAGGATTTAACCTAGTACAAGTCTCCCAACTGCTTCCAAAGAGCTTGTGTTGTAATTTCTTCATGTACATTCAAAAAAATATAATCTATTGAGAAAAGCCTAATGAATCCATTGACCTTTTATCCAACAGATCCCAATTAGCTTGTGACATTACAATGGGTTTGAATATAGATACAATAGCCTATATATCTTTGTCTTTGAGTATATCCTCCATCTTGAACTTCCACATCTCAAAGTTAGTACCTGTAAATATCTCCATCTCTATTCTTGATGTGCTTGTTAGTTTTCTACAACAAGATCCTTATCTATGCAAGCTCTCACTGAATCCAAAATTAATACAAAAAACCTTGTCCCTTACACCTAGGACCCGAGGTGATCAATCTTTGATACCAAATGAAAGGAAGTAGAGGTGTAGAATATGCTTCCCACACTAATCTATGAGAGGAGGTATGTACAAAAAATTAAATTGATCATATAACTACAAGGAAATAAACACAAAAATAATATACCATAACACACTGATTTATGTGAGAAAAAACTTTCAAGAGAAAAACCCCATCCTCCAAAGAAACTCAATGTTTTATTTAGTAATCAACAATTACAATACAATTGTAGAGTCTAAGCCTTTATAGGAGTATCACCAACAAGAGATTTGGAGTGATTTTGATAGCATAACAATACCTACAAAACTCACAATGAAACCTACATCTCAAGAACCCAATAAATAGGGTAAGTAATACATGAAACCATTAAATGCTAATTAGGAAACCATTAGGTAAATTTTCCTAAAATGTGGCACCTAAATACCTAGTCAAAATACAACACCCAATCCCAAGATGAGTCCATAGACTAAAAATAACATATTCCTTACACCTATCATAAGCTTGTCATAATCCACTCACCAACTTGGGCTCTTCATTTTGGTTCCATTATATCCATTCAAAAATGTCTTATGACATGTTATAACATGCATCATAATTTGGTCAACAAGTGCAACTCCCTCTTATAGCTTTCTTATGTATCATAGATACTCTTATATTTCTAATATGGAAGGCCCAAAATTTGGAGGCCATAACTTTTAATCTAGGAAGCTAATTAAGCCTTTTTTAAATTAAACAGGTCCATGTCACTATTGCTCCTATTAAGGCATGTTTTGGTGTTTTTTGGGGCTAAAGCCCAAAAGTTCTATTTTCTTTGTTCTTAAAATTAGGATGCAAGGTTGATCCACACCTTTCATAACATTTTGGCTACAACACTGTGGAAGAAGGCTTAATCTCTCTAAAGATAACACTTCTAAGGTACAATCTTTTTCAACCATAGAGTCCCAAGACTTGTACCCTTTCACACCCACACAATAGCAATGAAGATACATTTCACTTCATTGTTCTCCAACTTTGAGCACTTCTCCCTAGGAACATGTGCATATGCCTTGTAACCAAAAACTTGAAGACATTATAATGAGGGATTTTTTCTTGTCCATGCCCCCATAATGGTCTTGCCAACAAGAGCTAATGTAGAAGACCTATTAATCAAGTAACAAGTCATAGAAGTTGCTTCTGCCCAAAAGTTCTAATCCAAGCTAGCTCCACTAAGCATACTCTTAGCCCTATCCATCAACCTCTTGATCATTCTCTTTGCAACTTTATTCTACTAAGGAGTATATGGATTTGTCTTATGTCTCTCAATCCCATGCTCTTTACATCATCTACCAAAACTTTAGAACAAAAGTCACTACTATTATTAGTCCTCAAAACTTTAATCTTCCTACTAGTCTAATTTTCCATGAGTCTTAAAGTCTTTAAACTAACTGGAGACTTCAAATTTACTTCTAAGGAAATGTACTCATGTCCTAGAAAAAACTTCTATAAAATATGCATAGCACAAAGACTTAGAAATTGAAGGAACATTAACATGACCAAATACATTTGAATGAATCAAGGCCAACACCCTAGAAGATTTGTGAGAACTAGAATAAAACTAAACATGGTTATGTTTTCCAAATACACAATGTTCACATAAATCAAATCCAAGAGTACAATGATTCATCCCCTCAAAATTATTTTTCAGGGTCCTTAGACCCTTCTCACCCATATGGACCATGCTCTAGTGTCATAGCATTGTCATCTCTACAAGTAGCTTGCTTTTTGGAGCAAAAGCTCCCTTGGGTACTCATAAAGCATGACCATTAGAAGTAGAAACAACACTCCTCTTAGCTATTGGTTTCAATGGTGAAGATGTAGATTCTGCAAATCTCTTCACTACAAGAATAAAATAACTATTACACCTAACAATGTATGCATCTAGCTAAAACATAGTGTCCACACAAACACCCTTAGTTAGCATCATAGCTTTAATAGATCATGGAAATTTTTTATATTGGGTGAAATTTATGTGTTATGGAATAATGTCACTCAATAAAAATAATAGAAAAATTAAAAATTGATTGAAAAAAAATGATAGAAATAATTTTTTTAAAAAAATTAAAAAATTATAGCTTGAATCTACATAGAAAATTCTACAACTCGTTATTTTACATCACCAAATTCTTGACCATTTGTTCCCTATAATTGACACAAAGTGAAAAATACTAAAAAATGTTGATTTTGAGCATCCTGCTTAGGCCAAAAAGTGGGACACACTATTGTGGAATCACTCAAAGAGAGCTAGGAGCATGCTTAGTGGAGCCATCTTGGAATAGAAGTTCTACATAGAAGGAGTTGCTATAGCTTATTACCTAATTAATAGGTCTCTTGTATTAGCTCTTGTTGACAAGACCCTTATGAAGGCATGGACATACAAAAATCCTTCAAATTAGAGAATCTTCAAGTTTTCGATTGCAAGGCATATGCACATGTGCCTAGGGAGAAGCAGCCAAAGTTAGAGAACAAGGCAGTGAATGTATCTTCATTGGATATGGTGTCATAATGAAAAGGCGTGTAAGCTTTGGGAACCTATGGAAAAAAAATTTGGTACAATAGAACTGTTCTCTTTAGAGAGATTAGTCCATCATGCATAGTGTTGCAACTAGAAGAAATTGTGAAGAAAGGTGTAGAGATTGTTGCATTGAAGAAGAATGACACATGAGACTTAGTACCATTGTAAGAAGGAAAAAATCAGGTTGAATGTAAATGGGTATTAGAAAATAATATCAGTTTAGATCGTGGTATTAAATAGTACAAGGCGAGATCAGTTGCAAAAGGATATTCCCAAGTTGAGGGGATAGACTTTGGTGAGATTTTTCCCTAGTTGCTAAGCTAACATCTATTCGGTTCATGTAATCTATAGTTGCATATTTTGATTTAGAGATAAAATAGATGGATGTAAAGACAACATTCCTACATGGTGACTTGAAGAAAGAGATATACATGACACAACCTAAGAACTACATGGAGAGAGGTAGAAAAACATTTTTAGATTAAAAAATCTTTATATGGTCTCAAACAATCTCCTAGGATGTGGTACTAGAAATTTGATTCATTTGGGTTGGGCTTGGGATTTCTGAGATCCAAATTAGATCATTGTGTTTATTATAAAATAGATGGTGATCAAATCCTTGCTATCACATTGTACATAGATCATGATCATGTAGAAAATTTCTCTTTTGCACTTAGTTCACCATTTGAACTTAAAGCATCTTCACATTGTTCATGATCTGGTCTCTCATCTCAATTGACATTTTTAGCCAGAATTATTCCTCGCCTCTACATGATCTCAATGACATCTAGCCTTGCTTATATAGCTCTCATCATGTCAACCAATTCATTATCACATTGTGCTCTTTAATTTATATCACCTCTTCTTCTATGAGCCATTTATCTTAGGGATCACTTGCAATGTGACAAAAGAATAATATTCTACTATGGGGTTATAACTTCCCCTAACAATGACCTAGAAACTAGGATTTGATACAAAATGATGAAGTCATAAATGGAGGGTATAGTGAAAGATTATTTATCCATGTAGCAAAAATACCAAAAGATGTGAACTAATAATGGAATTGAATTAACAATAGACAATGGATGCAATAGTACATAATATAAGCTTAATTATTTTAAAAATAATTATAAACAAGAATAACAAGATGTCACAAAACAATAGAATATATGTATCTCAAATGCAGTTGATTACAAAAGCTTATTTAGAAAGATGATACGTAATAAAGCAATACATGCCAAGATTCTTCATCTCTTTGATGTATCCACTTTGAGCTTTGATCATCAATATTCTCTCTCCATGCTTCACTTATCCCTTCAATTGATTTTCTACCTTTTTATAGATATAATTTGATGTAGTAAGTCAATATCAACCAAAAATTTGATTCAATTACTTATGCACATGGGATAAGAATCATGAGTCCAACATTAAATGATTTCAAATTTTATCCTTCCTTGGATTGGACACATTATCTTATAACGTGCAAAATGAACCTTTTAATAAGTGTGAAAAGATGTAGGCATCGAAACTTAGTGTCGCTTCAACCACAAACTTCCTTGGGACCAATACTTAATTAGGAAACCTTATATTTTGGCATAAAGTTTAAATCTTTGGCACACAACTTGATTAGGTCATCTTTTACAATAAGAACATGTGAGCTTACAACAAAGCAATAAATACAAATTTGGACATGTGGACTTATTCATGGTACCCATACTTGATACTCTGATTATAATTTCAAGGCATCACAATGAATACATGGTACTATTGCAAGTATGTGCCTAACTGATGTTGTCATTGATGTCAACATATCAATGTTGTCATTGGTGTCAACTATGCTCATGTTTTGATGCTTGTTTGTAATAAGTTAGATGCTTTGTATTCACCTACATAAGTGTTGGAGATCCTGATATTGAGGATATTGAGAAAATTTGCTCCTCTGGTGGAAACAGTGTGTTGCAGAGTATCTTTGTCTACAGAAGAACAGTTCAACAGATTGCTCTGCATTTCTTGTAGAATGAATATCTTTATCTACAGATTGGAAGTTATTTAAATACATGTTTGAAGATGCTATGTTCCAAGTTTGAGCCTCCAGTATGAAGATTTGAGTTAGTTATGTTCACCAGAGTGAAAACTAATTTCTCTATATATTTGATGGTGACAGGGAGAATGTATTATGCTCCACATTCCTCCGTAGTTAAGTATTTCAGTCTACGGTTTTGGAATCACGTTGGTAGTGATGATAAGTGCCGTCAACTCCAATGGTTCATGATTTCGTGGACCACAAGCAATCTTTTCTTTATGACAGTGGCTGACAGTGTTGTTTAAGTGCTCTAGTTTGAAGAATCCTTTCGACAAATTGGTTAGAGGTTGTGCGGATGTTCTTGGTGATTACAATGTGCTTGTGTATGTGTCTTGATTGTGTTCCTACTTTTAGATTGGTCTACAAAGAGAAATTTGGATCATGGATGAAGACCGTTCTTAGAAGACTTAGTGTTAACACCAGTCTTGGTCAACTTGGTTGTTTTCACTAGTTACGGAGATGCATCAAAGATTGTGGAAGTGTTTCATGGCATGGAAAATTGCATTTGAGTCCTAGCTAAGGCATAACATGATCCACATACATCTTTTCCTTAGCTAGTTTTATTTAGGTCCAAACCTATTTCTATGTATGTTTGTAATGCCAACCTTGGAGATTGTTCCAATGGTTGATGAGTGTAAGGCCGACCTTGATGTACATTCCAAGGTTGATGAATTGTATAAAAGCATGTAATGTAGTTGCGAAAAAGTGAGGAAGTACGGAAATGAAAAGATAGTGCGAAGGTGTAAGAAGAGCAGAGCAGAAGTGTTATGTTGTGCTTCAATGGAACTGAACTCAAGCATGAAGTAGATGTTATCAAATCAGTTCACAAATCTTTGGCAGTGAGCCAATTCTTGGTAGTGAGCCACCCCTTTGCAATGAGCCGATATTGGCAGTGAGCCCTAACATTTACAGTGAGCATTTTGGGCAGTGAGCCCTAAGGTAGTGAACCTCTAATTTTTTGGTATTGCTATAACTTATTTATTTATGTGGGCTAACACCTAGTATGGTTTTTCCCTTATAGGATTTTCCATGTCAAAATTATGGTTTCTCATGTGTTATTGTGTTGAGCTTATTGTTTCATGCTTTCATAGTTAATCTTAATAATAGTGATTAAGAATTTGATGTGTTGATATTCATAAATGGTTAAAGTTTTGTGACAACTAATTCACCACCCCTCTTAGTTGTCCTATACATTTCAACAATTGGTATCAGAGTGAGGTTACTCGAAGGTAAGCTTAACAACTTGAGGTAGATCTAGGATGTCTTACAAGAAGAAGGCTCCGCAGTTTGATGGAACGAATTATGCGACTTGGAAGATACGCATGAAAATCCATCTACTTTGTATTGGTTATAAAGTATGGAAAGTGACAGAGACTAAATATACCATGCCTCAGAATGGTCTGGCAACTGAAGATGAAATCAAAGAATATGAGTTAAATATAAAAGCTAGAGATGCTCTGTTAAGTGCATTAACTGTCACTGACTTGATAGAGGTCATGGATTATGAAACTGCTCAAGAAGTCTGGGAAAAGCTGGAAAATCTATATGAAGGAGATGAATCTGTAAAGAGTGCCAAATTTCAAGGACTAAAAGCTAAATATGAAGGTTTAAAGATGGGCGAAGAGGAAAACATAACATCCTACATGCAAAAGGTTGATGAACTTGTCACTGGAATCAAAAGTATGGGAGGAACTATTGATGAAACTAAAGTTGTGATGAAAATTCTTAGGTCATTGCCTAAATCCTACGGTCACAAGGTAGGTACAATTGAAGAATTAATGACTATGAAAAAGATTACTAAGGATCAGTTGCTTGGAAAGCTTACTACTTTTGAAACGAGAGAGTTTGGTGATGCCCTGCCAAAAGTAGAGACTGCTTTCAAAGCCAATACTTCAGAGAAGATCTCCATAGCAGAAAAGTACAAGGTGGAACCTGATGATGAGTAAATGATGAAATTGAAGCCAACTTTGTTGATAGACTACAAAAAGGTTCTGGTAAGTTCAAAGGCAAATTACCTTTCAAATGTTTTACATCTGGTAAGGTTGGTCATTATGCTTCTAGGTGTCCAGAGGGAATTGAAAGGAATAGAAAAAGATTTGAAAACAAACCTAGGATCCCAAAGAATTGCTATTATGTTAGAGATCTGGATGATGAATGTGTGACAAATGATGAATCTGATGATGCTAGTACTAGTGCAAATGAATTCTTATTTATTGCTATTAAAGAAGAACATGTGTCTACTAATCCCGCTAGCTGTGTGAAGGAAGAAAAACCAGTGGAAGAAAGTGCTTTGGCTATTCAGGTTGAGAAAGATAACGACGAATGGGTTATTGACAGTGGATGCTCACATCACATGACTGGTGACAAAAGTAAGTTTATAAGTTTGGAAAAGTATGATGGTGGACTGGTTAGGTTTAGAGATGATACAACTGGTAAGATTTGTGGAAGAGGATCTATCTGTTTTGATGGAAAGCACAATACTGATGATGCTCTATATGTGAAGGGTTTAAAGCACAATCTTTTGAGTGTTGGTCAGATGTGTGACAAAGGTTATGATCTGAGATTCAAGGACAATGGATGCAAGATCATGGAAAGCTCTGAAACAGTGATTGCTACTGGTAAAAAGACCAGAGGTAATGTTTATCATTTGAAAGGAACTAATAATTATTTTTTATTGTCTCAAACTAATGAGAGTTGGATGTGGCATTGAAGGATGTGTCATATCAATTTTGACAACTTGGTAAAGATAAGTTTTGTTCAGGCTGTAAGAGATCTGCCTAAGCTTATGAAGCCTGCTAACACCATTTGAAAAGAATGTCAATTTGGGAAACAAATAAGAACAAGTTTCAAAAGCAAAGAACAATTCTCTACTCGATTGCTGGAGCTAGTTCATACAGATCTGTGTGGTCCCACAGAACAAGAATTCTGCAAGGAGACAGGTATTTTATGTTTCTTATTAATGATTACTCTAGGATGATTTGGGTCACTTTTCTAAAAGATAAATCAGAAGCCCTAGACAAGTTCAAAGCCTTCAAGGCAATGGTTGAGAATGAGTTAGAGTTGAGGATCAAATGCTTGAGGTATGATAGAGGAGGTGAGTTCGCATCAAATGAATTCAATATTTTTTTGTGAAGAATAAGGGATAAAGAGATAATTGTCTACGCCTAGAACTACTTAGCAGAATGGAGTTGTTGAAAGAAAAAATAGGATAGATTAAGAGGCTACTAGGACTATATTGAAGGAAGCTGATCTAATGGAAGTGTACTAGAGAGAAGCCATACATATTGTCGTGTACATCCTAAACAGAGTTCAAGTTAAAGGTAATAGTACTAAAACTCCTTATGAATTGTGGTATGGAAGAGCTTCTATAGTGAGATATTTCAAAGTTTTTGGTAGCAAATGTTATATCAAAAGAGAAGAAGATCTAGGCAAGTTTGATGCTAGGTGTGATGAAGGAATCTTCCTTGGATACTCTACCAAGAGTAAAGCCTACCAGTGCTACAATAAGAGATTATAGAAGATCATTGAGAGTGTTAATGTGAAGGTTGATGAAGACAAGGAAAGAATATTAGATCTAAGTGGCTATGAATCAGATGAACCTGCTGCTATAACAAATGAGGAAAAAGTTGAACAAGAAGATAGTCAAGATGAAGAAAAGGCTCTGGAAAGTGCTGCTAAGACTCCCAGGTATGCAAAAATTAATCATTCTGAAGATCAAATTATAGGGGACAAAAGAAAAGGGGTATTGACAAGGAAAAGAGCTGCTGAAGAATAGGTGAATTACTGTTTTCTTTCAAAAGTTGAACCTAAAATTGTGAATGAAGCTTGCAATGATGAAAATTGGGTAAAAGCTATGGAAGACGAGCTAATGTAGATAGAAAAGAATCAAACTTGGGAACTAGTTCCTAGACCTACTGATAAGAATGTGATTGGCACCAAATGGGTTTTTAGAAACAAGATGAATGAGAATGGAGTAGTAAGGAACAAAGCAAGATTGGTATGCAAAGGATACTCTCAGGTTGAAGGAATAGATTTTGAGGAGACTTATGCTCCTATGGTAAGAATTGAAGCAATTAGAATGTTTTTAGCATTTGTAGCATTCAAAGACTTCAAAGTGTATCAGATGGATGTTAAGTCTACTTTCTTGAATGGTGAGTTGGAAGAAGAGGTCTACATTGAGCAATCAGAAGGATTTCAATTATCAAAACAAGGTGATATGGTGTGCAGATTAAAGAAAGCCTTGTATGGACTAAAGCAAGACCCCAGAGCTTGGTATGCAAGACTAGACAAGTATTTGCTGCAATTAGGGTTTAGTAAAGGCACTGCAGATAGTAATCTGTATTTCAAGATCAATGATAATCAGATCATGATTATTGTAGTCTTTGTTGATGACATTATCTTTGGAGGCAACGAAGGTATGTGCATGAAGTTTGTAGGTGAAATAAAAAATGAGTTTGAGATGTCTATGTTTAGTGAAATGAATTTCTTTTTAGGTCTACAAATTAATCAATCAGATAAAGGAATCTTCATATCTCAGTCCAAGTATGTGAAAGAGTTGTTGAAGAAGTTTGGGATGGAAGATTCTAAACTAGTATGTACTCCCATGGTAATTGGCTACAAGTTGAGCAAAACTGATGAATCACCCAAGACTGATAAAAAAAGGTACAGATCCATGATTGGAGGATTGCTTTATTTTACTCAAACCAGACCTAATATAATGCATGCAGTTTGTCTTGTTGCAAGATTTCAAGTAGATCCAAGAGAGTCACATGTGATGGTAGTTAAGAGAATCTTGAGATATTTAAAAGGCACACAGATCATGGCTTATGGTATCCAAAGGATAATGATTTCACTCTCAGTGCTTATACATATGCAGATTGGGCCAAAGATGTTGATGATAGAAAACGTACAAGTGGAGGCACTTTCTTCTTGGGTAATAGATTGGTTTCATGGCTGGGCAAGAAGCAAGATTCAATCTCTTTGTCAACCGTAGAAGCAGAGTATATTGCAACAGCATATTGTTGTACTCAAGTATTATGGATGAAGCATACTTTGAAGGACATAAGAGTTGTGTATGAAGATCCAGTTGCAATCTTCTATGACAATACAAGTGTTATAAATATTTCAAAGAATCTAGTGTTGGACTCAAAAACAAAGCATATCTTTATAAGGTATCACTTTCTGAGAGAAAAGGTGACAGAGAATGAAGTTAAGATGGAATTTGTGTCCACAAAGGATTAGATTGCAAATATTTTCATTGAGCCTCTTCCTAAGGATACTTTTGAGTATCTCAGAGAAAAGTTAGGGGTCATTACCCCTCGTACTCTGAACTAAGATGCATAGGAATGCATCAGTCCAGTGGTGCTCAAAGTCTCATTCTTTGATCTGTATTGATGTTTTGAGGGCTACCTCTCAAGGGGAGTAGCTAGATGTTCCTGATAAAGAAAGTGTTGATAACAGAGAAAGTTCAGTTGGATCAGAGCATCAGCATGCAAATATGTGCCCTTTGCCATTGATGTCAAAGGGGGAGATAAATCATGTGAAAAACTCAAAGAAGAAAGAGTGCATATGTGTAAAGAGAAAGGGGGAGAATCTCGTCTTGATGGTCTTCACAGTTTTTCACATCATATGTTGCCATCAATGACAAAGGGGGAGATTGTTGCAAGTATGTGCCTAACCGGTGTTGTCATTGATGTCAACATATCAATATTGTCATTGGTGTCAACTGTGCTCTTGTTTTGATGCTTTTTTGTAGTAAGTTAGTGTAACATTGGAAAATGTCCCCTTGGGGGCTTTTCCCTCATAAGGTTTGGCTCCCGGGTCTTTAGTGTGCATTTAGGACATCTTACTTCATAATTTGGCATCCCGATGGAATGAACCCTATGTATCTTGGCAAATAGGGCCTAGGGGGACCCCTTGAGCTTAACCCTACCCAAAATAGGGGGGGAAGGACTTGGATGCCCGCGCCCTAGTCCTGCCCTATTTTGGGTCAGGCCCAAATTTTAAGTGTTGGTTTATGACCATTATTTGGGTCCTATGTCGACACGATAAGTTTGAATTATGAAAATCTTGGCGGGAGTGTTCGTAGTTGCATATAAAAGCATGTTTAGGCATTCATTTGTAAACTAGATGATCATTATGATGTTTTTGCACTCTCAAGGTGATTCAAGGCTTTCATTGTGTTGCAAGAGCGGAATTGTGTTGTTTGTGTTTGCAGATTTGAGCATCCATTCTCTTAATGGAATGAAGAACATCTTCATCCCGTGAGACCTTCACTACAAGGTGACATTATATTGTGTTTTCATCATCATTTCCTTTGGTTTTTTCCTCTACCTCACAAGGGCATGCACTTTCTATCTGACAACGGTGTTCGAAGACTTAAGTGTCCTCTGGGGCTTGACTAAGGCAAGCCTCTAAACACCACAACCCCCTCCCAAAGTTTCATGGTTGCAAGTTATAGGTTGAGGAGCTGAACAAAGTGAAGTTGTAGGAAGACATCTTGGAGTGTCAGAATTGTAGAATAGGAAGAAAATCTACTCCCTGGACTTGGGCACCTGCTCATTAGTCCTCCAAGTTTTGTGATGGGAAAATCTCCAGAACAGTAGGAAAGAGTTGCAGACTGAGTTTCCAGATCTTGACAAAAACTAGGGCCTTGGACTTGGGTGCCCGTTCCTATGTCCCTAACTTTTCTGCCTTAGAACCCCGAAAATAGGTACTCTGTGATTTGTCATTTTACTTCCCTCTGCAAGAGCTTTTTCTGTAATTCATCCATTTACTGTCGTATTTAAAAAAAAAGAGTTTTAATGGTCAATTGAGCATAGGAGAAGGAAAATTGATAATTAAACACCCTAATCCAAGATTCCCTACATTTGTAAGTGACCAAGGACTTGATAGTGCTCTACCACTCAATCCGAGGGTCCTTGAATGTGTTAGGTGAAAGGAGGATTTAAACACTAAACAAAACTATCTAATTTTCCCCTAAACATTTTGGTGAACCCATGTTTTTGGACTTAATTGCAACTTTCTGAGTGTTTTCCTTCATATTTGGATTTATTCCATTCATCCATATAGTCTTTCATCTTATTGCATTAAAAAAGTTCAAAAAAAATTGAAAATTTTGAAAAATTCAAAAAAATTGCATTGTTAGGGTTTCTAATTTGCATCAATTCTTTCTAATTTTCCCTAATTCATGATTTTTGCATCAGATCTTATATAAATATAGAAAATTATAAAAATCCAATAATTTGCATTGTATTTTCATCATTTAATTGCTAGGGTTTTGTAGAAATTTTGACAATTTTCATATAACCTAGTAATTCCAAAATCTAGGGTTAGTAGGCAAAATCTTCTTTCAAATTTTTCTACTGATTTTAGAGGCTCATTCAAATTAGAATTTGGCTGTAGTCTTGCATTTTAGTGTAAATTTACATTTAGATTTTAAATATTTGTATTTTTGCATAGAAAATTTCAACAAAAAACTAACAATTTTCATGCATTTTCATTAGATTTGCATTGGCATTTTGCATGTTCAAGCTTGGAAATAATTTTTAGATCTGAGAGTATTTCATTTTCATCATAAATCAGAGCTCAAAACATTCATATAGCATTATGTGTCAAGATGTTAAACCTAGGGCTTGAAAAACATCGATTTTCACTAGATTTAGCCTTATCAACTCTCTAAATGTGCACCATATGCATGTTGTGAAGGGTATTTTTGCACTAATTGGCTGTTATCAAGGTATTTATTTTCTTCCCCTCCTAAAAATCTTCACAACACCCGTGTTATTGGCCTCTTGTATTGACAATTTGGTGAAAAACTAGACATTTTTGCTATTTTTGCCCTAGGGTTTGGCCTAGTTTGCACTCCAAGTGTGTTGTAACAAATTCTATGGATTGAGGTGACTGATATCATTGCTTTTATTTGCTTCACCTCCTAAAATTCATTACAATACCTCTTTGGCTAGGTCTTGGAATTGAAAAACTGTGAAAAATTGCCTATTTTTGTTATATTCTCACTAGGGTTTGACCTTAAGTGGCACTAAAAGCATGTTGTGATGTATATCTTGGAATTAAGTGGTTGTTATTACTGATATAATTTGATTTCCATCATCATTTCCTCACAATAGCCTTTTTCATGCTCTTTTGCATCAAGATTTGGTGAAAAAGGTGCTTATTTTGACATATTTTCACTATATTGTGACTTGGCATTATCTTAGATTTGCATCAAGAGTGTGTTGTGAAGGATATTATTGTTGTATTGGACTTATATAAGACATATAATTGTCTGCCCCTGATCAAATCCTTACAACACCCTTCCTTTCATATATTTTCATTGAAAAAGTACAAAAAATCAAGCATTTTAAGTCGTTTTCATACATTCTTTTGCACTTATCTTTTGCATCAAATTTGAAAAGCTTTTAAAATCTGAGTTTACATTGAAAACAATGCAATGACACCTTTATGTCATTTTTCTATGGTATCTCTGCATGCATTTATCAAAGATCTTGATTTTGACAAATTCTTAATCCTCATGAGTGAACATCCTTTGATATTAGAAGATTTAACCAAATTCATCTCTAGGAACACTCATGAGAAAGATGAGAGTAAAAATCCTTTTTCTGCCATAGAGTATGATGATGATGATGTACCTTCCTCTCATCCCATTGCTCTCCCTGGCCAAGATGTAGCATTAGTGGATGAGAAAAGGTCTCTCACATTAAATACTTTAGGGATGGACGTTGGGTACAATTAAGAGGGAAACAATGTTAATTCGATACTTATTAATAGACTTGATAGTACTAAGATGGTTTTGCGGGGGTCACCTAATGCACCTTCTTGCTTAAAGCCGGTGATTACGGTTCAAGGTGTTCAAAATGTGTTACAACAACCATACCACAATGTGATTGCTCACACATACAACACCTGTAATAACAAACAAAGTAACCAAGCACCGTATGTGCCTGTCTCTCTTCCATGTTCTCAACCTATGCTCCCTCAACCACCTCATCTTACTCATAAAAGTGGTCAAGAGTATGATCTTGTCGAACATCTTCACGCTACTCTGGCTAAGATCTGTCTTTGGGATTTGATACAAACATCGCCTACATACCATGGAATGCTCCAAGAAGCTTTGTAAAAGGTGATTGTTCTACCTACTGCTAAGCCTAATGATGTAGAAGTCATTCTAGATAGTATGCATGTGACAAAAAAGGATATTACCTTTCAACCACATGAATTACCATCAATTGAGGTTCAAAACCAATATGATCCACTTATAATCTTTGTCACAATAAACAAAACGTTGGTAAAATGAGTTATGATTGACAATGGATCGTCTCTTAATGTTTGTAGCATTGACCTACTACACAAAATCAAGGTTGACACATCACAAATCAAACCAAATGGCATTAGCATTCGTGGCTTTGATAATGTTGGATGACACTCCATGGGCACTATAACTCTACCTATACAAGTAGGATTTGTGCTTGTGCCTATCCTAATTCATGTCATGCCTTGTTCTTTATCTTACAGCATGATTCTTGCTAGACCTTGGATTCATGCATTGGGAGCAGTTCCTTCCACCTTGCATTGTTCAATCAAATTTATATTCAAAGGTAAACTTCATACTATTCATGCTGATCCTGAACCAGATAATTGTTTACATATTGAAATGCAAAAACCTGTTTACAATCATATGAGCTTAAATAATTTACAAGCTAATTCATCAAAGCCTCTAGCCACGAATGATGTTGTGAAAGATTCTATACCATCGAATGCACTCTTTGTTGATAATTGGGGCTCATTAGATTTTAATCCTTGTAGTATAGGGGAATATAAAATTAATAGTCTTGACACATCAAAAGTGGCATTGATCTCACCCAAGCAATCTTTTGAAGCGCCTAAGAAATCTAAAGTCCTCTTGGTGGAAAATAAAAACAATACTCTCACTTACACTACAAATTATGACACCTACGAGGCTTCACCATCTTCTAAGGAAATGACATCCCTTTATGGTCGAGGATTTAAAATCCTTTATAACAATTGTGAATATGTGGGTAAGGGATGTGATGTAAATCAACAAGGGATTCGAGTACCTATAGAATCTGCTTCAACACATAACTCAAGCGGCATTGGATATAATCCTTTTAAAGAAAAGAAAGCCTCTTGTCGTCCTAAATGCGATATTAATTCAATTTCAACAAGACCAAAACAACATGAGAGATATCCTAGATATGTATGTTCTTAATGATGGTACCCATACAGGTAAGTATCTCTAACTCTTTATCTCTCTCATGATGTGCTTCCCCCATGATGTGTTATGTGTTGTTTAGGCCTCTTGGGATGACCTCAGATTCTCCCGTAAGGTCCGGGATACCAAGAGACTGCCTCTGTTGTGACCTTCTATTTGTATCATCATTCTTCTATATTGCCTCTCTTTCTGATTTCATTGTTGTATGTTGTGTCTTATGGACATAGTGTTGTGTTTGATGACTTGGGGGCACCCTCCTATGTGACTGTCCCTAAGACACTCGTTTCTCCTCTTTGATTTATTATTTCCCTTCCTCTAGTGTTTCTATCTAGCAAGCAGATGACAAAAAACATTTATACTGATGCAGACCTAGTGTCCCTTTCGAGAGCAATCAATGGACTTAGTTCCTAATATGACGATGGGGTTGTAATAAATTATCCGACGCTTGGCTAGTAGAAGCACTTGTGCTTTCTGTGTAGTGATTTTGATGATGTTTCTATCGCATTTACAAACCTTAACAATACTGATGCTCTGTGCACCTTTGTTTGTCTTTGAATCTAGCCTTGGTGGTACTCAATTCAGAGAGCTTTGTGCTATAGCCCCACGATTGTCCTCGAACTCTGAATTCATTGTATAACCTTAGCCCTTTGTGTGGTTAATCATATGCATTAATGTTGTTGTTTATCATTATGTTGTAGACACTAACATGTTTCTTATAGGGATGTGTTTGTGGGAACATTTGGCGATTGTGGAGTACATGTCACCTCCGGGGGGAATGGGCTTTGCAAAATTTGGTGTTCCCTTGTGTGTTTTATTCCTACCTTAATGTGCTTGATATCGATACCTGATATCAACCACCTTAATATGGGGGCATATATAAGGTAAGTTGTTTGTTCTAGATACTAGTAAAGTGTGTTTGAACAATCTTGAAATCTATTGCGTATATCTCCTTTTCATCGTAGGGTATCTCCGTGATGTGGGTGGGGTTGTATACTTTTGAACTCATACCTCCTTTTCACCATAAGGCATCTCTGTGATGTGGGTGGGATGGTATGCCATGCTTCCTTTTCACTATAAGGCATCTCTGTGATGTGGGTGGGGTTGCATTTTCAAAAGTCCTCTGCAGAGAAGGGGAGCGGTTCTGTGACTAACTCAACCCTTAAGCGTGTCTTTGATGATTGTTGTGGCAAAGCCCAATCATCAGTGTGTGCATGTAATGTGCCTGAGATGGTGTTGGACCTAGAAATAGGTACACTCCATCGCTTGTTTGCCGTG
This sequence comes from Cunninghamia lanceolata, assembly GCA_027924645.1. NCBI lineage: Eukaryota > Viridiplantae > Streptophyta > Pinopsida > Cupressales > Cupressaceae > Cunninghamia > Cunninghamia lanceolata. The sequence goes on from BSBN01001490.1 coordinate 1,117,401, forward strand.
TTTTCTATGTGTCTTCAAAGTGTGTGCTTTGGCATGCTTGCTTTGTTTAGCGTGTCTGTTGCCCCATATGCAGTATGCATTTTGGGAGGTTTTGCATGTCTTACATGGGTGTTGCCCCATATATACAGTATAAAGACTTGCGCGATGAGTGCATCTTATATTATGGGAGGTTTGTTTAATTTCTAGTACTTGCATTTGCATTTCATATATATGAGAAAAAGAAAAGAAAAGAATCATGCTTGTCTTCTATGCATTTATTGTATTCTTTGTGTTCTGCGTGACTATAACTATCTTCTCCATGTTTCCCGTGCCTATTAATGTCTTCTATGTGATTAGCGTGTCTTCTCCATTCTTGGTATGTTTGTTGTGTTTGTGACCATACTTTAATGCATGTATTGGCCTTGCGTTTATACATACATTAAAGTGGGGGCTAAATGTAATGTCAAAAAAAGTTCCCTTGGGGGCTTTTCCCTCATAAGGTTTAGCTCTCGGGTCTTTAGTGTGAATTTAGGACATCTTCATAATTTGGCATCCCAATGGAATGAACCCTAGGTATCTTGGCAAATAGGGCCTAGGGGGACCCCTTGAGCTTAACCCTGCCCAAAATAGGGGGGAGGACTTGGGCACCCATGCCCTAGTCCTGCCCTATTTTGGGTTAGGCCCAAATTTTAAGTGTCAGTTTATGACCGTTATTTGGGTCCTGTGCCGACACGGTAAGTTTGAATTACGAAAATCTTGGTGGGAGTGTTTGTAGTTGCATATAAAAGCATGTTTAGGCATTCATTTGTAAACTAGATGATCATTATGATGTTTGTGCACTCTCAAGGTGATTCAAGGCTTTCATTGTGTTGCAAGAGCAGATTTGTGTTGTTTGTGTTGTTTGTGTTTATAGATTTGAGCATCCATTCTCTCATGGAATGAAGAGCATCTTCCTTCTATGAGACCTTCACTACAAGGTGACATTATATTGTGTTTTCATCATCATTTCCTTTGGTTTTTGCCTCTGCCTCACAAGGGTACACACTCTCTATCTAACAACGGTGTTCGAAGACTTAAGTGTCCTTCGGGGCTTGACTGAGGCAAGCCTCTAAACACCACAACCCCCTCCCAAAGTTTCATGGCTGTAGGTTACAGGTTGAGGAGCTGGACAAAGTGAAGTTGCAGGAAGACATCTTGGAGTGTTAGAATTGCAGAACAGGAAGAAAATCTACTCCCTAGACTTGGGCGCTCGCTCATTAGTCTTCCAAGTTCCGTGACAAGAAAATCTCTAGAACAACAAGAAAGAGTTATAAATTGAGTTTCCAGATCTTGACAAAAACTAGGGTCTTGGACTTGGGCGTTCGCTCTTGTGTCCCTGACTTTTCTGCCTTGAAACCTCGAAAATGGGTACTCTGTGATTTGTCATTTTACTTCCCTCTACAAGAGCTTTTTCTGTAATTCATTTGTTTACTATCATATTTGCAAAATTAGGGTTTTAATGGTCAATTGAGCATAGGAGAAGGAAAATTGATAATTAAACACCCTAATCCAAGATTCCCTACATTTGTAAGTGACCAAGGACCTGATAGTGCTCTGCCACTCAATCCGAGGGTCCTTGAATGTGTTAGGTGAAAGGAGGATTTAAACACTAAACAAAACAATCCAATTTTCCCCTAAATAGTTAGATGCTTTGTATTCACCTACATAAGTGTTGGAGATCCTGATATTGAGGATATTGAGAAAATTTGTTCCTCTGGTGGAAACAGTGTGTTGCAAAGTATCTTTGTCTACAGAAGAACAGTTTAACAAATTTCTCTGCATTTCTTGTAGAATGAATATCTCTACCTGTGGATTGAAAGTTATTTAGATACATGTCTAAAGATGCTATGTTCTAAGTTTGAGCCTCCAGTATGAAGATTTGAGTTAGTTATGTTCACCAGAGTGAAAACTGCTTTCTCTATATATTTGTTGGTGATAGGGAGAATGTATTATGTGGGACACATTCCTCCCCAGTTAAGTATTTCAGTCTGTGGTTCTGGAATCAAGTTGGTAATGATGATAAGTGCCTTCAACTCCAATGGTTTGTGATTTGGTGGACCACAAGCAATCTGTAAGAGTCAGTGTGACTCAGCAAGCCAGGATCACCTGCAATCAAGACAACCTTCCACACAAAGATGACAAGAGAAGATGCTAAAACAATGGAGCAAGAATCTATACAAAGATCATATGAAGCTATATGAAATACAATGAGTGAGCCTTGCTTATAAAGGCAAGGTGAGAGCTAGAAGGGTGGAGTGAAAGGTGGAGATATTCCTACAACATGTGCCAATTAGAGGATGATAACTAATTGCACATGTGGAGGATAAGACAACTCACTCCAACTATTAACAACTCAATCTCGGCTACTAGGCCATGTTAGGTACCCATGTACAACAAATCTCAAGTGGAGAAAAGGAGAAAACCTCATGGGACAAAACTCCTCTCCAAAAGTGAGAATGCAAAAAACAAATGAAAGTTGTGATGGAAGGAGGACTCAAGACCCCCCAAGAATGACATCCAACACATATATACAATCAATTACCCCCTATAGGAGAGCAAGTGTGAGACTATAGATCCCCCCACAATGAAGTAGTTCCAGTGCCGATGGTGAATGCCTGAAGATGAATGCTGAAGAGAATCCAAGGCCTACAAACAACATTCTTCCCCTTAAGAAGAAACAAGTCCAAAGGCTGATGAAGAAACTCCATCTCAAGGTATGAGGGAAAAAGCCTCATGATGTATGATGTCTCTGAAAACTGCTCAAGTGTCCACATGTCACAACCAAAAGATGTCACATAATCAGGTGCTGCATGCCTAATAAAAGAATGTGACAATCCAGGACAAGATGAAAACTCAAGATCATCAATCTCTAAAGACAAAGTATCCTCTGAATGATGCACAAGATATTCCAACCTAGTGCCAAACTGTGACAAGTGAAGAGGAGAATATGGTGCCAGCTCATCCGAAGTAGAAGAATCAACTCCTTCAAAGAGGAGATGAATGTCATCAATGATGTCCTCCAAATCATCAAGATAGGACTCACAAAACAAGTCTAAAATACCTGTCAAGTACTCATCCCACAAACCTGTATCTAGAAGACAAACAATATCCTGCTCAACTGAAGTGGATGAAGCTATGTCAATGCTGATCTTTGAAGAAGCAGGAGAATGAGGAAGCTCAAAACTAGTCTCAGGAACTAAAGTAGATGTAAGAACACTAAGGTTCAAGTGACCAAACTTCTCCTTAGAAGCATGATTCACACTTGATGAATGAGTGTGAATAGCAATCAATGGATCTACATCATCATCAGAAACAAAATGGGAGAAAGTATACAAGCAAGATGGATGATCAGCCATCCCAACAACAATGATATCTCTGCTCTCCAAGTCCTGAATGATCACAGAATCAGGAGTGAACTCAACTGTCTTCCCTGCACCACAATGAGTAATCTGGTAGATGGAAAGGAGATTTGCTGTCAAAGAAGGTACACACAACACATTGTTGAATGTATTCTGACCAACATCAATATTTCATTTTCCAGTTGCATGCATGTATGTGTTGTTACCCATCAAAATAGGTGGCGAAGTACATGACTGAAATGAAGAGAACATTCCCTGTGAAGATGCCATATGATGAGAAGCTCCAGAATCAAGAAGCCAACTCTCTGACTTTAGACTTGTTGAAGAAAAGAGTGCTTGTCCTTTTCCTTTGTCTAACCAATTAGCAAATCTTGTTATCCCTGTAGATGTAGATAATGATGGTGGCGAAGAAGAAGACTTGGGTAAAATAGTTGTTGATGGAGAATACTCAATGTTATGTTTTTGAAGGAGTTGTGAGATCTCCTCAAACTTTTTCTCATAACACTTAGTCTCATCATGACCCAATTTCTTACAATAAGAACACTTTGGCTTCTTCTTCTTATTGGACTCCTCTTTGGAAGAAGAGTTGGGGGTTTTCTTTGATTCTTTCTCTTGCTCATTAGACTTTGAATCCTTTGTTTCTTTCCCTTATTATGTGAAGCCTTAGGATCTTTTGTGCTTTGTGTTGCAACTAGAGCTTGTTTTCTAGGAGACTTCAATGTGCCCATGTGTAGTAGCTTAGCTTGTTCCCTAGTGAGTTGTGCAGCAAACTCCTCACGTGAAGGCATGGTAAACTTAGTACCAAAAGCATCCATTGTAGCATAAAAGGTAGAAACATAAACTGAATATGCAGGACCCAATTTTGCAAGAATAGATAGAATCAATTGTTCATCTTCTTTCTCAAGACCACTTTGTTTGAGTTGCAACCTGAGAGACTTAAACTTGGCGAAGAAATCTTTGATTTGATCAAAATCTTGAGGATTAAGTGCAATTATCTCATTCTCTAATTTGAACCTTCTTATTTTATCTTGCTTGCCAAATAGATTGTCTAATGTTGTCCCTATCTCATTTGGTGTAGTACAAGACTCAACATGAAATCTCAAATCTGGAGAAATAGCAAGACAAAGTGTGCCAGTAGCACCTGTGGGTTCAGGATCTGTGCCTAAAGTTATTCTATGTAACTTTTGTTTATACAACACAAACTCCATGTTTTTCTTCCATTCAATATAATTATATGGAGTTAAAAGTGGAAATTGAGGCACATCCATGATGAAAAAGCAATACAACAACACAACAACACCCCTTTACTATGCAAGAGAGCCCCTCCAATTTGTTGTGGCACTTTATACTTAGTTTGTTTTACAATTGTCCTCAAGGGACCAAAAATGGGGAAAACAACAAAATATCTTAAAAAAGAGATCCAAGTGGGATTAAAGTCACTCACAATGATGTATTACAACAAACAAATCTTCTCAAAACAAATTTCACCTCCTCAAGTTTCAAAATGCTCAAGTTATCAATCAAATGCCAAGAAATTGACAAATGAAATAAAATGCACCTGGAGCAAAAACTAAGAAAAGTGCATGGATGGATTTGTAGAGCTCGTCAATACCTTTCCAATGTCGCTTGAATCATGAAAATTGGAGATTGTGGCAAAAAGTTATGAGCTTGGGAGCCAAAAAAGAAGATCTATCTTCAACTTGCAATAAATGTTGTCAAACAGAAAAATCTGTGAAAATGACTAATACCACTATGAAGTACTCTCTGTCAGCTTTCCAACAATATCTCATTTGCCTGATTTTGACACCGTGGGCAAAACTTGTGCAAAAAAGAAAAAAAGCCCTAGTTTAGGACTTTTAGGGGCAAAACAGGCCCCCTGTTGACGAAATATTCTCTGTCTCGGCTGAAATATTCTTCTTACGAAATTAAAAAACCATCAATTTCTCTGCAAAATAGTCATTGGAAAACAAAAAACTACGGGATGGGGTCAAAACAACTTGTCTTACAGGCAAACCGCCCTTCGAAAGATGAAATCACCCTCAAGCTAGCACAAGACCACGGTTTTTAAAGCCAAAACCTCTGTGTGGTATGGCGTGAAACCACCGTGTATTTGGCAAAACCACTATCAAAAAAGGCAAAACTGCCAGTATAAAGGGCGAAAACCACCTGTTTGCAATTGAAATCTCCCATCGACTGGAATATTATCGGAGGGTTTTAATTATCCGTCCTCGTTTTAAACTGCGGATTAAAAATTGTGGGGCCGACCTTCATATAGGCCTGCGGGGCCCAAGCGTAAGGCTCCCACCGATGAAGTCCCTTAACCACTGAAGATTTGAAACCAGTAGATCTAAAGCCAGAGGATTCAAAAGACCGCCGATGTGATCTAAAACACAGCTGGAAATGTCAAACAGCTTGGAATGGAGGCCGTGGGCCGATCAAAACATCTGACGAGTATAGAAAAATTCAGGCATGAGACAATTTCGGCTCACATATCAAAAATTATCGGTCAATTGGATCAATGAAGCCCGCTTGATGGAGTGAAATGTGATCACCCGTGGAGGACAATAAAACTACCAAAAATTTATTGTGGTTGTCGTTGATGCAAACACAAATGCTGAAGGTGAAAAGAACAACCGTTGGATTGTTTTGGTTAAGATCGCCGAAGGTCGACGGTAACACTCATAGCCAGTTAAGATCTCCCTCAGACTTGAAATGGATGTCGTTGCCAGAGATGTGACCACCACTTCCTTTTGACCCCGCCAAAGATGAATTTTGACACCGGTGAAATATGTTGACTTTCGCTGGATAAAGAGTGACCACCCAAGGGCGGATCGATGATGCCGCAGACTGTAGAAGGCTACCCACCGAGGTTTTAAATCTACAAATTTTGTTTAAACCTTGTGAAATTTAATACATGCCGAAGCCTATGACAAGGGTTCATTGCCTATTAATAAGGCCCTTGGTGCGTGGGTGAAGCGCCCTGCATGTACCCTGTGGTATGACCAAGAATCAGGGCCTACGCCCTGTCCAGGTACCTGTGTACCGTTTATAATTTTTTTTTCAAAACAAGATAAATACAGTCCGTAGACAATATTGAACTAGCAAAAATAATTTTTTAACCAGGCATTTAAAAACTTTTACCTAGAGGCTGACAATCGATGATGCAGTATGACCCTAACGCAGATCTAATGCAGAGGTCAACTGCACAGGAATGATGACGATCACCCGCACGGATCTATACAATAATATGGATTTCTTTGCAAACCTAACCAGGGGCAAAAAAAATTTGCCAAAATTTTTTTGATGACAAAATTCAATGAATGAACAGCCAATCTATACAGATTTGAGCCTCCTGATCGCAACCATGATGTCAGATTTGCTCCAAGATGCTCCTATGATGCAACTCCAAGAAAAACCTCTCCAATGAGGGAAGGGAATTGCATATTAGGCTCTGATACCATGTAAGAGTCAATGTGATTCAGCAAGCCAAGATCACCTGCAATCAAGACAACCTTCCACACAAAGATGACAAGAGAAGATGCTAAAACAATGGAGCAAGAATCTATACAAATATCATATGAAGCTGTATGAAATATAATGAGTGAGCCTTGCTTATAAAGGCAAGGTGAGAGCTAGGAGGGTGGAGTGAAAGGTGGAGATATTCCTACAACATGTGCCAATTAGAGGATGACAACTAATTGCACATGTGGAGGATAAGACAACTCACTTCAACTATCAACAACTCAACACACAACTAGAAACACCTAGACATCTAGAAGACTCACTAAGTCAACTTAACATGTGTGAATTATGTGTTCACACCAACACAATCTTTTCTTTATGAAAGTGGCTAACAGTGTTGTTTAAGTGCTCTGGTTTCAAGAATCCTTTTGACAAATTGGTTAGAGGTTGTGTGGATGTTCTTGGTGATTACAATGTGCTTGTGGATGTCTCTTGATTGTGTTCGTACCTTTGGATTTGTTTGCAAAGAGAAATTTGGATCGTGGATGAAGATCGTTCTTAGAAGACTTAGTGTTAACACCAGTCTTGGCCGACTTGGTTGTTTTCACTACTTGCGGATATGCATCGAAGATTGTGGAAGCATGTCATGGTGTGGAAGATTGCATTTGAGTCCCAGCTAAGGCATAACATGATCCACATACATCTTTTCCTTAGCTAGTTTTATTTAGGTCCAGACCTATTTCTATATATGTTTGTAATGCCAACCTTGGAGATTGTTCCAATGGTTGATGAATGTAAGGCCGACCTTGATGTACATTCCAAGGTTGATGAATTGTATAAAAGCATGTAATGTGGTTGCAAAAAAGTGAGGAAGTATGAAAATGAAAAGATAATGCGAAGGTGTAAGAAGAGCAAAGCAGAAGTGTTATGTTGTACTTCAATGGAACTAAACTCAGGCATGAAGTAGATGCTATCAAATCGGTTCACAAATCTTTGGCAGTGAGCCAACCCTTGGTAGTGAGCCACCCCTTGGCAGTGAATCGATCTTGGGAGTGAGCTCTAACATTTGCAGTGAGCATTTTGGGCAGCGAGCCCTAAGGTAGTGAGCCTCTAATTTTTGGTATTGCTATAACTTATTTATTTTTGTGGGCTAACACCCAATGTGGTTTTTCCCTTATAGGGTTTTCCACGTAAGAATTGTGGTGTCTCATGTGTTATTATGTTGAGCTTATTGTTTCATACTTTCATAGTTAATCTTAATAACAGTGATTAAGAATTTGATGTGTTGATATTCATAAATGGTTAAATTTTTGTGACAACTGATTCACCCCCCCTCTCAGTTGTCCTATACATTTCAACAGGTACCACATGTTAGAATAACTAATTGCAACTGTGTACTTTGTCAAAAGATTGTAACATGGAAAATGAATTTGTGTCAAGAAAAAAATGATTGTGGCAACTAATAAGACTTGCAAAAGACAAACCAACATTAAAGAAAAGAATTTTTGGGTGATGCAAGATTGCTTGACCTTTGAGGTGCTCCTATATAAAAAATCCCATCCACCACGATTTTATTGGTAATTCATCTTTAAAGGGTTTGACTTGGTTTTATGTTTCTATGCTACATTTAAGCCTTGATTTGAATTATGTCAAGTCCATGTCTATTTTTTTCCATATCTTTGCACCATTAGATAATTCCAGTCTTCCTTGTGTATTAGAATGCTAAGGGGGCATTTCTTTTGGTGGTTGTAAGTCTTAGCAACTCATTCTAGTCAAACTACTAGAAGGGATGCTTTACTTCTTGGCAACTACCTTAGGGGATAGTAGATTTATCTTTACACCCACAATGGCACCGTATATTTTCACTTGGGTACATTCTCTTTTGAAGGAAACCTTCTTCAATGTAAAAATAACTACTCTTACTTCCATTTCTATTTTATTACATCCACACTTGGATTTTCAACAATAATATTATCAAGTAACAATTTATTGGCCATAGATGGACTTGAAACAATATTATTCTTAGATACTAATGGATTCTCCATAGTTGGATTAAATTCATTATTCACAATAGTTCCTTCACCATGACAATCTACAAAAAAAATTGGACCTATATGTAAATTGGGCCTTGATTTCATACTTTTCTTTTGGAAAATTTATTCCTTTCCACCATGATGTTCTTGAAATAGATCTTGAGAAAAGGGTAAAAGCACAAAGTTGAGTCCACTTCTCGTGGAAGTTCCAAACTTAGCCAAAAACCTAAAATTGGGCAAAACAAAATGGGATCTCGTTATTTATAAAATGGGATCCCGTTATGGATCGGGATCTCGAGCCTAAATTTAAAACTGGATCCCGTTCTGTAGCATGATCCTGAGCCTGGGATCATGAAACGAGATCCCGTTTAGAACGGGATCCCATTTCATAAAAGTATTTAATTCTTAAAAAATGACCTGCGAACTAATTTTCACCAGCGGCTAGAGCAAAAATAGAATGGGATCCCAAGTTTGAGAGAGTGATTTCCAACCATCCAACAGTCTAGGTGAGTTATTTTTTCCCTTTTTTTTCATTTTCTGGTATTTTGTTATTTGTATTTAAGTTTATTTTGTATATTTTGTAACTTAGGTTTTTATATTTGGTTTGAATCTTCCTGCAAAACATATAAACCCTACATTCAATTGAAACTAAAAAATTTACCCTACACACAAAAAACTTACCCTAAACTAAATTGAAACAAAAATATTTACCCTTCAAACAAAAATATGAACCCTAAACTAAGATTCAATCATGCCTGCAAACCATTGTTGAGTCATCGGAAAACAAGTTTTAGTTACCGTTTAATGGTAAATTGACTGCCATTTTAGTTTTAGTTTTATTTTTTCATTTGCATTGCTTTATGTTTTAAAACTGTATGCAAATATTTCAAAATCAGATAATACTTAATTTCTTTGAGAAAAAAATCTAGATTTGTCTAAGTTTATTTCATTCCATTATTTAGCACTTATTATTAATTGTTTAATCTAGCCACATACAATTACAATTTGCAGCACATGGCATCCATATGTACCCATGCACAAACACCTACTCTCTAACATATTAACATACATATAGTTTTCTATCGGCGTAATCCTTGAACCTCCTTTAGGTGCAAGTGCTAGTATATATTCCTTTTTTATAATCGTAATCCCTATGAGGTTTCTAGATATGTTGAATTACGAATAAGATAGAAATTAGTCAAACCTATAGACTAATTACTTAGTTTCACATTAAAATATAAAATTAGAATCACACATTGTCATAATCTTATCATTCCCTACATATACCTAGTCCATATCATTAGAATCACACATTAGATCCAAGATAGAAGAATAAAATTGATAGAAACCATGATCTAGGAATATGTTAGCATGATCATATTGATAATGGAGCATCTAATACTCCCTCCTAAAATATGATTGTTCATTGAGTTATCCTCCTCAAATGGCTTAAGGGGATTAAATTTACCTAGAAATTTACATATAATGTTCATGTGAGATATTTTTTTCCATGTCATTAATGCAATATATCCATGTGGTTCAATTCAAATTATAGGAACAAAATGTCAATCTATGGGTAATCAAATTTCATCCTAAATGAGCAACTATAATGTAATTATAAAAGTTGTATCCTCTCTAGGAATCATATCTTTTTAGACTTGAATATTTCTACCTATAATTGTAATTACTATATAAGGAAACATTCATCCTAAATATGCAACAACCAAAAAAATAATACTAGATATTAGTAACTTTGACTAAGAGCGAACATACAAAATATTGCTATCCTCAAAGAAATAAATGACTTTGACTAAGAGCGAACATTCAAAATATAGCTATCCTCTTTGCAAAATCCAATTTGATTTGAGAGATTTATGGGCAAAAAAAATGGACGAGCATGAGGTAAGTAAGAAAGACTAACCTTAATTTATATCTTCTGTCATCAAATAATTTCATGTTTAAAGAGTTTCTTAGGGCATATCTATAAATTTAATTCTCATCATGTAATTTATCTCATAGATATCTTCCCTAGTGTGTCTAATCCCTACCACCCAATCTATAGATTTAATTCTCATACTTGTGAGGACCTTGAGAGTTTGGAGGAATCGAATGAGTTTGTAAAATTAATCCATTCTAATATATATTATTATTTTAAAGCCTCAATGGTTCAAACTAATTTATAAAATGGTATTTCATTGAGAGTAATATGATAAATGCAAAATTTTATATTTTAATGGCAATCAACCCCTTAATGATGGTCAATTCTTTGAGGTAGATGAAGGAATTTTTTAGATATGGGAATGATTCTAGATATGAATAGGTAGATTATGGGGGGAATAGAAATAAAGGATAAAATCAATAGCATTGAAGGACCTCTATGTGGCAAGGTATGCTAGAGTATATGGAAAGAATTGAGAAACTTGAGTAGGAATTTAAAATGATACTAAGGGAGCTTTAAATTTGGTAGTGCATGTAAGTAGAGAATCATTTAGAATAGTTCCTTAAATGGCTATAGAGATTAAGGAAGAAGTATCAATTTTTTTTAAATCTTTCTATAAAATTTATCAATAGGAGTCCATACACAAGTATCAATAGAAATCGATAATATCTCATCAAAATGGTAAGTTTATAGTTATTCGTTAACAATAGGATGCCATCATATGTTATTAATTACCTCCTAAATATATTTTAAAAAATAGGATATGTAAAATGAAAAGTGTACTATCAATTAATTATAGGTAAGGGGTTGAAACAACCAATAATTAACCTAGAACAATAGTTCATCAAATTGTGGCCCTACAAAACTAGATTTCACATCACATTAAAAATTATTTGTTTTTCAAAGGTAGAAAAACCACATCTCATTGTCAAGGGATGATCATAAAATTCATATCATGATCTCATACCACATTTTCTCTTTACACACTTAGGTCGCATAAGAGGGCTACACCAACATAGACCGCATTATTCACAATACACACCAAGTATGTATAGTAACTTTTATTTCATTAATTGGTTTGAGTGAGATTTCACATAAATATTTTATCTGAAGTTCCATTCTCCATCTAAAAACCACAAAATAAATTTCATTATCATCATAACCACAAGCATAGTTTTATATAGTCATAGTTTTATCATCCAATATGAGCATTATGAAGATGGTTTAGGGGTGTTAAATTTTACACTAACATTGATGATGGAGTGTAAAATAAATAATAATAACTTTGACATTTTCCCCTTAGACATGGATCCATATACTTATTTTCCCCTTATAAATGGATCCATATAAATGTAACATCTATATACATTTTCCCCATATACATGGATCCATTATAAATGTGGATTAAGAGGATTTAAGAAAATGGCTTAGGACAAAATAATTCCATTAGCATGGTTTATGGACATAGGAAAGATGACATGGATTAAGGGGATTTAAGAAAATTGCTTAAGGCCCATCCTAAGAGGATATAGATGATACAACTTGAAATCTACTCATTAATCTCCTTAAGCCACTAATAATAGTCAAATTGATCATTCACATTTGATCAATTTGCATAATGTTAGATGCTTGAAGTTTTTAGAAACTTGTTAAAGATATATATATTAAAGTTGGTCAACTTAGGACAAAATCATTCCATTAACATGGTTTATGGACCTATTAAATATGGCATGTGGATTAACTGGATTTAAGAAAATTGCTTAAGGCCCATCCTAAGAGGATGTAGATGGTACAACTTGAAATCTACTCATTAATCCCCTTAAGCCACTAATAATAGTCTAATTGATCATTCACATTTGATCAATTTGTATAATGTTAGATGCTTGAAGTTTTTACAAACTTGTTAAAGATCTATATATTAAACTTGGTCAACTTAGGACAAAATCATTCCATTAGCATGGTTTATGGACCTAGGAAAGATGACATGTGGATTAAGGGGATTTAATAAAATAGGATTTAAGGGGAAACTTCACTATTCCTTGTAAACACTTTAAAGTACATCATGCCACAAAATTTTACATGCCTAAGACATAAATGAGCCTTACACATTTTGTTAGAAATTTACCTTTTTTGTGTATGTTTTCAGTTTATTTTTTAGTATGTACAAGTATTAAAATTACATAGTTAGATCTTAAATTTTGAAATTTGTATGTATGCTCAAGTTGAATGATGTATGTATGTGTATGTATCTTAATTTTTTTTTTAAATGTTATGTACATTTAATTTAAATATTTTTTGTAATTTCTCAACATGTATAATATCTAGTTTTTAATATGTTTATTTATAATTTATATATAGATTCTTGAAAGTTAATTTTGTACTTGTTTGTATATTTATATATATGCAAGTTCACAGTTTTTATATCATGGATATTAACTTTGATATTGAGGATTTCCTCAATGCTCCACCTCCACCCCACCTGGATTTGATGAGGCTCACTTGCAAGCTCGAATTAATGACAATACCAAATCCATTGAAGAAAAATCAATGCAATTCAAAATGAAGCATTCATGCCACCTCACCTGAAGCGTTTTTGCATCTTTGATGCAAAAGATTGTAGATGTTGTCAGGTCCATTGACATGGACTTAGATAGATTTCAAGTATGGAGAGAGGAGAGGCAACAATTTTATTCTGATGGACTCTCCTATAGGGAGATCCTTGATCTGAAAAATCACAAAATCCCATTTAGCTCCATATTGTTTTGACCCCATCAGCAATCAACTAATTCCCACAAACAAAAAAAGAATATCAATTAGGTGGTGTAGACATCTAGAGATGACCGCCAATTTTTGGGATTGGTGGTGGATGATATTTGATTATCCACCTCATGCTAATTGTGAGGTTCATCTCTATTTTTTGAGAAAATTATATGCATAGTTTGTGATGGGTAGGAAACCCAATTATTTTGATTTCAGCTCATTCCAGGGTGTTGGTGGCAGCATGCCACAATAGAGGTTAGGGGCACAGGTTGATCCCCAATGACCCATGCCTACTCAACCTCTTGCGACCCTCCTTTTGTTGCCATTCCTGCACCCATCCAGCATCGTGTGGTGGTATCCACACTAGGAGCATTGAGTGTGCTCTCGGCTAACCTTGATGAGCAGACTTCTGAGATGGCAGCTGGGGTTAGTGGGCGAGACCATGGAGGAGTTGATGGTGGAGCTGGTCCTAGTACCACTCCACCTGCGTTGATACCTCATATGTGTATGAGTTGTAATCAATTGAGTTATGGACCTGATCAGGCAGAACCTACTTTAGTTGCACGCAGAGCATTTGATGATATCGGTTCATTTATTGATTTTCTAATTACTGAGGATCACCCTACAAATTATTTGACATAGGTATATATATATATATATATATACATATACATACATGTTGAATTTATAACAATTTTAAGCAAGTGTTTTTAAGAACATATATCAAATAAATTGTAATATTTTAACAATCAACTTGTTTGGTGTAGATGATGGCCATAGGGACATCGACATCTTTTGATCAATTTTGTTTTACATTGACACCTATGCAAGTTAGCCACCCATTTGGGGTATTTTGATTGATTTTTTAAATATATATTAAATAATTTAAACTTGATTTTAATTTGTAATTTAGTCCTGAACATGTGTTAAATATTTATGCTAGTTCAGTGAAGTCATCTGACTTCCACATTGGATCCACCACAAGGTGTGTCAAGCACTCCTCCATTGTCTGGTGTCTTGCATGAGCCACTCATATGTATACTGTTTTAAAAAACTATACTTAGAATTTTATATTTTGAATTCACTATATCAAACGTGCATATACTCATATTAAAAATATATGTCTATGTAGGTTGACACAACCATGAGGATGGGTATTGCACACCCAAATGATCCAAGCCAATTTTAGGGGTCAACTACATTTTAGGTTGTTTAAAAAAAATTCTGTGTGTACAATTTGTAGGTCTTTTAAATAGATTAAAACAAAAATTGGGTACACATGTGAATATATATGTTTTAACCTAATTTGTACACATGTGCTTTATTTAACCTTGTAGGACCTTGTTAGTGACACTTTTCATCCTGTTGATGACATACCACCTACAACAACACATGCAAAGCAGGACGATAGAGGAGATGAGCAGCCTCATAGAGTAATTTCAATTTTAGATTATATTTAAAGTTAATTATATTATACATTGTGAATGACTTAAAGTAAATTTCAATTAAATATATGTTCATGCGTTAAATTCTTTTTCTTCTATAGCATGAGATAGGTCCTATAGCAGAGCATGCAGAGTAGGTCGTAAGAGGAGATGAGCAGCTTCATACGGTAATTTTTATGATTTTATAAATTAAAATGAATTAAATCATTTTTAAACATTTTAAATCTAATTTCAAGTTTCTTTCTCCTATACAGACTGATTCAGATCATCCTAGTCCGCGTGGAGTGAAGAGGTCTCTTGATTATAGGGATGATAGGAGTTAGACATATATGTGTTTTAGTACATTTAATGTTTTAGTACATTCCATGGACTCTATATATGTTTCAATACATTACATACATACTCTTTATACATGTTTCAGTATTTTAGTATTTCATGGACTAGATCTATATATATTCTAGTATTTCATGGACTCTATATGTACATGTTTCAGTATTTTAGTATTTCATGGACTAGATCTATATATGTTTCAGTATTTTCATGGACTTTATATATTGTTTCATGGACTTTATTAATTTCAGTATTTTATGGACTATTATTGTTGTTGTGCCCCTCCGTTCTCACCTTGGATGTATAGGTGGACTGATCAGG
This sequence comes from Cunninghamia lanceolata, assembly GCA_027924645.1. NCBI lineage: Eukaryota > Viridiplantae > Streptophyta > Pinopsida > Cupressales > Cupressaceae > Cunninghamia > Cunninghamia lanceolata. The sequence goes on from BSBN01001490.1 coordinate 1,133,068, forward strand.
GTGCATGAATATGAAGGTAAAATAACAGGAATAATTAAGGTAAGGCTTTGACATTGTTTGCATTCCAATGATTAAGATGTCGATCTTACTACAATTGTTATATGTTAGAATGGATCTCATGGACCGATTATGTTAGATTTAATTGTTATGATGGTACTTCTGAGACTTATTCAATTTCATGCACCTACATGTTCAGAGTATGGTTCTGTTCAGATAATGAGGTAGATTCGATTTAGTTATGATTATGTGTTATCTAATCTAGATTGATCTAATGTGGAAAGGATGATGTCGCATCACTCACTTGCGAGTGCCCTCCGATGTTGTGATTCCTTTTTCACCTAGTGTCAGCTTATATGCATCTATACATGCTTGACTGTGTCATTTGTTGCAAGATGTAGGTATCTGGCATCGACTCCACCTGAATTAACAGGTTTGAGCGTGCCCTGAACCCAATGGATAAGTTGTTCCGGAGGTAACTTAAGGTCCCACATCCCAAGTCATCATCCTCGATCAAGATGCATGACATGTCTAGTTCAACCTGTCAGTTCTGTCAGTATGTCAGGTCTTGCAACTGATTGATATTTGATGGAGCCTGTTGGTTAAGTGCGAGTTTGGCCCTGGCTTGTGAACTTGTGTTGATTTGGCATTTGAGATCTTTCTTGCTCCGTGGTTTAATGATATGTGCCTAGATTTGTTGTGGTGTAATAGAAATTATTATAGCATATAGTATATTATTATTTAACCTGCTATAATATTTAACAAGGTTATATCATATTATTATTATTATTAAGATTTATTAAGTTGGTTGTGAACCAATAAATATAAATAAATTATTGTTAATTTGTAGTGTAATATTATTTTAAATAATTGTTATTATTAATGATAATAATAATATGTTGTATAAATAGAATGTAATTGGGTAAACAATTAATTGTTTGTATGTGTAAATGTGGGGGTAAATAAATTATCTGTTTACGTGAATAAATTTAGAATGGAGTAATTTGTAATTATTTTATAACTATGGGCTTAATAAAATAAATATCTTGTAATTAGTTGAGTTGGTTTTCCCGTTTTGTGGTTGCACTCTTGCAAATATAAAAGAAAGATTTTTGTTGTGAAAGGGGGAAATTCAGAGGGCTATTGTTGGAAATTCAGAGAGAAGTAAAGAGGGAACTTGAGTTGAAAATCTGGGTATGTCTTGTTCTATGAAAATTTCAATTTAATATTCTTTAGTTATTGTGAATATCTATATGTGAGCATTGTATACATTATGCTAGATAGTGTTCTTATTATTTTTCTGAAGGAAATTTGTTTCATGCTCCATATAAATAGGAATTCATGTTGTACAAACAAATCTCATATCTTTTAGAATCTGAAAACAAAAATCAATTTATTCTAACTTGTGCACTGGTCTTTACTCCTATTTGGTCATGGTAATATCTCTCATCCTAGAGCATTCATTATTGTTTTGACTTCATGTCGTGATATCTGCAGTAGGCTGAGGTAGTTTCTATTGCCAGTGTCATGATCTTCTTGTGCAACCAATTGTTTCCCAATACTTCCTTAGCACCAACTGACTCCTTGTGATGATTTCGAGGAGAATGAAAATTAGGATCAAAGGATACTAAAGGTAGTTAGTGGTATTTAACCTGGCCGTATCTTTGGGTTTCTAATTCGCTTGGGTTTAAGACAATTTGGGGTTAATATGGTTAGGACATCTTAAATCTATTCATTAGTTCGGCTAGTATATTATTGTCATAGTGCTCAAAAATTTTCCCACGGCATAAAAAGAATTTACTTCAGGTAAAATTTTAATTCATGCTTGGAAACTTTTTAAACTCGTATGTTGTTCCTACCTGTGTATTCCATAAGCCTCATGCCAGAATCTTTTCTAAACTCATTGATTGTGCTTCGAACCTCTTTTAGATGCAAGTGCTATGTCCATTTTTTTTTGCTAAGCATTATCATTATACGTACCTTGTCTACACTTCTACATTTTGCGTACATGTCTACCAGAGTATTTCCACTATGATATCTGACCAAAAACTGTGTTCCATTATGCTACGATAGACATCCATACCCAGTTCCAAATATCCCATTTTGTCACACGTAGGGAGAATGCTGGCAAAGGATTTTAGCATTTTGCTTTACACCCTCCAATTGCATTTACTTAAAAGTTCCTAAAGACTCTTCATCAAATCCAATTTGCGTGCATCTTACAAGCATTGCAATTCCATGAAATGACATCTCTTGAGGTGTTCTGTCAAACAGTTCGTGTGCCTTGTCTATGCTTCCGTATTTTGTATATCCTGTCCTATAAGGGCCGATTAGAGGCTCATTACATTAACTTTGAATGTAAAAGACTTTTTCTATTTCTGTAGAGTAGATGAATCACAGAATGATGCCCTTTTTTGGTATACGTCGAAGACTATAATAATAGTGGACCAAAGTGACATAACGGTGAGCCAGCCATGTAAATCATCATTCAAGCAATTATAAATACTGTGAAGTGACCATGCGCGCTTTCAAGTTTGAAATAAGAGGCTGACCATACACTCGCAATGATCAACGGTGGGCGTAATGCAATAGGGTTCCAAATGTGATTGAAGTCTGTATAGCTCTCATCCACTGAATTTGCCTGGCCGCACACCTCTAGCTGGTGAATGTGGTGATGATATAGAGTATGAAATGTGCAAACTTTGCAACTAGGTTACATAATATACATTCTCCCATACACTGTAAATAATATACAGTTCCACCGTTATTAGTATTATAGAAAATAGTAAACAGTTCTAAATGGTACAAAGATCAATGAAGGAAGCTGGTTCATTGTATGAAATTAAAATAGCATCTATTATATATTCAAATGTTTAATAGTTAAGCTAGGTAATTCACATGATTTTCAACTTCATCGGAATCACAAATGTACCCATTTCCCATCAGGCTGAGCTTATAGAAATGATTTATCAATCACATAGTTCGGTATATAATCAATTTTGTTAGGGTGAGTATTTAAGCACTCACCAAATACATGACCAACTAAATATCTGATTAAGCATCAGTCATCTACGATATATAGATTTGCAAGCAGCAAATTGACATGGTACGAGAAAGCACCTCGAGCAACATGCCAATAATTTCCTTAAACTATATTTATGATAGCAGCTATCCACGCATTTAACAGTCTATAAGAGACAAGGAAACTTAGTGAAATATGAGTAGAGGTGAAATGGAAACCTTCTTTATAAGTTCCATTATCATTTTTAGAATATAATTATATAAATAGAAGTTTCTTAATATTTCAATCTGTTTTACATTCTTTAAGGTATAGAATCTAATATAGAAAGTACATAAATATAGTTTATGTTAGAATCTTTCTTTAAGTTATAAAGAAAGAGACTAATCTTTGAAGGATTATAATACATTAATGATCTTGGTTAATTAGATTTGGTTAATAATTGTCTATGGTTTAGGGAGTCCTATGTACTGCATAAGTAGGGAGAAAATCAAGTCATTTTGATATGTTGAAAGGAATATTGTGTACTTGTGGTAGGAAATGATAATAATATTTATGTGTTTACCTTGTTTACCTTTGACATAAATTATTGCTTAAATGTAAGTAGTGTTTCTTTGTTTTGAATATTAACAATGTTACAATATAAATATCATTAAATCATGTAAGATGACTCGTATGATTAGGATGGCTAAGTTTATAATTAAGTCTCTTATAGAATTGAGACCACTTCAGAGAATTGACTATAATTTCTTTAGGTTAATAGAGTTGAAGACTCGTAAAAAACAAGGTTGCTTTATGTTAGGTAAAGACCTTTATTCCATTAAGAAAAACATCTTAAAGTTTGGGTCCTAAGATAGATGACATCATAGATCTTAGGGTATGGAATCTGTAGGATCTTAAAAGTGTCATCCATTCATTAGCTTAGATGTATATAATTGTGCCTTAGGGTAATTGTGTAAACGTTATATCAATGCTAGTGTCTTAATTTCTTAATTGGTTTTAATAATGTTTATATTATGTAGAGTTGATTCTTGTTTTGTCACTAAGGTGATATGGCATAATATATGATTCTTAGAGGAGTAATTATGATTTCATGATAGTTAATTTACTTGATAGGTTTTCTAGGAATGTTGAACTTTAGATATCTTTGGTAGGGTAAATTAATACTATTGTTGTGATAGATTCACTTTATGTTGGTTGGATGATTGACCACGATTGGATTAATGTTACATACTTTAAGACCCATTATTAGTGCATTATGAATATGTTGCATTTGTATTTGAAATATTGTTGAAGGATCTTAGTTGATTCTCTAGATGATGATGTGTGTTTGAGAGTGAATGTCGATGTGAGACTATTGTGTTAGTGGTCAATGCCTGTATCATTGGGAAAGTTGATTCCAGAGGCTAAGAGGGGTAATCATTTGTATGATTCTTGTGTATATGTAACCTTACTATTGGTTGAATATGATCTGATTGTATGTATTCTATTGATAGGTGTCTTGAAATCAAGATGTTGTAAGATCATGATGTCCCTTGTCTATGTATGTGGGTCTTAGTAAATGATATTGTGAGATGATGTACATACTGTGTTGTGAATATATAATGATGGGTTTAAATCTCCTTCAAGGAAGTGTTGATGTCGAGCTTGTGTTTAGTATTGTAATGGGGAGATCTTGGTAATCGTAATGAGAAACTATTTTGTTCATGGTTGAGATTTGCGAGCAAGATGACCCATACCTTGCTCTAGATATGTGTTTGTGATTGATCAACTGAAAGATTAGGTATAATGATGTACGAGTTGGTCAATATGATTATGTTTTGTATGCAAGAAGGTAAATGCCTTGCATTGCTTATATATACTTATCAGTATGATAGTGATTGTCTTGCTTGATGGTCAGGGTTTCTAGATGCAAGTAGGGGAGTGGCTTTCAATGTGGGGCTAGCACCCAAAGTGGCTGTCAGGATAACCCATTGAAAGTTGTTAATTAAGTGAAAACCTAAAAATGAACTGGGGGGAAAAGGGTAAATCACACATTAACAAGATAATTGGATTTCCTCTCCCATGCCTGTAGTGCTCGTCTAGACTAAGGATGGGTAGAGAAGGCATGGTTGGCAAGATCAACTTCCTTGTCCTCACGAAAGGAAGGTTGATTCCGCATGAGTCACCCTATGGGGGCCGGCGCCTAGAGAGAGACTGTCAGGGTAACCCATGGATGGGGGCCGGTGTCTAGCTAGAGGCTGTCAGGGTAACCCATGTTAGGGCCATGCGATGACACTCTCCTTACTGTAGCATAGCATTCCCTAGTTGTATTCTCCCCATTCGTCAGGTATTGCCTCTAGAAGTGATATTGAGTTGCTTGTGATGTTGTCATGTGTTGTAATGGACTCATGATTAGTCCTTGTTCCTGTTAGGCAATTGTCTACCTGACTGTATGATGTTTTGGGACCTTATGTTATCTCCTAGCACGGGGGGGTGGACCTTAGGGTTCCACATGGTCGGGTGGATGTGCTTTATCTCCATTGGTTTCTCCTTGCCTTTGTCCGTGTGCAAGAAGGTGGTAACTCCTATAGCAGATTCAGATCGTGTACCTATTTATGGAGACAATTATTATGCTCATGTACTGGCTTGTGTATCAAATGATTCATTATGTACGTATTCATATGTATTCAGAAGATTGATAATGTAACAATGTAATGTTGTATTTATATGTCGAGAAAAATTGCAACTATGTACTAGATCCTGATGAATACTTATATGATGTTATGTAGATGTAAATGTTTATTGTTTTAGTGCATTAGGTTTACAATGAGTTACTGATGTTAATTCATGATGTGTGTTAGATTATGTTAATTGTTTTGTCAAGTAATGCAACCATGTTATCTTAGAGGACAAGTCATTAGTTTAAATGATGCGTTAATATTACTTTGTTACTTTACTATCTCTTTCAATTTAAAAAAAAAATTATCTTGTTGCATATAGCATAAATGTGATGTTCTATGAGGTATTCATGGTGGGGCATTACAATTGTTTTAGTAATTTACATATGTACATTTATGTATTTTAACTTGAACAAATTGGTTATCCTTATGAGACCATATTTTGTCATTAAATTTCAATATTTTCATACATTATTTAAATTAGGAGTTAAAAAATAATTTAACACTAATGTCATCTAAGGTCACCACCTTATTCATTTGCAATAAGGTTCTTATAGTTAGATTTATGAAATTTAATTACTTAAAGTAGTGATAACAATAATAAAATATTTACAAGTTTGCAAAAACATAAGCATTTCAAATATTTTTACTTTACATTTGATTCATAGTCAAAACATTCGATAGTATTAGAATAGGATTAGGGAATTATACAAATGTGAAGCACATTATATACCATTAGTTTTGATGCTATACATATATTATTTTTTATATATAATCATTAATATGACATGCATAAATGTTACATATATGTGCAAGTATATAAACCATTCATTAGACCAAAAACTAACCAAAACCATTCAAGATCATGATAATCAACAATATACAAGAATTCAAAACTTCCTTAAGGGGATCAAAGAATTCAAAGTATGTCTCATTTTCAATCATAATTGATATAATTAATTAGGATATATATGAATTAAGGGGTCCTAGGAGAAACGATGGCTTAAGGGGTCCTCACAGGATGGCTTAAGGGGTCCTAATAGGATGTCTTAAGAGGATCAAAGAATTCAAAATTTACTTAAGGAGTTCAAAGAATTCAAAGTATGATTCATGTTAAATCACAATTGATATAATTAATTAGGATATATATGAATTAAGGGGTTCTAGGAGAAATGATGGCTTAAGGGCTCCTCGTAGGATGGCTTAAGGGGTCCTAATAGGATGTCTTAAGGGGATCAAAGAATTCAAAATTTGCTTAAGGGGATCAAAGAATTCAAAGTATGTCTCATGTTTAATCACAATTGATATAATTAATTAGGATATATATGAATTAATGGGTCCTAGGAGAAATGATGGCTTAAGGGGTCCTAATAGGATGTCTTAAGGGGATCAAAGAATTCAAAATTTGCTTAAGGGGATCAAAGAATTCAAAGTATGTCTCATGTTCAATCACAATTGATATAATTAATTAGAATATATATGAATTAAGAGGTCCTAGGAAAAATGATGGCTTAAGGGGTCCTCGTAGGATGGCTTAAGGGGATCTATGAATTAAGGTCCTAGGAAAAATGATGGCTTAAGGGGATCAAATTTGGTGAAGTTGTCCCAGGCAACCAAAATTAACAGTAATATACATTGCAAAGTGATTATACATTCAAATTTTAAGTTTCAAAGTAGGAAAACATGCACATAACGAACAAAATATATCAAATATCAATTTTTATATATAAAAGTGTAGAGCAATTATGTATGTACATATACAAATTTGGCATATATGCCAACTCAAAACAATATTTACAAAATGTGGCTATGCCATCTCAAGGAAATCCAAAACTTGTGGTGGATCATTAAAATGTAGCCTCTTCATGCCACCTGATATCAAAATATTAATCAATTTTTGTTGTGTATATAAGCAATATCAATTTATCATAAAAACATGTATTTAAATTATAAATATATATATATACTTACCTATATTTACAAGTATTCCATTGTAGGTCATCTGCATCCTCTCTTTTTTTGTCTCAAAGTATGTGATGAATGTGATGATGGCTTAAGGATACAAAATGACAATAAATTAATTTTAACTGTGTATATAAGCAATATCAATTTATCATAAAAACATGTATTTAAATTTATATAAAACTATATATATACTTACCTGTATTTACAAGTATTCCATTGTAGGTCATTTGCATCCTCTCTTTTTTGTCTCAAAATATGTGATGAATGTGATGATAGCTTAAGGATACAAAATGACAATAAATCAATTTTAACTGTGTATATAAGAAATATTAATTTATCATAAAAACATGTATTTAAATTTATATAAAACTATATATATACTTCCCTGTATTTACAAGTATTCCATTGTAGGTCATTTGCATCCTCTCTTTTTTGTCTCAAAGTATGTGATGAATGTGATGATGGCTTAAGGATACAAAATGACAATAGATCAATTTTAACTATGTATATAAGGAATATCAATTTATCAACAAAACATGTATTTGAATATATAAAACTATATATACTTACCTGTATTTACTTATTCCATTGTACCATCTACATCCTTTCTTTTTTGCAATGCATCTATGATTGTTTCATGCTCTTCCATAGAAATTGTCCATAACTCTTTATTAGCAGGTCTTCCACGATACCTCACTAGTTTTATATTTGTTGCCACCACCAAATGTGAGTAGTGTATAATCTTCTTATGTGTTTCATAATCTTTGAATGTAGGAAAACCATTCTTCCTTGTCAGGTATTTTCATAGCCAAGTGCCAACAACCACCGCCGAACCTATTGGATAATGATAGCCATCATCATCTTCTAAAGGTGCTATTAACTTATGTTTAGTCTCCACACATCGAGCCAACCAATATTTTGTTTCCTCTTCATTATCCTTAGGTGCAACAACAACATACACATGTCCTGCAAACAAATTTTAATTCAATAACTTGTGTGACATATAATTTGACCAATCTACATACATGCATTCATATATAATTAAATATATTACAAAATAGTAATAAAGTGAAATAAAATGAAATAAATTGAATTAAATTACATTCTTGTTTGTCGATGACGGCATGGTTCAGTGGTTAAGTTGCTCGGTTGTAGTGGCGGCCACCAGAGTTCAAACCCCCGCTGGGCCAATGAGCTCGCAAGGCTTTACGCCTTCGCTGGGCCAACGAGCTCGTGGGTTTGAAGTGTTTTTCCTAGGGGATGAAGTCCCCCATGTTGTGGCCTCACCGGTTCATTGCTTCGGGCAAAAGCATTTGCATGGAGCCGGAGGGCGTGTCGTACCAGCGTCGCCGGTCACATTAAAAAGTTTACCAGGCACATTTAAAAAAAAAAATACCTTCTTGTACAAGGTCTAAAACACGGTCATAGTCATCTGATGCAAACATTTGATCATTATCTTCAATTGTTGTTTCATATTGATCGTGTTTTGTGCAGGTATCAATGATCTTTGCTTCCACTTTTCAACCCATTCTGTATTCTTACACGCTTCCCAATCTCCTGAAATACAAAATTGACAAAAAGATGCAAGCTCCCTTGTCTAGATAGACCACGTGCTTGCATTTGAACTCTTAAATGAATGCCATTTACTAGATCCACTGATTGTCTCACAATCAAGTCTAGGTAGAATGTTCTCTTATTCAACCAACCAAAATAATCATCGAACTATAGAGTACTCGCTTGATCCTGTAGATAATTTTGTATTGCACCAATCCACAATCGCACATGCATCTTAAAATTTTATTGCATCCTCAAATTTCAATTTCTCTCTAGCAAGAATTCTTTTAACACATGCACCAGCTCCATCATGCTCTCATTTACCATGTCCAGCTTCAAAAAAAATCCACATATGTTGGACATTATTTTCCTTGTGTTCACCCTACTTAACCAATAAAACATTCGAGCATTCTTGAACTGTCCTGTACAATTATCTGACCATACGAGATGTTCTGTCATCCGGATTCCTCTTTCTCTTAAATTTGTATAAAATATATTAAAACAATTATGAACAAACTCTGACGAGTGTAATCAGTTGTCTCTCAAATAGAAATGATATTCCCTCAAAAAAAATCTATTATCCTCTATACTATTATTTACATGACTATATACAATATTAACAAACATAAACACCTGCACTGAATTGTAATATTGTGATTGGATTTCCTCTTGTGGAGCAAGAGTATAGTTTTCTGCAAAATCAATCACTGATAGTATAGTTCCAAATGGAAATGTGTTTTTACATGTGTGAGATTGTCCATCAAGCCATCGAGCATGTTGAGAGTGTTTGACATATTTTGGTACAATCTTACTCTTAAATTCTGATATGAATGCATGTACAGTAATTTTTTCTTTGATTAAATCGCAACACTTTCCAATTTTTCCATCATTTAAAGAATACTCAACATTCTTAAATCTCTTAACATCCACTAATTATTGTCCAAAATCATTTTTAACACTTTCATGCATACAAACTCCTAAGAATGAAAGATTGCCACAACTAGTGCATTATCCAGAAATACATGAACTTAAATAAAATAAATACCCATTAGATCTTTCACAAAACAAACCTGCTATAAACTCCTTGATTGTTTCAAGTGGCATATTAATACCACATTCTTGCATAATCATGTTAGCATGTAAAGTACAACATATATATCGAAAAACATCATAATAATAATAAAATTGCACGTGTTTTACAACAACAAGAGATTCATTGCTTATTAATTTTGACATACCAAGGTTTACATTTTTCAAATAATCTTTAACTTATGCTAATATTTCTAAGTAACACTGAATCATCTAAAAATTTTCTATAAAATTCAGTTTGAGTTGTGTCTAATAGGTGTTTTGGATGAGGTTCACGAATTTTGGACCCCACTCTTAATTTCAAAACATCTCTGGCATTAGATGATACCCTAGTATTATCATGCCAATATTTTTCAACCAAAGATTTGATTTCAATATTCAATTTCATGTTAGACCTTGGGAGTCAACCACTAAAACTCTAACTTTGGTAGACTGGATCGTTTTCTGTACTTTCTCTTCTCTTTGCCGCTCTTACCAATGTTTTAGGATGTATGTTTAGAATTCCACTAATGTTTCTTAACATTCTTTTATCCAAAGTTGTTTTATTAACTATAGCAGTTGTTATAGCTCGCCGTGCCTCATTCTTATCTTTCAATCAACTCTTCTTTCCAATAGACTCAATGGCACTAGCAACAGTAGATATAGCATGTTTAAGTGATTCATCTTTTCTTTTTGGTTTCACAAAAATGCCTAACTTTTTCATTACTTTTCTCATTTTCCACATTCCCATCAATAGCATCATGAGTTGACATTGAAATGATAGTTTTTTTCGATAAAAGAATTGTTTGTATAATCTATTGGCATACATTCTTATTTGTCTCCAAGAAATCTTACTAGGAAGATTATCGAAAATAGTACTTTCAATTTTTTAAAAAAATATTTTCGTTTTCGACAACACAAGGATTTTCATTTTCAACAACAAAAGGATTTTCATTTTCAACAACAAAAGGATTTTCATTTTCAACAACAAAAGGATTTTCATTTTGACCAACAAAAGGGATTTCATTTTCAATATTCGTTTTTACAACTTGTCTATGAATAAAATTGATCTCAACATTGATATATCCAACTTCTTCCAAATCATCAATACGAATATCATCTAGAATCACATTATCCATATCATTCAAAGGTGGATTTGAAGATGTACTTGGATTTGTGCCTATTGTCACATTCTCCATAGCATTGAAATGTGGATTTGAAGACATACTAGGATTAGTTTCTATAATCGAATTATCTTCCACATTCACGTCTTGCAAATTTGCATCATCTACATCAATGGTCTCTTCAATGTTTTTATCTTCAATAGTCATGGAACTGGATGCTTCAGCATTATTTGTTGCTCGAATCCTCATTCTTCTATCTCTCTCTTTGCTTGAATTTCTTCATGGGTCAATACCTTCCTATCTTTCCTCTTTTGACAACATTGTGATCCCATGATTACAAAATTCTAAAGTACAAATGAATTTCAATAGTAAAAGTCTTTCCTTTTTATTCCTCCTTCAAATGAATAGAAAATGAACACAATTCCACTCCAAAATTGTCCCAATGTTGCCTCCTTCCAAAATTCAAATGAAATTACAAGTTCAAGAGCATGTAGAAGACAAGATTTGATAAAAAATTGCAGAATTAATCACTGTCAGCCGTACACCGTCATGTAAGAGGTCAAGTTGTAGAAGATAGTAATTTTTTATCAATAAAAATTAAAAAAACAATAAAAAATGAAACGGGGTCCCGTTTTATTTTCCACCCGTTGAAATAATAAAAAATGCAAACGGGATCCCATTTCTTAACATTTGAATTCTAGGCATGGTTTCTGCTATAGATTTTGGGTCGGGAAAAGGCTTGGGGACCCAAACCTTGGCTTTGGACTTGCTTTGACCTACAACTTGAAGGTCATGTTAGTGTCACTAGAAAAGAGTGACTTTGGACATATGTCTGAAGATGTTTTTTACAGATTTTGTTGATGAAATTAAAACCCATTATGGATGAGATTGCATAGATTCCAAATATGTAATTTTTACAATTTGATTATTTTTTCTACTTTTTAAATATTTTTTTATGAAACTAGTCCATAAACTTGAAATATTAGGTTTTCTTATTATTTTAACAACTTTTTATTAAAATAATTTATTGAAAAACAAATTATACGTGAGCAATCTTTATACAATTCTTTTCAATTTGAAAAAAAATCAAAAAATGATAATTTTAGGTCATCTTATGCTTGACGTACACGAGGGATTTTCAAAACAACAATTACGACCAATAAAAAATATTCAAAAAAATTACAAAAAAATATCGTGATAAATCTTCAGTGTGTTAAAGATCTTTTCCCAAAAGGATTCAGAAAAATACAATTATTTAGGTCAAAATATGATTGACATACATGTGCATGGTATGGTAAAAAAGTGACTTTTAAATAGTGGTTTTTAGGCATGCCTATTGAAAATCAATTTGTATCATCTGGGTATTAAAATAAATTACATATTTGGAAACTGGACTCCGAGTGCTACATTTCATAGTACTGACTTTTTTTAAGATTCAACCTTTAAGTGCTTCAAATTTTTAGGTCAAATGTGACAAATTCTAAAAATCAAGGAAAAAACTTCCACTTTTTAGCCAAAAAGTGGACTCAACTTCTTGCACACAGCCAAAATTAACATATAAGTATACGAATTTTAGAGTGTTGCTTGAAAATGTTGGTGAAGGGAAGGTGAATATTGATGGAGGAAGCATCATGAAGGACATCCCTAAGGATCAACTAAACTAAATGTAATATTTTTAGCATGGTTGCCTAAGGGATGGATAGAGGTAGCATGCAACTAGAGGAGAATAAGTGCTAGGTCTAGAGAAACCTTAAGGAAGACAAGTTGTTGACCAAATAGAGAGATTGGTCTATCCGAGGGAGTGATGAGTTGTCTCCACATGGAATACATGTAAGAATAACCTAGAGTCAGGTCAAAAGGATCAATCCTAGAGTCAATTATTTGAAAGATTAATCCTACCTATTGTTCTAAGGATAAATCATGTCCATGTAATTTGAGGTTGACAATCTATGAAGTGGAAGTTAGATTGAGAAAAGGGGGATGATTACTATTGTTAGGTGATACATATAGAGATATAATATTAGTAATAAGAGGTAAAATAGTAGAAGTATAGAGATAGATGTAGGATAATTTGGCTAAGTAAGATTTGGGAAATAGTACACTATATGTGCAAGATCTTGCAATAGTGACAGTTCCCAAAAAATCATTATATAGTGAAATAGTACACTATATGTGGGAACTGTGGTTTTGGTTGAAACATATTAGACCAAAATAAACTTGGGCAAAATGCCTAAAACATAAAAACATAAACTCCAACACTATAGAGTAGGGCCCCACTCTACAATATAACAACCCACGTGTTTTAAATTACTTTTGTGGAAAAAAATGATGTGACACTCTAAATCATGATTTGATCTATGGCACTGCATTTCTAGGCCATCTAATGTTTTGCCACAAACTTAAATTGATGGCCTAGAAATGACAGTTGCATAAATTAGATCATGCTTCACCAATAGCCTAGATCTTAGTTGGAGTCAACATTCAGTAAAGTAGAGGAAGTTGGACTAGTTATGCTTTCATTGGAAAAGTGAGTACTCATAACATGAATGGGAATGGGGCAACCTGTCACATGGAAAGAAGATCTAGAGCCATTAATGGAATATAATTCATCTATAAATATAGTGGTGAGTAGATACTATTAGAAATGAGCATGGGCACATTCACTATTTGTGAGAGAAGAAAAGAGAATGGAGGAAGTGGGTAGATTGATCGGAGAGTGTATGCATTTGGGTATGGTGGAGGAGAAATGAACTCATGAGTACATGGGCTCAAATTTCTTATCTATTTATAGTACCACCAACCCCTAATGCTAAAATTGGTTGGGATGCCATGGCTTTACTATCATCGTGCATGGCCATTGATGATTGTTTTACTCATAATCATGAAAAAATAAAGGTTTGGTGTTGAGAGTTGAGACCCTTTCTCTAAGTGATGGCAAGTTTGTTTTAAGGAAAGTAAAGATGAGGAGACAAAAACATGTTGAAAATAACATGTAAACCCTAATTGTGAAAGCTACATTGGCAAAAATAGAGCATTCCACATGACACACTTCAACCAATGAAAAATATTGTGACACTTTATGAATTTTTGGTAGTTGGACTGACCAAGAATTGTTAAATGCATGGAGATGTGAGCAATTATTCTATTTGTTCTGCTTGTTTTCTATCTTCTTTTAAATAGCTTTGATTTCAACAAAGAATACCATACCTACTTAATTTGTCCCCTTAATCCATCCCCTTACTCTTCTTTCTACTTCACCTAAGGATTGTGTTTGAATTAATATTTTAATTTATTTGTATATTTTTATTTTTACATATTATTTTAATAGCCACCCACCAACCATTCCCAAGTCCCCAAAAAATTACCTATCCAAAAATCACATCCCTGTGATTTTGGTAAAAAGTGCATCTAGCATGTTGGATAGACATAAGTGTTTATGTACTCAAAACTCTTAGAACACTAGAGTTTCCATTGATATGAGGCTTTTTAATCATAGAAGCAATTCCAAGATGCACATTTTTAGTGGTAGATAGAGGTACCTATAGTTCAAATCCAACCTTAAACCATTCAAGTTCAAGCCCAAATGAGAGAGATGCAAAGTAGTCTTATAACATTCAAAGCCCTTCAAACCTTAATTTTCTCTATAATTATATTTCAAATTAAATTTTGTTTTTTGTTTTCGATGAAATAGAGTTAGGCTAAAAACTCTGGCTACCAATAAAAATGAAGTTATACTTTTTCACACTAAAATGTGCTTCCATAGAAAGGGATTGGAATCCTATTTTATTTTGAGGACAATCTGAATAACTTGAAAAATGCAGCTATAGCATTGAAATAAATCTTTTTCCCAAAATAAGGAGCCCCACATATCTAGCAACACTAAAATTTTCTCAACTAACTTCTAAGAGTTTTCATGGACTAGAGAGGATGAACCATAGCTATTATACTAGACAATGAGGAGGCTACTACAGATGATGTCCATTCTAATTGTCTACATGGTTGCCACGAAGAAATTCAAAAGATAGACAGATTGATACTCTAATTTGCTGGTTGATTTGGTTGTAGACCAAGCTCTCATCACTTGGCATTCAAATTTTAACCATGCATGTCAAATCTCTAAATAAATTCAATCCTTAATGGTCTAAATAATTATTAAAAGCACAAGAAAAAATTATGTAATACAAGCACAACTGTGTAGATATGAAAACTTTAAAAGCAAACAATTTGTCCCCTAAATGGGTTCTTAAAGAAAATGAAGAGACAAGGTAGGATTAATTTGTTTAAACATTATAAAAAGCTTAATTGCCTAAGAAAGGACTCAAATAAATCCTTAATGGTCTAAATAATTATTAAAAGCACAAGAAAAAACTATGTAATACAAGCACAACTATGTAGATATGAAAACTTTAAAAGCAAACAATTTGTCCCCTAAATGGGTTCTTAAAGAAAATGAAGAGACAAGGTAGGATTAATTTGTTTAAACATTATAAAAAGCTTAATTGCCTAAGAAAGGACTCAAATAAATCCTTACCTACCATTCAAATGCCTTTTGTCACCCACTTCTCATTGAAACATAGACATTGATATTAAAAAATCAAAATGCAGTTTAAGTTTAAAAATGAAGGAAAAAAGAACAAAAAATTAAAACTTAAACTATGGGTGTTTCAATTAATATAGTTGTGATTAAGATGTACCAAATGAATGGAGGTTTAACAATTATAATATAATCTAGAGTTACAAAACTCTTCCGTTTTGACTTCAAGGCAAGCATAGTTGATGCTCTTGAATATTCAATCTTTTAATTGAATATTATGAATGTGTAGTTGTTGTTCTTGAAGACTTGCTTGACATGTAGGGATGACCATCAAATTTAGGACCTAGGTAGAGGATAAATAAGACAACACATCACATGAAAATAATTAAAGTATATATGTTATAAAAATCTAACTGATAATATTTTTCTCATTATGTGACAATTTTCCAACATCTAACAAATGTTCCAAATAAAAAAATACACTAAAAAACAATATTGAGAGCAAATCTCCTACTCACTAAAGCCTATTGGCTAAATATTCTCCACAATTTACAATTACAAAAAAAAACTTTATAATGACATGTTTTGAGCAAACTTATTTTGGTCAAAATAATTGTGCTTGAAACTACCTCGCTAGCAACAAACGTGACACTTTTATCCTTTGTTTTAAAATTTTTTAGGAACCCTAACTTTGAGACACATTTTATTAGATTACAAACTTTTTTAGGAAAATCTAAAAATACACTTTGGTAGATGTCGAAGCTTAGATTTTGAAAATATTTTTTAATATATTTGAATAAATTTTAATAATTATTTTTTAAAATTCACTACAAGTAGGACATTGTAGTCAAATGTAGGGCTAATTGGAAACTCAAACAAGTATACTAAAAATTATTTTAAAAGTTTAAGAAAAAATGATGCACTAGAGGAGAGAATCCTTGTCAAAAGGGTAAATTTGTTTTTATTTGTGATAAATAGTTAATACATAAAGTGGAGGCCCATCAAAACTGTTATATTTTCAGTACACTGAATTTAAACACACACGCTCATTGAAATTAATGTTTTGCATGCACTAAAGAAACAAGTTAACAAAATGAAAAAAGAAGAAGAAAATTTAGTATTAAAAAAGTAGAGGTCCATCAACCTCAATTTTTGAACTTTTTTTTAGCAATTAAATTATGGTGTCAATTTAAGAAAAACTATATCCAAATATATTCAATTTAAAAATTACAAACATAAACTACACTAAATATTCTACATTTCATTAGTTTATAATATAACAATTTAACATTCAGAACATATATGTCACTTTCAAGTGCTTCAAGTTAAAAAAATGGACTTGTGTTGGCTATTTCCTTTATAAAAAGGTGACAAAGTTTTGAACTTTCACCCTTGATCTCTCATCTTCTTATTGGCAAACCTGTTAATATACCTGCACACTCAATGCATACATGAAATACATCCATAATATACATAGCTAAAGAAAAATGATTGAAATTATACTAGTCACCCGCAATAATCAAGATCAATCACATTCACAGTAATTATGACTCATTGTCGTAATCAATATCAATATCATATCTCAACATGATTAAATCTACTATATACACCCATGCATATCTCACTAATAACCCATAACCAATTTTCATAAATCAATATTCACTTTTGAACCATAATTTTAATATTTAAATCAAACAATAGCACCATTTCATCTAACATTGAAATCAATGTCTTCATAACTTTTATCATATATGAAAGTCATTCTCAAATCAATTTAACATTTAAATGCTAATTTAAGTGATAATATTAATATTAAAGATGGTAATAACATCTCATCATGCTATACAATTTGAGTCAATTAGTTGTGTGCAATAAAATTGCATCTATCTAGATGCTACACTTCCACACTATAACCAAATTCACTTAAATCCATCTTGCATAAGAGTTAGCATTGTCATTATTTTGGGTCAGCGAAGTTCATTTATCATTGCACAAATATGAGAACTAACAATCAATTAGATTTTAGAATTATGATAAGTATTTTAAATCATCATATGGCAAACTAAAACATCACAAGCCTAACCATCCAATCCATCTCAAAAATTAATTAGGTCACGATAAAAATCATAAGCAATTATATTCACAAGGAAGGTAACTACATAGATGTAATTCATATTGATTTAGAAGACAACAATAATAACATATATCTCTCCCTCATGCATCATATCCAATCAATTCCTACTCAAACAGGTCAAATCTCTTTATCCACATTCAATTAAGTAGACATAAAGAATCTAGTTAACATTACTTGCTAAGTTAAATAGTTGCATACTAACACCTAGTATTGGAAACAAATATCAATATGATAACCATGAATCAAGAGTTAGACCACATGCACTATCAACATTAACTAGAATTAACATTAACTAGAATTATTAGAGGCAAAAGTATATGGAGTGCAACTAGGGTCACACAAGGGTTGGGCATTATAGAAAATATCATACTAATTTTTCTTAGCAGGTTTCCATAGTATTTTTCTAATTGGTCCTTATCTCTAAATAGAGTGCTTGGGATTGGATATGAGATGGTTGTTAGAAGACAGGTCTATGCTACCATATTAGCTTCGATAAGTGAGTTGAAGATCTCCATGATAGCACGAGCAAATTGTCTCATTGTATTATAAATCTCTTATTGCAAATACATGAAGAATGGTGGTACATTATTAAATTTGGTTTTTTTCCTAAAAGAGTTTCCAAGGATAAACCTTGTGTTATGTGTATTCTCTCTATTGGATTTTTTTATTCTATTTTATTTTGCAAGTATTATTTTAATTATATTAGTATTATTTCCTACACTTTCAATAATCCATATGCTAATAAATCATCCAAGCATACTTTTGAGAACTTGTGTATGAATTCTTTGAAATCATTCAACATGATTCAACAAAATAATATTAATGTTTTCTTTAGTCTAAAAGGTATTATTGTATACATGAACAATCCTCACACTATTACAAACATAGTTTTTTAGTTGATTCTCTTGTGCAATCTTCACCTAATGATAGCCTTAGAATTCATCACTAAAATAGTGTACTTTTTTTTTCGACTACTATTTCTAATACTTCTTTTGAAAAGCGAGTAGGGAATGGATCATGCATGAACACCTTTTTCAACTCTCATAGTCAAAACAAACCGTTATCTCTCCTATGTTTTTATTCTTGATGACCATCAAACTAATCCATTGTACATATTCTACACATGTTATTATATATCCATCTCTCATCTAGTCTAACTCCTACTTCACCTTTATTTTAGTGTATCGATATGGTTGTTTTTAAAGCAAGTTGATTTCTTCGAGCTTCTAAATTTTCATCACATTCACCTCTTTTTTGTCCCCCTCAATTTTGTAAATGTCCATGGAAACATATTCTTTCAATCCTTTTATATCTCCACAACTTTTTAACTTCAATAGATATTCCCAATAATCTCCTACTTTTTCCACTTTAGGAGTTTCATCTTTTGTTGTGTTCTCATCTCTTAGTTTTATTAGTAGTAGAAGTATTATATTTTGTCTTCTGTCATCTCAATCAATTCTCTCTCCCCTTCTTCCATGTCTATATATAAGTTTCATGGTACCTCTTCTTCATATGGATCTATTTTCTTCTCTTTTCCCATGGAAGCACTAATTTTTCTCCTTATGTGGTATATCGATAAATTTTATAATGATTAAACCTAGATCAATTCCCAATCATACATACTCCCTAGAGATATCTCCACTATATTTTTCATTGTTTTCTTTTTGGGAAATTCTCTCCAATCTCTCATCATTTCCTTGCACCATTAGAGATTCTCATTTCTCATCTTCCTGTATCCAATGAACATTATGAAGTTTTAAGGGTTAACTATGGTGATCCCCTTTCTTACTTGGTTCTTGGATCTATGGGATTTTGGTTAGATGTTTTTCCCCTTTGCTTGAGTGGTTGGCAATTTGGAATTGAGGTAGGTAGCAAGGTTTGGGCTCTAGGAAGGAGTTGCATATAGTGGGGGCTGAGGTAACTATTGGGTTGTTAAAACCCTTGCTAAAAATTTTCTTAGAGCTACTAATGTATCCACCACGACACAATCCATGTGATAAATGGTTGATTTCCCCACATATAATGTAGTACACCAATTGTGAGGTGGATGGGCCTACTTCCAATAGTAGACATCTACTTTGATTTTTTTGATTAAAAAATTTACAAATTCTACACCAAAATATTCCTACAGGACTAGTAATCCATTGGTATTGTTGTATTTATTTAGAGTCTTGTTGCCTATATGTCATCTCATAGTGCAAGAACTCATTCTAGTTATACCCTTTTATGTAAACGTTGTCATATTTTGCCCAAGCCCAAAATATCCAAAAATCTCATCTTCTTCCATCAAATATATCCGATATGAGAAAGCCTAAAATGGAAGAATTTTTCCCCTTCAAAATCCAAAAAAATTCTAAGTGTTTTTGCTCTTACTTTTCCCTTGTCAGAAATTTCTAAGTTTGGCGAACCTTTGGTTCACTGATTCGTCGGTTTGCCGACGAAGGAGTGAGCAGGCAGGTAAAAGTCTAAGGCAAAAGAGAAAAGAAGATAAAGGAGTGCTTTATCGGCAAAGTTGAAGGTTTGCAAACCTCTTGGTTCACCGACTAAGCAAGGCAAAGGGAAGTTTGTTGATAAGGTTGACTGAAACAAGCAAGTCAAAGATTGAACGAAGGAGTTTGTCGAGAGGTCGGGGAATCGACAAAATGGAGAACTTGACACCAAGTTCACAAAATTGCAAATTCACTAATAAGGTGAAAGGCGAAGGCATGGTTGGTTTGTGGCAAGGAGATTTCGCCGATAAAGCTAAAAGACAAGCCAAGGGCAAAAAGAAGGGAGATAAAGCCAATGGAGAATAGAATAGGCAAAGCAGAGGAGTTTGGCCCAAGACGAATTCACTGACAATGAAGAATTAAGTGGTAGAAAAGGTAGAATTCAAAGGTACAACACTTTAAAGTGTTGTAAAAGCTTGCAGAACATAATTCTTTACATCACGCCATTGTTACAGAAGAGATTTAATACCTAAAGTACAAATACTATAGAAAAATTAGAATTATGTAGTTGAAGCAGTTGAATCCTTCAATGTGATTATACAAGAAGGGACAAAATGGACTTTGTTGGTACATGGAAGGATTTCAGACCTTCGTTCCTAAATGTGCCTAACACACCTGCATGTGGGCAATCTTCTTCTACAAAGTTGCAGCCCTGTCAGAGCATGGCCACCGTTCCAAATTTGCAGGTTTTGATAGGGCCGTGGGCCAAATTCAATGCAGCATGGGCACAATTTGTTGACTGATTTTCAAACACCCAGGGCAGTACAATGGATAAAAATGTATATATACATGTAAAAAAGGAGGTATTTGTGGTTGGTTTTGGCTGCGCTGGGTCACTTTCAAAGGAAGAAAGTTCTTTGCAAGTTCATACCTTGTGGTTTTCTCCAAAACTGGATGATTTGATGGACTGTGCTCTTTTGCTAAGCCTCTTATGTCTCTATACCAATTCACCAATGAAGGAGAGTCTATCATTTCATGTCTATTTCTTGCCTGTAATGAATTCTTCTTCTTTTGTAATGGCTATTTAGCCTCTATGAATAATATAAACTAATTTTTGCCTCTCTCATTATTCTTACACTATGTTTATTTGATATATGTAAGCTGTGTATTATGGATAAAACGGTCCCTTTCATACTTTCATCTCTCTGCCTTAACCTCTGTTTGAACCTGCATGAGTCTGTGTGAATCTCCTTCAACATATGAGATCATTACTGTGTTATGTCGGTCGCATTCAAATGCCCTAAATCTTGGTGTATCACCTTTCCCCTTCTATATTCCTTCTCTCCCTTTTCCCTAGTGATCATTAGCATATGTTTAGTTGATTTCTCTGGACCTTAAGTCTAGAAAGAGGAACCAGCCCTCTCTGGAGGTCTGATCTCATTTGCAAGGTCCCATACCTTGAGATCATTTCCATGTTATGGTGAAATTGTTGGAACTGTCCAAGCTTCAACAATAAGGTGCTATTTTAGGTGATAATAGTTTCTCGCACACCCGGTGGGGACCAGTTCAATGAGCTTTATCATCCATTGAAGAATTTGGTGTGTTTTTCAATGTATCTTGCGATTTAGGGTAGTCTTCTTCAACACCATGGTGACTCCACTAAACAAATCTACTGGTGCAGCTAGTTCAAGCACTTGAGGAACCTCAAGGATTAAGATTTTGGTGGTATTCCTAGTCTAACTTGCTTTCAGAAGCATCCCAAATCACCTGGCGACTCTCTTTGGTATTGTTGGTGAAAAATCATATTTCACTTTTACATAAGTTAATTAGGGAGATTCTTTTTAGGATAATGTTTCCTTTCTCATACTGGAGAGATTTATGGTGAGTGACCTAAGCTTTCCTTTCCCACTTTGTCCCTATTTGGCAAGTGGTTATCTTTAGGAAGGTTAGTTGTCTTTCTTTTTAGTGCTTGAGACATTTATGGCATGTATCATCATCTGCCATTTTTTGTCTCTCTCCCACTTTT